>QMIH01000166.1:315443-386465 GCA_003987875.1 Clarias batrachus
ATTAAATAAAAACATACTCACGCGCATTTTTTTTTGAAACAGCTCCGACAACCCTGATGTAAGACACACGTATCTATAATCCATCCAAAAGTTTAAGGAAGAATTTAAATTTTATTTAAAAAAAAAAAAAACATTTTACATGACATTTATTTACAGTATACAAAATCCAGTGACAAGCAAAATTACAGTTTATAGCAAAGATATCATATATACTTTAAGTAAAGCCGAAAGGCAAATAAATGGCTTGGTAGGCTTGAGCGTCTACAGTACAACCCACAAGGATCTTTAAGGAGGAATTTTAATTTCAGGCACCATTTTGCATTGGAGAAGCAATCCTCCAATTAAAAAAACGCCTGAAAGCAGAGACTAATGTACAGTATATATGATGGCTAATTATATATACATGTAGGGACCATGTAAATAGACATTTCATATATTGTACATTCACTAATTTAGTAATACCTTACAAAAATACATTTATAAACCTGTAATACATGAAAGCTGGATCAATTAGTTCATGAAATATAGACAAAGCAATAAAATGAAAAATGTGTTACAATGTCATAGCTTAATATATATACAGCAGTACAATACAATCCCACTAGTGTAGAAATAACTCTACAAAAATGAAGAGAAAAAGATCATTTCAACCACAAAAAAAAAACATTTCAGTGGAAACTAAAAATATATATTTTTCCCTCTAGTACTGATTTGAGATATGATACAATCACATCTCACATATTTCATATAACCAATTTATTTAGGAACTTCACATAGACAATTTGTGTTATTCATGTAGGTATGTATATGTATATATATACACACACACACACATATATACTGTATACACACAAAGTGATATCTCAACTTATAGCCTGGTATGCACCAGCATACATTATTCTATAAACCTTTATATTACAGTTTAAATACCATTTTCAAATATGTTAAATTTTCAAAAAAATTTCAAGTGCAGGATTTCAGATGGTTTTTTTTCTTCTTTCTCTGATATTCCAGAGTCTATTCAGTTGTTTGTTGATAAAAGGGCATTCATTAATGTTGATTTTTTTTTTTTTTTTTACAAATGTAGTGTACAACTATACAGGCTGTCTTTATTCGCTTCACACGCTCTCACACAACTCCATGTCACCCAGGCATTCTACAGTACTAATCTATTATAGTTATAGTCACTTTCTGATTTAAAGAATAAGAAACACATATTAAAATATTTTTATTTATTTTTTGTTTATTTATTTAAAAATTTTTCTTGTCTTAATACTGAATGAACTGCATAAACACTGACTGGTCTTAGCGATTAATGTTAAAGCGTAAACAAGCAAAGTTGAAACGCAGCGATTTAGWGTTAGTCACTTAGACAGAGYTGCTGTTGCATTTTGTACGCTAGCCACTAGAGGTCACTGTAGCATCACACCGAGTTACATACAATGCAGCCGGACCCCACAATGCACTTTTGTAGCAGCTTTGTGCTAAAGGGCTCAGTTTTAAAACACGTTGAAAATACGACAGAATAATGGAAACACCTAACACTCGACACATGTTCACAAATACCCTGTATATACTGGCCTACAGGCTAGGTGCTAGTCACCAGCTTCAGTATGATCACCTGGACGCCTCCGTCATCTAGAGCAGAGTAGAGCAGAGGTTTCCAACCCCCAGGCCGCGGATGATTTGGTACCGGGCCACACAGAAAAAAACAAAAAATACATATTTTTAATTTCATTTCCATTTTATTGACTATCGGAGTCAGCAGAGTGCTTTATTTGGAAAAACGATCAGATCATCTCCCATATGATTGCATCTGTACCTCTTTCCCACGCTTCTATCTATATCGGTTTTGATTAAGCTAACGTTACAAGCTAAMTATAGGTATTATGAGTAAAARACATTCAGAGCGTCTTTGAAAAAGGGAAAAAACCCAGTGATGAGACAGCAGACGAGACTCTGAGACTCCCAACAAAATAAAAAGCTGCGTTTAAAAAAAAATGCCACGAGTCCTACCTAAATTATGGGTTTATCGCAACGGGGATCAACTCTGTCGAYGCGCTGGATTAAAATCAAAGCGGAATATCCTGAGATCGCCACAAAAGTATTAAAAAACATGCTTCTATTTCCAACAACCTACTTTATCTTTGTGAAACAGGGTTGTCTGCAGTGAAAGCAACGAAAACGATACTACCGAGAAGACTGGTCATGAATTCACTTCAAGTGTAATTTGCCGTGTTCTATTTCTTATACTCTGTCCCGATCCTTGGAAAACTGTCTTACATAAAACTCGTGGAGCAAAAAAAAAGGTTGGATTTTACCTGTACTTTAAAATTACCCGTCATTTAGGCAATCAACGTCAAGTGAAACTTTCTACATCATATCGTTTTAATGTTGCGCGTACAGGCTAGGTGCAGTTTTTAGTTAAAAAGAGAAATCGCTCAACAGAAACAAAAAAACAAAAACCATAATTCTCGATTTGTCGTCTTCATTTCATAAGTACTTCATAATTGAGATGAGATGCTTCAACTGTTTATCAAGGCGTCACACCTTCCACATCACTCTCATCAGCTCTTACGTAGATGGGGCTCTTGTTATTCTTTTTCCGGTGGCTGCTGTTCAGGGCCTCGCTGCTGTTCCAGATCCCATAGAAAAAGTAAATCATGAAGCCTGAAAGGGAAACGATGAAGAGGGTGGGGATAAATGAACAAGAYTGAGGTGTTCTTAGACATTATTATAGATGATAATCTTATCATAAACAGTGGTATGCAATGTAGGCATGTTAATGTTGCCATGGTAATGACTTTTTTTTTTTTTTTTTGTGAAAAGTCACAACACTTCTATAATCTTATTCTCCCTGTACTTTTGTCGCATCGTTCACCTTTTGTATGCCTTTTTTGTCTTCTTGCGCCTTAGACTGTTTGCACAATTTTCAAGTCGCTCTGGATAAGAGTGTTTGCTAAACCCAAGTACATACATAACTCATAATGAACCCCACCTACATTGTAAATGTGAAAATTTTCCCTATGCCATGAATAACTAAACGACGCCCCTTCGAATAATACTCAAGTATTACATCTGAGATCAAATAAAATAGCTTAAAAAATGAGAAAAGTGCATTGAGAATTCCTAGAGTGGCGACATTTCGACATTTAGGCTATGCACGATAGACTGGTGGTTTTAGTGTAAGGCAAAGGTGTTTGCTCTTATCTGTGAGAGTGTGAGTGTTTCATTCCAATCATACATGAGTCACACCTGATGATCAGATGTTTAATCAACTGATCTTAGGATAATGTACTGTACCTGTTAAAATAAAAACCTACACCCACACACGCCTTTGTTGAAAAAGCTCAAACAACCCTGATGTAAGAAAAGCGTTTCTATAATCCATCTCAAAGTTTGAGGAACAAAAACAAAAAGTGTAAAACTCGTGGATAAAGAGGGCTCCCTCACCAAGGGCCATCCAAACTGCAAACCGGCACCACGTGGCCAGATCCAGCTGCATCATAAGGTAGATATTGACAAAAACACTAAACAGAGGGAGCCAGGGCAGGAAAGGCACCTGCAGTAGGAAAAAAAAATGTTTAGTACTATACTGTATACTGAATATTTACATCGCCAGATGTGAATTTTTTTTATCTCGTAAGTACCTTGAAGGTGAGCGCTTCTTTGCTCTCAGGCTGCCTCCAGATGACGATGACACAGAAGAAACAGAGAGCTGTGAGAATGGTACACACGACCACCCACACAAGATGGCCTTCCATCAGTTTGTCCAGGCACACAGCCAAGATGCCACACAGCACAGTGATCAGCACGGCTAACGGAGAGAACAGGACAGTTTATTATAYGCTACATCTTAAAGACAAGCCAGACCAAATCATGGTATGGCGTCAACAGCGATTAACCCTTTTGTAGTTTTGTTAAAACACTCACTGAACCCGGGCCATGACATTTTATCTAATCGCTCTATCCGTGTATCTATTTGTCCATCCATACACCTGTACTACCCATCCAATTGGTTTAACCACTGCTACTCATCCTTTCAGCAATCCATGCACTGTCTTTATCCATCCAGTTTCTCTAATAATCCATTCATTTGTTTATTTCCACCTATCCACCCATGCAGGCGCATCGAATTCCTCCATCCATCCTTAGAAATCCTATCTTAACTTGTCTTGTTTTTATTTTACAACAGTTGGCAGCCAATAAGTTGCATTACCATCACCTATAGACSCTCACTTTGCCTCCTCTTCCCAGCCTTTTAAAGCTGGCTTTACAGTCCAGTCTTCCTTAACTCCTCTTAAGAATCCCATCAAATACATTCTTCCTTGTCCTCTTTCTCCATTTACTGAAATACTTTTCATAGTGTACTCAGCCTTTTCAAATTACTTTGGGCTTATTCCTCCATCTATTCAACCCCTTTCCTTTATGTTCACCTCTCCTTCCATCCATGCACTCTACATTTCATCTATCTATCACTCCAACCAAACCCACCACACCACTCCATATATTCAAACCCTCCATTATTTGTCCATCCTTTCATCTCCACTACCCATTTAATCACCTCATTTATTCAATCAATTCTACTCATCATTCCATCCATCCATGCACCGTCTTCATCATCCCCATTCCATCCATTCCAATACCCAATCCTTGGCTTTCAACCGATGCRGTCCCTCAAACTATCCAATCCCTCCGTTCACTTTTCAATCCCTCCTTCTGTTAATCTTCCAATCCTTCCGTTCATTCACTTTGATTCTATTCCTCTATCAACTCTATCGTTCCTTCCACCCAAACCCATCATACACCCAATCGTTCAATCCATCCAAAACCTCATCCCATCCATCTATTTATTTAAAGGCAAACTGCATAACATAACTGTAATGATTTAGCTTTAGACTGCTTGAACAAAGACAAAAAAAAAAGTCTTACAGATAATGGCGGTCACAGCATAGACGACTGTTCCGGACATTTTGGTGGGGTAGTCCCTGGTGGGAAACAAGAGCAGCTTGAAGGAGAACTTTTTCTCCCTGGGAGGATGATCGGAGTCAGGACCAGATTCATCTCCACTATCTCCAGACACAGCCACCTTTTCATCTCCCACCAACTCTACCAGTTTCTCAGTCTGACTGGATGAGCTAAGCGTTCCTGGCTGGTATCTACAAACACAAACATTCATGCCGGTCATTTCCCCAAAAACAAGATCATGAGTGTAGAAATATGCTTAGAATGAATCTGAGCTGTGGAATACCTGAGAATGAGAACACACACAGCCACCAGAGAGTAGGCCAACAATGTCCCAATAGACATCAGGTCGACCAGTGCAGCCAGGTCAAACAGGAAGGCCATGAGGGCTGCCACAGATGAAAAAAGTACATTACTTACCTGCAGCCGTATCATGAGGCGGCCACACCAAAAGTCACGGGCATAACTTTTTATTAACTGGCATGTTGGTTACAAGTCAACTGACTCTTCTCGTATAAAAAGGTGCTACTCSACATCACAAGCCATTCATTTTAACACAACTCTCATATTATCTTTGAAAATCCCCTTTGTCGCAGCTGATGGTCTCCCATTGTGTGGTTTGTGTTCTATGCAGGATTCCCATTCTTTAAACTTCTTCATCCATCTGTGCACATTCCTTTTGTTAATGGTGTCGTTTTTGTAAACATTCTGTCGTGCAGTGAGAGATCATCGACTGTGACAAGAGGGGATCCGAGAGTTGGGYGAGGTGATGGTGCAAATACATCACTTGAGATGGAGACTATGCTGAGTAGTACCTTTGTACAGAGGAYGAGTTACTCTAACAAACACGAGCAATATGAACAAACCTATGTTAACAAATACAAATGAACATGTCTAGACATTTTACAAAGCGTGAGCAAATAATTCATCTTTTCTTAATGTCTACAATGTCTACAACCCCTACAGGGTTGCGGTGGGCCTGGAGCCTATCCCAGGAGACTTAGTGCACGAGGTGGGGTACACCCAGGACAATGTGCCAATCCATGGAACGGCACACAAATACACACTACGGGCAATTTAGGAATGCTAACTGGCCTAATTTTCATGTCTTTGGACTGTGGGGGAGAACATGCAAACTCCCCGCCAAGGCAGGAATCTAACCCTCAACCCTGGTGGTGCTATTTAAGAATGACTTTTAATGATTAATAACTTGCATCACCATTACATTTTTGAAATAAAATGTTTGACTATTATCCAAAGAAGATTTTATTTTTTCAATATATCACAATATCATCAATATTACATCATGTTGCCCAGCGCTATGTTGTACAAAAGCAAAGTGTATCTCACCAGCTACGATGCCAGACACCACCGTGGCCAGGAGCGGGGTTTTGGTGCGCTTGTTCATTCTGGATAGAAAGCGGAACAGCAGCCCGTCCTCTGCCATGGCATAGATTATTCGTGGCATGGGAAACATGGAGCCCAGCAGACTGAAGGAAGAGAAACAAACACTATTTAGGCTTTTGCTAAGCCAACAGAATCTTTGCTTTCAGCAACTCTTGATCAAATCATCACCAATAAAACATGTCTTCCCAGCCAGTTTCTTTACAAGTTAATGTCATCTTTACTGGCAGAAAGTGGTTAGTTAAGGTGTTAAGATGTTCTTTATTGTTCTTTAGTGCTGCAAGTCTTGTTTRCTTGCCAGGTCTTTTGACCCAATTCCCACGAAACAAACAAAACACCAACAAAACACTAATCGTCTTACCTAGTAGAAAGGGCACAGAGTGAACCCACAGCCACTATGTAACGTGCCGGAGACCAGCCCACATAGCTGAACGCCTCAGGCAATGGACTCTGGGTATTGAGCTTGTAATAGGGCATCATTAATGTGAGTGCGGCCGACACACCGAAATAAGCAAAGAAGCAGATGAGCAGGGATACGACTATCCCCACAGGGATGGATCGCATCGGGTTCTTGGCTTCCTCACCTACAGAAAAGAGGTTCAGGTTTAACAGATAATCCATGGCTTTCAATACATTCAACAGTATTCAGACACTAGGACTCACTTGTCGTCGCGATGCAGTCGAATCCCACGAAGGCGTAGAAACAGGTGGCCGCACCAGCCAAGATGCCTCTGAAGCCAAATGGTGAAAAACCACCAGTTCCAAAAGATTTCTCCACCTCTCTGACGATATCAGAAAAACAGTCTTAGCATTCCAGTCGTATAATTCACACATCATGCAAAATGTAAGACCACGGACATTAAAATATAACTCACTCCACTGCTGTGATGTTGGTATCATTGACAAAGTCGTCCGTTGTGAGATTCCAGTTTGCTGTATTGCCTTTTACAAAGCCTGAGATCATAACAAAGCCCAGCACCACCAGGTTGATCCCGGTGAAGATCTTGTTGACGAGAGCAGACTCACTCACACCAAAAGCAAGCAGACCTAAAAAGAAAAGAAAAACGATGTATAAACGGAATTAATGACATTAACATTGCTCACGCATGGGAATTGATAAGCGGTTGATACTTTGCTCACCAGTCAGAAGCAGAATGAGAACCAGGGCGAACAGGTCCGGGTATTCAGCAAGCACGTTCCCCGGAACCTTCATAGCCATGACTGACCTGAAGAAGCTCGAGATCCGCTGCTCTATAAGGTTATCAAAGGTAGAGCTCCAGGCTCTGGCAACACTGGCTGTACCTGAAGATCACAAGACGCTCATTAGCCCCGTCCTCCAATGTCAATGTTCTCAAATCTCTATCTAGGACAGTGTTCCCTTAAAGGATCAGTCACACCACTCACCAATGACATAAGAAAGGATGAGGTTCCAGCCAGTAATGAAGGCCCAGATTTCTCCGACGGTCACGTAGCTGTACAGGTAAGCCGAGCCCGTCTTTGGCACTCGAGCACCGAACTCTGCATAGCAAAGTCCTGCCAGCATGGACGACAGGGCCGCCACCAGAAAACAAAGGACGATCGCAGGACCAGCCTTCTCTCTTGCTACCTCGCCAGCCAACACGTAGACGCCAGCGCCGAGCGTAGAGCCCACGCCCAGAGCCACCAGATCCAGAGTGGAGAGGCACCGAGCGAAGCGGGTCTCCTCACTGGAAAAGTCCAGAACTCGGCGACGCAGCAGTGAGCGTCCCAAAGAGGCCAGCTTATTCACCATGGCTTAACGGAGAAGAACGTAGTGCAGACGTACAGTAAATAATCTTATTCAGCAGCAGCAGACAGGCTTCTTTTACACACCTAGGAATAAAGCATGAAACAGATAGGGTTGGCGTTTGTGTGAACCGCCCATATTTTGCTGCATGATTTATGAAGCATTCCGTTTTTTTTTTCTTCCCCCCTTCACAATGGATCTAGTCCTCACATGACCGCCGGATCAGCGTCWTTAATTCCAGGCTGACCACCATTTTGTGATCTTCAGCTTAATTCCAGCCAAGTGCTGAATGTCATGCCAAACTGTACCACTTCAAGTTCATTACATAAAATAKCCACTGACTCTATAACCTGAGRATAATATTTGTGGCAATATATTTCCTATCATGTTTTTTCCCATTATGACTAAAAACCAAACACTTAACAGTCACGCAGCTTTGCACTYGCAGTGTCACCCGAGCAGCCTGCAACGAGGACAGCCCCGACTTCACGGTGTAAATTTTCACCTCAGATATTTGACCAGCTGGAACCATAACAACCACACTGACATCAGACCTTGGTATTGCTATCAGGGAAAACACTCGTGATAACATTAAGCAAGGGAGGCTAAAGTGATCCTTTTTTTTTTTTAGGAAAAGTTTCAAGGATGGACAATGTGAACAGTAGCCAGTCAACACAGATATGCTTAGTTCCTTACCAAGGACATCACGTTCCTTGTGCTGATAGTTACAGTAGCAAGTACACCTTATTCTCGGATCATTATTTCATTGTCGGCACGGTCGGGACTGTTTCTTAGCAGTAACGCCTCGCTCGTGCGTCATCCATTTAACGATCAAATGGCACACGGTTTGACACCAGCGTCTGGATTTTGGGAACAGATTTTCCCCAAGTCCAATTCCAAGAAATATATTTTTTTTATTCAGGACTAAGAATGGGTGGGGCTACGCGGATACTATAGACATACAAACACAGCTGCCGTTTCCCAAAAAAACCTGATTTCCTACTGATAAGGTCGATCAGACAAAAACCTAACATGACCTGTTCGATGGTACGGATGTGAAAACCTAAACAGTCCGTCTAATACAGTAGCTCGTCTGTACTGTGTGTTTATACATCAAAGACAGGTAGGACAAAGAAGGAATTCGGGGAAAAAAAGCAACAAAAACATCCCTGTAATTTGGGCACACAATGGAGAAGCTGAAATAGACCCTTTTATCTGCACGATAGACTGTTTCTCTTGGCAAAGAACCTGGAGAAACCTAAAGGTTCGAACTGAATTGGCGCAGATGAGAGCTCGGCGCTTAAACCCATCACTTGGACTTCGCACAACGTGCACGTACAAATGGCTGCATTCATTCGCGGCTCGTTGGCGCTGCTTGCTTTAGTGCGAAAGCAGCCATGAGGAATCCAAACAGCTTGCAGAATATTTAAGAAAAGCTCCACTAGTTTATAGAGATCTGGTTAAAAAAAAAAAAAAAGATTTTTGTGAAGAAAGGCTCAAGGTTAGGGAGTACAGAGTGAACCCACATCCTTGAGAAATTCTTTTCAGTAGGAGTCTCCGGGCACCAATCGTCCAGCGTGTGTGAGGCTCCCGCAAGGGTACGACTGTTCCACTCTGGGAATACAGCGGATGGGTAGATGTGCCACAGTGCATCACTAGGGCAAAATGACATTAATCTCTTTCTTGTGTTCTCCACGAGGCCGTCCAGCTGATATGTATTCGGCCATGAGGAACTGTGCCGTTTGTGTCGATGTTGATGAGCTTCAGAAATACATCAAATTGATTTAATTAACCAATACTACTGTTACCACCCTTTTTTTTTTGTACTGATCTCATTTTGCTCATGGTCCATTAGCGACCCACTCTACTATATTGAATGTTTTAACCTTCAAATCCAGCAGGTCATAGAAAACAAGTGTGTTTAGAAACAAATGGTGTTTACAGACAGACTCGTGCATGTCTTAAAGTAGATGACCATGGCATGCAACAAAACAAGTGACAAGAGAAACGAGATTGTGGACTGACTCACTGATGAGCTTTGCTCAAAATAACTCCTGCAATGCACCTTAAGCTGATTACATAAAGAACAGCCTTCTCGAATTTTAAACAGGATTCGGGTCAAAAGTTTGTTTTGGTTCCTTGTTCGTTATTACAGTATCAAAATCTGTGCAAAAAAAAAAAACACTGAACAAAAAGAAAGCAGCAACTTCCCCTTTTAATGTTATTGTTATTCCAGGAAAATCGATTTTGTATAAAAAGGAAGAAGTGGTTAAATAAAACCGTTTTCATTGTTTTCACAGGTTCAAACAGACACTGTACATAAAAGGCCTATTCAGGCTTCATACAGTCCATCTGTATGACAGGATTAGCTAAATCCTCCCAGGAATGCGCTTTCTTAAAATCCAGTTCTTTGCAAATCGAGGTCAGTAATGTCTTGAAGCAGCAAACCATACCAACGATGCTCAGTGAACTTATCTGCAAACACCCAGAAAGATGACGCTGTGCCGGTTTTGAGCAACGCGCACCCAGAGTAAGACCCATGCCGTGACAGGACCCAAGGCTTTTGTTTGTGTTTTATTTAGTTACGCCTGATCAGATGCAGAGAAATACATCACTGTTTAGAAAGCCACAGGTGCCATTTGCATTCGGTGCCAAATAACATGCGGACAGCGTGAGAGTCTGAACATGATTCTACAAACATTTAGCTGTTTACAGTTATGAACGTAACCCTGATTCGTTTAAGATGCGCATGGGCACGTATTCCTGGGAATGAACCCAGAAACATGCCCAGAGGGGGCTAAATAATCTCCTCTCCATTATGCTAGATTACAAACCCTAAAGCTTATTATGCAGTAATGACATGGTAAGATATGTAAAATTATTAAGATTGAARACCTGAGTGTGGGCTCAGGTCTTCTCTTGGTCACAAACAGTCATGTTGTGGCCACTACGTATCAACATCTTGGCTGCGAACCATGCAACTCAAGCCCGTATCTTAAAATGTCATGGAACCATAGGGAATATGTAGCTTCAGTCAAAAATATCTCACATGATCTCATGAGTTCATATCAAGTGTTATATATCCATTCTGCAAGACACTATAGTGGCTCTTGTATTGTCTAGTGTCATACCAAGATTAAAAGAAAGTATATCTTCTGTTTAGGATCACAAGAATTGAATTCAGTTAACTAATTTTTCATTCTTGCTCATATTCATATAAAAAAGGAAAGCACTCAGTGGCAACAGAATGAATCAAAAATATCACCATTACCTCAGCACCTGCATAGATTTCTTACTAACAATGTTATTTCAATGTTATTTTATATCAGCCAGGGCTAATTAGATCATCCAAAAACAACCCAATTAGATTTTCCCCCCTAATGTGACCTCATACGGAGATACACTCTCCCTGCTCTGCCCATCTGTGCTGTTCTCCGGTGGGGTGTGGCTTAGCGGTAGCTCATCTACAGACACCAAAACAACACAATCTCAAGAGGAGTGAAACTGAGAATATTGGATATGTGAAAAATGCTTTATCTAAGAGTGAGCTCTGAGATCTGTGTTATAAAAAATATGGGACCTTTAATGCTAAATATAGAATCAGAAATTGGTGATAATTTGGGACTCAAATGGTTMACGCTGTAGGTTACTGAATTTCGGTATCCTGCGCACTAATCCTACCTAAAAAATAATAATAATTAATATATAAAATAATTTCCCTGTGATGAATTGTACATGTAACAAATAACGGAATCTTATCTCATAATTTGTACGAGGATTTGGCGTAAGCACCTTTTTTGACGTGATTCATTACGTTACATGATACGTGTCATTTTTTTAGACAGAGAAAGACAGAATGAGATGATGGTGTGGGAATGAGCGTTTAYGGCTGTGATATACGTCACGACAAATTACTAAAGCACGACGTGTCGTTCTTTAGATAAGAAACAGTAACMGTTTTTGGCAAACTTAAACATTTCAGGGTATGATTTAATTTCGGTGTCTGTTCCTACATTCATTTATTGATGATGTATCACGACATGGTTTTAAACCATTAGCTGCACAGTCCAGACATCATCTTTGCTCTGAGGAATCAGACCTGTCCACATGCGCACTGCGTGTGAGTTATATTTGGCAATGAGTTATGGATAAAGCGGCAGGATTTAAGACATATCGAGTGACAAATATATATATATATTTTTCCTGACAGGAACTATATGAGGAACTGCTGTACGAGTGAATAAATATTGTCCGCCACGTTGCCACGATGTAAATGTATCACAGCCATATAAAGGGCGCGAGAGGCGTCTGTTGGCTGACGTCACTAACGTCTGACGCAACAATTTCGGAACACGAAACTTGTTAAAGTGTAACGTTCATTCTTCACTATGGATATCTACGTCATACATATCGACACACACACAAAAAAATATGGCGTGATAATGTAACAACGTAAGATTGCTTGTGGACCGTTTAAACTGAAAACTCAACAAACCTGCATACTCATACTAATTCAATTCAAAGCCATAAGTGCAACGTTAAAGAAATAAAATTCTTACAAGATGATCGAAGAGATCCGAGGCATGCAAAAAGTCTCAGGAAGTCGTATTAAGCTGATAGATTTCACCAGTAAGATAATATGTATCTACTATTTATATAGGTTGTGCTAAAAAGCTAGATCAATATATGTATTACACTATACACTATACATCTATTTAAATATGTATATAAATGCATTATTATTATTATTATAATTTATAAGAATAAGAATAATAAAATAAGAATGAATGCATCGGGTCTCTTGCACTATTCATAGTGACCTTTATTTTTACGCGCCAAAGCATGCAACTTAAATAGCATCCCAATCCAAAAATGCACATATTTACAGAAAAAAAAAAAACTAAAACACCCTCATTTGTCTTTTGGTTTATTTTTTAATAAAAGCTCAGCAAGCTAAAGCTTAAAACMATCAAATATAATGACTCCGTTGGCGCGAACGAGACGATTGCATCAGATAGAGCAGCATGCAGGCGAGGCTCATCTTCTCTCTGTGTGTAATATTAACCACATCACTGACTAACCACGCCATCTTTCAACCCTCCTGCAGATTACTGAACCCAATACGAAGTGTTCTCAACATAATTACACGTAAAACACACACTTACCTTCGACAGACCCTCGGCACAGCTCACCCTCACAAGGTAACGTGTGCACGCCAGCCGTTTTTACACTCTTAACCATGGACAATGACGTCGACAAAAACAAACCCACCCCAAACGAATTAGGCCACGCCCATATCATTCACATCCTGATACATGAGCCCAGCTTCCTAACTGAGGTGTGGGGGGGGGGGGAAATAATTCTGCTGTATTTGACAAATAATTGAACCTTATCTTATTCTATACTTCATGTGATAATTTGGATTTTTTAAAAGGATTCTCCAGTATCAGCACATTTTTTATATGGGAAAGGATTGTTGCAGGTTCACTATGACATTCCAAGCTTCATTTTTTTTTTTAAAGAGTGAACGAGAGACAAAATTATTTATAAGTGAAAGTATTCGAAAAGTACATTCATGAATACATGAAATGTTTTCCCTAATTTCAACATTTATTACACAAAATATGGAATATAGGAATATATATTGTTCATATGTTCGGTAGGTCAAAATGATCCAGAATGGTGATGAGACATGGATTCATCACAACAAGCCTAAGAGTAAACAGCAGAATATGGAACAGAAACATCCTCCCCGGGAAAAAGTTAAAAATCTAACCATCAGCTGGAGAATTGATGCTTACGGTTTCCTGGGATTCTCAAGGGCCAGTATTGGACCATTATCAGTTAAAAGGTTAAATGACTTCTATCCAAGGGCATTGTGATCTTGCATGACAATGCATGTCCGCACTCTTCTGGCGACCCTGTACTTCTTGTATTTCTCGAGACTCTGCAAAATTTATTTTTGTTCTGATCTTGTTTGATAGATGAAGTGTAATGAAAAGCAAGATTATGCTGAAAATTATGTATTTCTCTTTTCTAACAGTTGATTAAAATAAATTCTACAGAGTGTGGACATTTTTTGACTCACCACCCACCCATGTAGATGAAGGATATGTAGACTCAAGGAGACACAAGGACAGATTCAAGGTAATTAAAATTAAAAACTCATTTTAAAAATTTTATGTCAATGTAACTGGAAAAATCTTTTACTAACACAATCTATTACTAACACAATCTATCAGTAATCTAGTAAAAGATTTTTCCAGTTACATTGACATATATATATATATATATATATATATACACTGTATATAGGGCCCATCACACACTATTACAACATAGGGCTGAGGTCATAGTGTATTTTTCCCAATTTTATAATACTGTACATCATCAAGTATAAACATATGTATGTGTATGTTAAAATAAATAAATAAATGAATAAATGAATAAATAAGAATAAAAGTTATAACTACTCTCATGAAAAGGGAAGAGGTACATATATACATATTGTGAGAATGTTCTGTTCTGTATTGATGGTGCATGAGAATAATGTAAGTATTTGTATTGTAAAATCCTTTAAAGCATTTCATAATACTGTCCATCAAGTATAACAATACGAATGTATAAGAATAAAAATCAAAGCTACTCTTAAGAAATAGCAAAGGGTTCATTAAAGAAGTGCAGACAAACATAATGTACTCAGTAATAAATGTAAAGGGAATCAAAATTGCTGTGAATGTTTTGTGTGTGCAAGCAAAGTTCAGAATCTGGAAGCATTTCCCCAAACTGCTATGAGCCATGGAACGCAAAGGTGCAAATGTCCTTTTTTCTCCCCTTTAAAAAAAACTTATTTCTTTTTAGAAACTTGGTCCCTAATGCACATACTAATGCAAATACTGAAATATATCCTGGAATTATATATGTGTCCCACAAGTTAAAGCAAATTCATTGCACCTAGTTGTTTGCTGTGTAGAAATATGTGTACCATTGTACAAAAATATGTCTTCCAAAACCAACACATGTACCATTTTCACACGGCTATACATGGCACAATGTGAATATTTCTGTTCTTTATTATTTATATTATTGCACAAGAATAATGTAACAGTATTTGTATTGTAAAATCCTGAATGCATGTTTGTTYCAAATATTTGCTCTGTGTGTGAAAATACACACATTTTCCTGTTTGCTTTCTGGTATTTTGGGGACTACAAAAGCATACTTTGTCGGAGTTTGTATGCATAAATGCATACTGGGCAGCACTCCAACACAAGAAAAGAAGCTTTACTATTGGAAACTTCTTAAAGGACTGACCCAGGATGGTGGACCATGCTGTCTGCTGTCAGGCTTAATACAATAAACACTCATCATGGAATTGTGAACTCAGTGGCCCTGTGTGAAGTGCATGAGGTTTACCAAGAATACGAAGATGATTTCTGGTGAATTTTCAGCATGGTACATATCAAAAATGATTCCTAGCTCAATGTCAGTCAGTTACCCCATCAGTAAAAACACTGTCCTTTAAAGGATACAGCTTTACAGCATGTGAGCACATCTATTGTGAATAAAGGACCTAATAAATCTCAGTTTTGTCCCACGATGTTGGGCTTTTCATCAGGGTTTGGACAGAGACAGCCAAAGCGTCATGCCCTATGACTCTGGATATCATGTGTCAGTCTGTATAAGCTTCAAATAGATCCCACATATAACTTCCGCTCCATGGCTTAATGTATCAGTCATGCGTAATACACAAAGTTAACACAATCTATGTGAACAAATGAGAATAAACTTTAGGCATAGAATCAGAAGTTCAACCACGGCTGCAATCGAAAGTGTAACAAACCTTTTCGTGTGCAGTGTTCCATCGTTGAACTGAACTCTGACTGAGCAAATTTAGATTGTAGCCTAAATCATAATAACAAAGGCCTGGGTAATGTTTGCTTAAAATTTGATTTATATGAATTTGTATTGAAAGGTGTGAGACAAGGAGAATCAAACAACTAAACCATATTTTTGTCTTTAGTTTTAGTGTTTAAATGAGTTTTCTGTCTTTTTTAGGGTTAATTTTTAAAAAAAATGAGGACAAGCAAGTATGTAATAAACATTTTCCATAATATGGTGTAATTGTAGGTTTGATTGTATACTGTAATTTTATGCTCAAGTTGCATCACACGTGGTGCAGCAAACCAGTCCAGTCAAACACTGCTATCTGGTGGTCAAAGTGCAACTTGGGAAAATTCCATAAAGACTAATGACAAACCTTGCCTTATGCCCCAAGTCTCTTTGGATAGGCTCCAGGCCTTTGCGACTCTGCACACAGGATAAATTGGTATAGAAGATGAATGAATGAATGCATGAATGAACTGTATCAACAAATATAGTTTCCTAAGACAAATTTCTCCAAATCACGTTCTTAAAATACCTAAAAATCAAGTTATCAAATGATCAGGTACTGTCCACCCACTCCGTACTGGTCCCTTATTGTAAATATTTTGCCATATACACACATTTTAAGATTTAATACCATCACCTTTAGCTTTGATTACAGTACACAATGTGGTGGCCAATTTATGTGTGAAAATGATTCTTCATGCTCCCAGAACTACTCATTCACAACCTGAGTCCAGGAATATGGCCGTGCCATCAGGGAAGAAGAGTTAGTTCCACAGCTTGTACGGTGTCCACTATGCGTGATGGGTGAATCGCTTCATACAGTTCAACGGCCATCACTCTGGAATTAGGGCAGTCAAGATTCATCAGTCTACATGACCTCTTTCCACTACTCCAAGTATATATATTTAATATATTAACCTACTGTATGTACCATATACTGTATTATATAGCAAGATCCCTGTTCATATGTACCGTATTACATGTATAAAACCAAAATTCTGTTTGTAGCTTCTGTATTTCCGTCACAGTCATTCCTTGCCGAATGCACCAATAGGGTGTTGGTCTTTCTGCTGCTTCCAGCGATGGGTCTCCGCAGCGGACCATTCAATCCGCACAATAGCTTAGCACAGGATTTACACCCGATGGCCTTCCTGACACCACCCTCCCATTTTAYCCGGGACCGGCGCTGCATCCAGTGGCTAGTCTTTGGGCATTGGGTGGGAAACAAACCAAGGCCCTTCACATGGCAGAAGAGAGACCTACCACTGAGCCACCTCCCAAAAAACTCCTGACTTTGGTCGGCCACTTTATTACTTTTTTATATGTATTTTGTTGTCTTGTATATAAAAGCAAGCTTCTGTTTGTATTGAAGTGAGGTGTTTTCAGGTTTGCAGGAGGCAGCATCATCAACTTCAATGTCGTACTGTGAGCGTGTCATAGACGTTCCTCACCGATTGTAACAGTAGGTAGTGTCGTCTATGACAAAACAGGTACGTCAGGACAAACTACTGAAGGCCCGGATCAGACTGTGGAATGTCTACAGTGAAGGTGCCTAGGCAGAAGTCAGGGCTGGCAAACCATAGGAGCAGCGTGAGGAGCAGCAGCAAGTTGACCACACACTCCATTCGCAGGTAAGSTAGCGCAAAGGAGTCACCTTTTATGTCATACTCTGCAGTGATAATGTATCTGCTGAAACATTGGAGCAGTGTGAGTGTGTCAGGATCTGCACGTGGGCGGAGCCGCGTAAAACCGCTAGTTTCAACCCACCGTTAACCAACAGTTCAAGCCGTAATTCACATCACAGGTTTATATTTAGGGCCCAAGCACTTTTTTTTTTTCTTTTCACCATTTTGGGCTTTTTGGCATCTTAACATGCTCAAAAATACATGAAAATTGGCAGACAGGTTGGAATCTGCTACCATTAGGATACCGGAGAGTCTTACATGAGATCTTGCTGCAGAGCTCATACACACTCGCCACCAAACCCGGGCCTATGTGATCTATAGACATTGAGGATGCRAAGATGCAAAATTGTAGAAGGATTTTTGATTTCTCAAAAGGATCATCTGTGACGATACCTTAAACTTRTGCCGAAAGCAGTTAATAACCACAGATTGAGTGACATCACGTTCAGTGACATCATAGTGTAATGCTTTTTTTCCAAGCATCTGGGGCTTTTTGAAGGTCTAAACATTAAACCCCCCTTTTCTAAAATTATGTCATAATGGTATTGGTATATCCCCTTTAAATGCAGGTGTCCACTATCTACATCAATCTATAGCTAATAATTTACTAATCAAGATATGTTATGTAACAAAGGAAAATGTATTATCAATGATGAGCTACTATTCCCAAATTGATTACTGGAACTCGCATGTCTCATGGATGCTTCACAACATTACATGTAACTATAAGTTATTAAAATTCATGATGCATCACACGTTCATTAAAAAAATCACTGTGGCATAAAATAAAAAAAACATGTTGGCACACGTGGTTATAGGAAAAACTATTTTAGAGTGGTTAAGCTCCTTACCTTCTTACAAACCAATAGTTTTATCACTATGGTGATTACTGTGAGGGTTTGTGTAAGGACACATTAAGGAAGTCATGTCAGAATGTCACCATTTTGTAACATAAGTTAATTTTTTGCCAACAGTTCCATGACAGTGTTTTCATCCTATTCACTAATAGATAAGAACAGGAGGCTGGCAAGTGAATAAACATTAATAGCTGCTAAAATAGGCTTATGTACTATAGAAGTGACAACAGGTACTGTCTTGCAGATTCTCCACAATAAACAACAATAATAAACAATAACAAAACTATAAATTATCCATAAATAAATGAAAGAGTAATTTATAATATGAGGTTGTAGCAGTAATCCCCTTCCTGACAGGCCATTAAAGCACTGTTATTAATTATGTAACAATTTATCATTTTTATTTTATTCCTGAGGGGCCGTCCCCCATATTATCGGACTTGATACATGAACCGATACGATCTTGAGACTGTAGAAATCCTAGGAAGGTTGCCAGAGTTTGATACGGCTCTGTGGTTTGGCAGAAATYGCAGCCATCAAAAAAATGTTTAAATGTTCTCGCCAACTAACATATTGCAGCATTCGAGGTTAATGCTTATCGAGTTCATAGGAGATTAAGGCATATGATGTCACAGCATCATAAATCCAAGAACCTTCCAAGATTTTCAATTTGGCATGCACTCAGGAAGAGGAAATGTGAGAARGGCCCCTAATTGTACTTCTACAATACAAGCTATTTTAATTGAATGTTTTAATGTTAATTTAAGTCTGTGTAATTTGCATATAATCAGGTCCATAAATTTTAGAACAATGTTTTTTTGTTTTTTTTTTCGCCTTTGGCCTCTGGAGACCATATTGAATCTAAAATAAAACACTGAAAATGTGAGCGAAGTCAGGACTTCATTTAAGGCTTTTGAAAAAAAAAATATCACATTAAATCTTTAGGAACTACTTTCCTACTCTCTTTTCGAGGGCTCATAAATGATGGAASAAACCTAAGCATTGCCTTTAATACATGGATGAAAATCATTTGCAGTCAACAACTGCCTAATGTCTGAAACCTACTGACATGATTAAAAGCTGRGTTTCTTCCCTGGAGATGCTCTGCCAGCCTTTTACTACATCTGCCTTCCCCTGCTGCTTGTATGTGGTGGTGGTGTTTTTCTTTTTTGTGGGTCCTGTCTTCAGCAAGTGAAAAGCATCCTCTACTAGTTGGAAATSAGGTGACTGGCTAGGGCTGTGAAGAATGTCTCATGTCTTGCATAGCTTTGAGTCATTATCCATCTGCAATATGAAGCAGCAGCACCCAATCAGTTTTGCAGCATTTGGCTGAATCTATCTGAGCAGAGTATAACCCTGCTACTTTTATCATCAGTCAGCTCATCAATAAACACCGGTGACCCAGTTCCACTGGCAGCCATACACATTTATGTCATAACACTGCCTCCACCATGTTTGACAGATGATGTGGTATACCTGGCCGGCATCATGAACTGTTCCTTTCTTTTCTTCATTTCAAAAAATCAGGCAAAGCGTTTTGTCAAATTTTAATCTGGGCTTTCTATTCTTGGCTGTTCACAATGGTTTGCACCTTGTTGACATTTCTTAACTGTGGACTTTGACAATGACACACATACCACCTTAAGACTTGGCAAGAATTCTCCAGTCAAATTCTTTTTRAATATTGTTTTCAGCTTAATAATGGCCTCCTTCACTTACATAGACATCTCTTAGGCACTCGTGTTGAGTAAACAGCTACAAATGCAAACATGACACCCAGACCCAACACCAGGTCTTTTATCTGCTTGATTAGTCATGGAGGTACGAAGGAACAGGCCACACCTGGCCATGCAACTGCTTCTCTGCCGTTTGTCCCATTGTTTATGAGCTCCTAAAAATGGTACTGTATATAAATGGCTGTAATTCCTGAATGGTTATTTCCACGGTTTTATCACACACCTCGAATTAAAATGATACAAGTTTTAATTTGTTGGTTGGCTTACATTCCTAGAAACAGGATGCTCACTGCCACATTTCATTTAGCTAAAAAGAGTTGTTACTSAAGTGGTCAAAACAGATGTACAACACACGATAGTGCTGGTTCATTGGGACAGGAATAACAGTGCWCAACAAACACTTTCAGTAAAGGGACAGAAAATGGGATTGCTAGTGATAGGATTGCATTTTTACTCCACAGCATTTTTAATAGAAAGCACCAAGATAGTCGTTGATATGAACTGAACACCACAGAKCCAATAAAATACACCCTTTTCCAGTTGGAGTAAAGCAGGCAGAGGGAGTTTAATTCAAAGGGCAGGAATGACAGGACAATTAATGAAAAGGGACAACTACTACACTTGTACAAGGTAAACCTATATAGGTTGTAATCAGCAATATAAATGTATAAAAACAGGAAATGATCTGAATGAAGATGCTAGAGAGACAGTAGGCCTCTATATAATTTTCATTGTGATTGAAAGTGTACAGTCCTAACTGCAGTGAACTATCCAACAATAACATAGGCGCCAAGAAAACACAATGTTGTAACTCTACTCTTTGACACATATATATATATTAAAAAAAAAAAAGAAAAAAAAAAGGAGTATATCAGACGGCGCATAAATGGAGCTTGGAATGTTGAACAAGTATGACGCGTGGTCCCAATTCCGCTCCTCACGTCTGCCTTGCTACATATTGAACACATCTTCTATATTACTTTACACTATGCAGCACGTGAGGCTTTTTGGACATTGATGGACATGACCAGGGCAAGGACAGAGTCCAGAGGCTACGTTATTACAGAATGTTCCTTACCGTGAATGGACGTGACACTTCTGGCACTTCAAGAAACAGAATCATTCATGCAATGTGAAATATTCGTGCAGTCTATTCAAGTCATTATTGTTGGACCCTACATGATTAAGCACTACCAATTTTGTTTTTAAAGAAAATAAAGCCTGGACAGCAAAACAATTATTTTTTTTTCCGAAATGGGATCAGTGTTTTCTTTAAGAGCACCTGAGTAAGCGTGCAAGGCAAGTATAAGCACAGAGATGAGGCAGTCTTCTGAAGGGGAGGAGGCGCCTTAGTCTTACCGCAGAATCTGAGAATACAAGTGATCAAAACATAATGACACGACACCTTCAGGAGCACATGTAACAGAAATAAATAAGGAAATGTTACTTAAGAGAACAACATTCCACACTTGTCAGACTGACGCTGACTTCATTTACTTAGAAATAATACATTCATCAGTATGTCCCACATATATTATAGTATTAGTCTGAATTTTGCACTTTAAGCGATTAGGAGAATTCAGGTTAATGCAGAGCTGACGACTGGGGTGCTGAAGTTGAAATAAAAAGCCAAGCAGAACTCATCTGCACGTTAAAAATGAATTAAAAAAATTTATACTTACCTGATGTAACATTCATGCAATCAAGACATGCAAAAGGACTTGCAAAAAATAAAATAAAATAGAAATAATAAACATAAAATAAATGAATAAATAAAGTGGGGGGAAAAAAAACCCTGGACTTTAATTAGTTGGCACCGACTTGTATGAGTGAGAAGCGGACATAAGTAGCAAAGCAAAATGGAGGTGAGGAATTACAGCGCCCGCTGTC
The DNA here is from genome assembly GCA_003987875.1 of Clarias batrachus. Lineage (NCBI taxonomy): Eukaryota > Metazoa > Chordata > Actinopteri > Siluriformes > Clariidae > Clarias > Clarias batrachus. The sequence continues at coordinate 337,639 of QMIH01000166.1, forward strand.
AGTATGGGTGATGAGTATGCGGTTCTTTACGAGCATTAGAACAGAATTAGGATCCATGCAGACATTGGGTTTTCCAACAATAATTTACAGCATTATGATTCTCAAAATGAAGAAAAAAAAACGCAAAAACTTACTTCATTCATACCTAAAATAGAAGAGAGAATAAATAAGGTAAGAGGAAAACAACTCAGGAAATTATTATTTTTTTTGCTTGCAGTAAATCTCCACTCAACAGCACTCACTAGTTTGTTRTACTTTATTTACAGACAAATGTCACAGGCACAGATCGATTAACACAGGAAGAGAACATAAATATAGTCATTCTAAGGAAAATGACTCGACTTTGGCAGGACAACTTTTACAAAGTTGGCAAACACTTTGTCCTCTATGAAGCAATGTTAGATTCCCAATACCGTAACCATTACATGAATCAAGCAGCTGTCGTCGGATACCACATCACAATGGGTACGTTAGATTAACTTCTTTTAGGGGGAAAAAAAATCATTAAAAAAATCCCTCAAATGCTCTGACTAATATGCATGAACAGAACACTTTCAACTTTACCAGCGCAGAATGCAAAGTCCTTACACATTATCAGTAACTGAAACCCTTTTTTTTTACGAGAATTGCGATTCTAACATTTTAGATTGAAGTACGTGTCAAAAATGCAATACATAATCAGAAATTTCTATTTCTACATGTTCTTTATAGTTAAAGTAAGCACTTTGTACTGGAATGTGTTCACCCTTCTCCTAGTATTGACCCAAACATCTGCCTTAGAGGACAAAGACATAGGCCAACCATCTTTGTTTAGTGCTACAGCGTTCAGGAATGATCATATAATAATAATAATTATGTGCACGCACACACACGCACGCACGCACAGTCACTCTAAGAAGTTGTACATTGTATAGATTTAAACAAATACACTGTGTGTGTAAAGAGAAACTCTCATACAACGGGTACAAAACATCATCTGGCCAATAGAGTCCTGCATTGTTATTTTTGTTTTTTATGACGCGTCTAGCTTTACTCGGTGCAAAAATATACATTACTCTGCACTGTTTTGCAGACGAGTGGGAATAGGAGTTGAGAACAGGAGAAAGAAGAACCCGCCCCGAGTCCCGCGTTTGTAAAGCCCTACTGCCGTACTTTTCCAGGGATGTAGTTGCGATCGATGCTCTCCTCTTGCAGGAACATGTGAAGACAGCGCTCGTTCTGAGCCAAGGGATGACCAGCAATTCTGGAACAAGCAGAAACAGGGGAAAGAAAACAAAAACATTTTGCCAAATCCTAAAGTTAATGTCATTATTAGCTCTAACGTCTACCATTTTCTTATGAAATATACAATATATATTACAGGATATTTGAGGTGATGCTGACCGTAAGCTCTCTCTTTACTTAACCATACCCTTAACCATAGAGTTGTGTGTGTGCAAATAATGAGCAGATCTACCACACCATTTTTTAAAATAAATGATAAAAATAAATAACATTTAGAAAAGACTAAACTGAAGTAAGATTCATAACTTACATCTACAGTGTCCGAAATGTCTCTATACATTGGAGAAATCATCACTTTTTATAAGAGGGTGAGTCAAAAATTATCCATACTCTCGCTGGAGAATTTATTTTAATCGACTTTTAGAAAGGACAAAATGTATAATTTTTGACATAATCTCCTTGCTTTCAATACACTTTGTCTGTCTGTGAATAAGCTTTCATATTCTCTTATTAAAAAATGTTTTAGGCTGCGAGCCACTAATGCACGTTGCATCTTCAGAAGTCATTCTTCGTCCTTGTACGGCTGCTGAAAGTCAGATGGGGCAAAATCAGGACTATAGAGAGGAGCTTTAACATCTCAAAAAGATGCAGTGTGTAGACAGTGTGGGAAGGAGAGTGCGAAAATGCACGGTCATACAAAATCACAACACTCTTGCATAGCAGTCCTCTGTGTTTAATCTGACGTTCAGGCTTCAGCTCCTCAAAAGCACCTCACTGTAACAAGCACTGCTGACTGTTAAATCTTTTTCCTTATAAATGTTTAAAAACTGCAGTAGCCTTGAACGGAAAGCGCTTAAAAGTGCAGCCAACAAAGTTGTAACCAGAGTGCTGATAATTTTGTGACTCACCGTCTTACTTCATTTATATTCCATATTTATAAAGAACGCTGTCCAACAGACTGACATCGATCTTGTCGTTGGATTGGGAAGCGGTCACAAGGCCATGACGGAACGCATTCAAAGTGCATTTAAATGCACAATACCAGATCTACCACATAACGTGTGTTTATCATGAATGAAACTTATAACGGTGTCTTTTCTTTGGAAAAATGCAATCATGTTCAGGATATTTAGTGAATAAAAATAATCCTGCAGGCATGGGGACTTGGATACCTGTAGTATAGACATCCTAATATCTGATTTATTTAAAAGACAACCTATGAATCTCACATAGAGATTAAATATGGAAATGTTCATCTGAGCTTGCTCATCTTCACTAACAAAGCAAATTCCTAAAGGGTTGATAAGCTGCACAATGTGATGTGATAGTGAGAAGTTTAATGAAAGTACAACAAAATAATTTTATGCATTTTGTTAATCCAGATATTGATATCTGATTAAATCTCAGGTAGAGATAAATATTCAACAGATAATAAAATGGTCCAAACATTTTAGGCAACTGGAAGTGTGCAGTCAGGGCTTTTAAGATTACACACCAACCATGACACCCTAAATAAATAAATAAAGTTACAAATACAAATGAAATAAATAAATACAAACTAGCAGGCAAATACAATAATGTATTAATATTGCATAATTTCTAACATTTTAGTATTGTTTATTCCTTTCTTTAAAATGTTATTAAGGATTAACTCGGTATAACATTTTGTTGTCGCGACAGCTGACCTGTTGATGAACTGTTCAAGCCCGACTCTCCTCTCTTCGATAAACGACTCCTCAAATATTCCCTCATCTCCACGGAAAGGCAGCTGTCTCTTCAGTGCCTTCCCAGGCAGCGGAGGGACGACGATCTACAAAACAGAAACATGTGCAGGCTTCAATTTGATTAAAACCACAGAAAGGGGGAGGGAAAAAAGGAAGCAGGTGGTAAAACATATCTAAACCACTCATCAGGAACTATAAGCAACTGATAATGATGATAATTTGTTTAGCTGTGTGGTCTCTAGCATTTTTCATTTGTTCTAAACAGAGTGATGACCGCATAGGCCTCCTTTTACTTGTAACTGATTTCCGGCATAATCGCTTTTGAATTTTCAAACTGGCAGTAAAAGAAAAGTGACAGTAACGTCTTACAATAATCCAAACTTTGGTTTTGAGTTTTGACAGAAATTTAAACTCTGAGGGGTTTAAGTTTCAAGTTCATACCCTGTAGCTCAGCCTTTACCCTGCAAAGCAACAATAATAATAATACATGGTGGGTGAAAATTAACTAGGTAATATTTACTAATGTAGAACTTGTAGGATCTCTGGAGCAATGACGAAAACAGTCTCTAAACAGACGAAAGTTAATATTTCCCTTGTGAGAGGCAACACATACAACGTAAACAAGGATGGCTGACAGTTTGACTGTTCAGGAGCGAGCTAAGACTGCAGCACCCTATCAAGTGTGGAATTCCATTGTTCTTGTGCAAAGATGGTGGCGTACAGTGAAAGGGAGGAAGGCAACACTAAGTCCGAAGACAATTTTTAAAAAATTGTCATACAAGGCTAATGACTACAGACTCAGTGAATGATGCAAGAAGAAGTGGCCGGTGCCGGCTGGAATGTAAAGATTTGCTTTTATTTTCCTATGTAATGAAATACATGTACAATTTGCTTAAATAAATGTGTATTAGAAATATGGACTTTATTACCAATTTTTAATGCCTAGTCACTTTTCACCCACCCCGTAGTCCTTTAACCAAATTTATCAATGGGGCAACAAAATAAAGCATTAGAAATCATTCTTGCACTTATACCTCAAACTGTATTAACGTGATTTCAAACCCCTTACTTTATTTGYTGCGTCTCCACTTTAGCACTTTTAAGTTAATACGAGCAGCAGAGCACAAAATGAATCATACATTATGTGCCATAAAAAACAAACAACATTTGTTTACATTAGTTTCTGCATATGGTTAAACAAATTGTTACAACATGAATTTGCATTTCTTTTGCATCGCGCATTAGGCTTATGAACTTACCTTACTGTCTCTTTCCAGCTCATTTTTCAGCCACTCAAAGTCGCTGTACCTTCTCCGTACACAAGATTCTTTCATCTTGAAAATGGGAAGGTTGGTCTGTTTCCAAAACACACAAATGTTTTTTTAGGTTATCACTAAATACATTAAAACCTGCTTTCATCTCAAACTGGAATTACTCATATTCTAAATTATATGCTTGCTTTGTTGAACACACACACACACACACACACACACACACACACACACACACACACACACAGGAAAACCACAATGCTGACAACCATATTATAATGTCAAAATGCTGTATCCACAATAATGCATGTTTAAATGTGATCTCTGCTGCTGGGTTTGATTAAATCAGAGGTATGGTGTCATTTTTAATGACTAAATCTGTTGCTTAACATATTACTCTTTTTCCTTTCAAACTAACTTTGTGGACAGATCCAGACAAAACAACTGAATCCAATAAGTAGTTTTCAAAATGTCATATTTGTTCTTGATCTACTTCACTGCAAAGTACGAATGTATAAAACACTGTACACGGTTTCCCTTTAAACATCTGTCGGTGAAGCTTCGTTCTCAGGTCTAGTGCGCTTCATTAAGGCACACTCCCWTTTTGGTAAGAAAATAGAATTTATGCCTGGTCTTCAACTGGATGGAGTTTACYTAACAAACCAAGTGATAATCATTTTGTGTAACAATTTGTACATTATGAACACATAACTTCTTAAATTGCATGCACAAGTTTAAATACATTATAAAATTGTACTGTTAGTTAAAAAGAAAGGCTTCCTGTCTGAGCTTACTGTAAAGTGATAAATGTGGATACATCAACTACTTACAGTCATGTGAACACTGGCGATAATATGAAGACAACAAAAATGTCCCAGTAAAGCATTTAACATGTTCGGTTTCCATCTCTTCCTCTGCTGATTTTAATAATTAAAATGAAGGTCTTAATACTCAACAGTTTATCATGAATAGGCCAAGATCAGTTTTCAGAACCTCATATAAATATTGTATACTAACCTAATATGTTTAAGACAAATCTTGTCTATTGCAGCCCACATTCATCACAAAAAGCTTGATGTCTATGTATGCATTTTATATTACTAAAATATTTGTAATTGCTTTATTAAATGCTTTTTAATGCTTAAAAAAAATAATAAATTAGCATTTTTTTTTTAAAAGTAGACATGGAAGACTTTGGGCATGAGGCGTGGTACACCCTGGACAACCCATTCAGGGCCATCGTACCATCATAGGGCAACCACACACACACACACACAMAAAAAAAAAATAGACAATTTGGGACAGCAATTAGCATAAATAATTCTAATCAGCATGTCTTTGGACTGTGGGAGGAAATCGGAATTCCTAGAGGAAACCCACCAAGCACTGAGAGAGTATGTAAACTCCCCACACACAGACATGTGGTGGAAATCAAACCCTCGAACCTGGCAGTGTGAGAACATAGAGCTAACCACTACGCCCCTGTGCCACTTTAAACATTTTTTTATTCTTGTAATTTGCATTTCATTCTTGAGAGTAAATATGGTTAAACATTATTTACATAAAAAAGGTGGTTTCTTCATTAAGCATAAMATTTTTAATTATTTTTAAATGAATTTTTGAGTTCTTTTTGTATTTTGTCAAAAAAAAATTTTGGTGGGGAAAAAACAATTATATACACACACAGTGGTATTTTTTTTTTTTTTTACATAAAAATGGACAATGTATTTTTGTAGTCTTACACTTTGCATGCTGTTCTTTTTTTATATACCTTTTGGTTTGCATGGTTTTACTATAAACACACCTTTAGTTTTCTTTTTTCATCTTGTCTAAAAAATATATCCACCTTTTGTATTATAAAGATGTATTTAGCTTGATTTTTAACACACGTAAATATAGTGTATTTTATTTCAAARCCCTTCTTTAAATATATTACGTACATGGAATTTTTGAAACTAATATTCTATACACTTTTTGTGTGCGTGTGGTGGTTGCAGTTCTGTGGTCACGCGCCTTCAGTTTAATTAATGAATCAGAATCGAGTCATGGCGCTCGCGCTAGTCAGCTAACGGGCTGTCAGAGAGCAACAGTGCTTAGCGAAGGGCTAATTGCAGAAATAAAACACCCTGTTCACTACACTGACAACTACAGCTAAACCTGCACCTCATTTATAAAAGTGTCAGAATTTCACCAAACGCTAAGTTAAAACCATTTCGTGCTCCTTGGCTAACTGCTATCCCAGAACCAGCGGCTCTGTAGCTATGCTAAAGGCTAGGCCGAACCGAATTCCAACCCTCTCCTTCTCTGTGCCGTTACCCCAAATACAGCACAGGTTCAGCACTGCTCCCCCCATGTACGCAAACATACCCGCATCCGGACTTCATAGGTGGTGAACCGATTCCTCCCGACTCCGATAGTTTGCGGATCGTAAACGTCAATTTCCAGAAAATTACTCGGAGGTCCGTACGCGTCTGTCAGGTCCTGCGGCTTGGAGTTTAACCGGCGAGTATCGGCCACAGTGGCTTCAGACATCCTTATTACTGGCTAGCTAGCTACTTCTGGGTGTAGTCTAGGACACGCACAGTAAGGATTTCTTTACTAAGACATTAAATCAGGAAAACGAAGTCACCGAGACGCCCTTAGTTGAAGCCGTCGCTAAATTTCTGCAGCTCAGCAACAGCACAGGAAATCCCTCCAACCGTATGCGATTTTTTTTTTTTTTTTTGCAGCGTTCTAGAAATCGCAACGCCCGTAGGATCGCCCCCGAGAGCCATCACAGCCAATCAGAGCCCTGGGTGTACGATGACCGACATGCCAGGATCCAATWGGATACGGAAACATGGCGAAGTGGGCTGGACCTAGGCCTATCAAGTTCATATACGAAACATTACAAGAATTTAAGATGGAAAACCAAATCTTTGGAACTCAAGAAGCTTTTGTGGTACATGCATTTTATTGTGCATAACAATAACGATCGTGTTATTATTCAAAAAGAACACGATTTATGTGCTGCAATATATTCTGATCTTTAAATATATAAACTTTATCAACCATTTAAATCCAGGAGTTTCATTTTATGATAGATACAATGCGAGTGTTTAGTGTGTCTAGGGTTTTTCCTTCCTAAGGTGCGTTGGAAGTCCATGAGACACTGATGAGTCCAATCAAACACAGAGAAACCTGAACCTATAATAAATAATTTTACAGTAGGTCATTAATAGGTGGCTTAGTGGATAGCATTGTCTTTCGCCTTGCAACTCCAGGGTCTGGGTTCGAATCCCGCCTTGGGTCTATGTGCATGGGGTTTGTATGTTCTCCCTGTGTTTGTTTCCACCAGGCGCTCCGGTTTCCTCCCACAGTCAAAAGAGATGCAGTTTTGGCTAAGTGGTAGTCCCAAAGTCCAGTGGCGTCAAGCTGGCAGCCCGGCCCCTTAAGTAAGGGTGGGACACTCCATTGCTCGATGTGCCGGATGGCACGTGGACAGACTAAACAAATACCATTAATAAAGTTTAGAGTTAGTTGTTCAATGTTTCCTGTTTTAGACGGTCCTATTATTTTCTGATTCAGAAAATACTAATCAAATGTCAACAATTACAATTATAGATTCAGTATCCTGAAGAAAAAGGGCAAAATTTTAACACTGCTCTTTCTTTTTCTTTGACAAGATATCTTTGTATTGTATAGTTTGCTGTTAAATTGAACAGGTTTGTTTTAAAAGTGTGCATGCATTTTTAGACAAAAAATATAGGACACTGATTTAGTGTGCATGTTCTATAACAGCTCCATATCAAGCAAAGTTTCAAAGACAACACATTAATGTGACACTACACCATGTAATGTTCTTCATCAGGCTGAAACATTGGTATGGTTTTATTGTGGCAGGAAAAGTACTGCACTGAAAGATAAATTGAGCAATAAAAACAATAAGACATTAAGAACATAATTGAAAAAATAATAAAAAAAATCATAAGTTGATTAAATCAATGAGTTCTAATCAGATTTGGTTAAAAGAAATTATACATAATTATACAAGCATTATTCAGTAATAATACATTCGCAAACGAGAAAAGAAGAAAGACACACCATTGTCCATAGTAATTCAAGTTTCTTTCACGCAGCTGCTTCAGATAAATATAAACCAAATTTAAGCTTCTAATAGTATTGCGTAGAAGCGCTGCTGAAAAATAAGCTCATGTACAGACAAAATTAAGAAAACTAAATGAGACATTCAGTGTTTGAGGATCCAAAAAACAGCTGAGGTAAAATGATGGAGGTAAAAAGCTGTCTTAAGGTTACATCATGTTTAGCCATCATGTACAGATTGATTATCACGATCGTTATCAAAAAGCAGCTTTACTGGAAGTCTGTGAATGTTCTTGTCCATGATGAACATACGGTTATGATTATATAATGTATATATTAATGCTTAAGTAAATAGACATAGTAATTGTATTTTACCTTTTACCAAGTCACTTTTAAAATCTTAAATCTGATTGGTCAAATTTCAAATAAAAATTTCATGCGCGCAACTATACACAGTACGATGTACAGTGAAATGCTTAAACGGATAAGATATTGATGATTCACTTATACTACAGCAGTTCTTACATTAGGACTATAATTCACATCATAGGTTTATACGCACTGGCACCTATATAGGTTACATACACTGGTTAAAACATGGCAGGTCTAGTTATTGTACAAGTTCTACATGTACACTGCCAGAACCACTTTTCCACAGTTTGAGTCACGGAATATTTCTGTGCCATCAGAGGATTAAAAGTCCATAAATGTGATACCCTGGTCATTCAGTACATTTGGATCTTTAGCTGACTTCATTTTATTGCCACATAATGTTGCTGAGTCTAGACCTGACCAACTGAAGCAACTTTTTTTCTGGCCAGGCAGTGAATGTGTTTCGCGCATTTGTGTGAGGAGTGTCTAGTGTAAGCATTCACAGACAGAACTGTTTAAAGTTTAAAGCTGCGATTTTAAGTTTTCCTTTACATCAAGGGCGGAAGGACTATGTTATTTTTACAAATTGCATTTTGTTTTATTACCTTCTTTAAAAAAATGGTGAGGGAATACCTGTTCATAACTGATAAGTAACGTTCTATAAAAGGTTATATTTAAACCTTAAAATGGGTGTCGTTCTTTTATTTAAAAAAAATGAAATTGTCAACCTTGGCAATTTGCTGTTGTGAGAGTGGATAAAACACGTAGGACATGATGTTATAGGAAAAAGATCAAGTTCAGTGTAGTAACAAGGACTCGGCTTCTGTAATTATTTTTCTATAACATCATCAAAAAGTATTTGCCCCTTCAGATTTTTTAATTTTTTTTGCATATTTGTTATAATTAAATGATTCAGATCATCAAACAAATTTTTTATATTACAAAATATACACAAGTAAATCTAAAATGCAGTTTTAAAAAATATATATTTATTTYATTAAGGGAACGCTCCAATGTGGCTAAATTAAAACAATTCTGTGTATATTTTGGACCAAAGTTCCTCCACAATGATATGACTCATTGCCAATAATTGCTAACGCTTGATTGCAGTTGTTGCCGCCAAGAGTGGCAGAACCAGTTATTCATTTCAGGGGTAATTACTTTCTCGAATGGGGCTAGGCAGGTTTGGGCAGCACATGCCACCCTCCTTTATAAATGAAGTCATCATTTAAAAATGCATTTTGTATTTACTCGGGTTATCACAGCACTGTATGTATGTACTTGTGTTTGAAATGACAGTCACACTCATCTGTTGGATGAAGAAATAAAAAACAACAAACGCGTCTACCGTGCGTCATTAAGCTGTCTGGCTACAGTCAGAATCTCTTTGGCGCCTTTGCTAAGCAGAAGATTGGCGAGGTCCGTGCCGAGCTTCTCGGCTGCGTCCTGAGCCRCTCCGGACACCTTCAGCGCTGTAACTCCGACTCGCTGCACTTTCTCATCAACCTTCTCCTGATCCTAAATCAGACAGTGAGGTCAAAAACACAAACATGAGCTGTTACTTTGTCTTGAAAAACTGGAGGAACTGTAAATCACAGATCTGATCACAACTTTAATGGAGCTGTACTGCATTAACGGAAGATTTTTTTCCCCCTGCTATTATTACATAGCAATTAAAGTGTAATATGTTTTATATATTGCAATGTATTGTTTTAATAACCTGATTCTCAGCTTCAATGCTGGTCTGCATGGTCTCCTTCAGGCTGTCTGAGCCATCTAAACTGTACACTGCTCCTGTCAGGTATAACTGTAAAATATAAAGGCAAAGATACAATCAGGAAAAATATCCCCATGTAGCTATTTAGGCTTCTTTCATGCATGGACTTTTAGAAAGAAGATTATTGCTAATTATTCAGGACAGAGTTGATGTGGATGTATATATATATATATACGATATAAAGGACAGGAAAGGACAGTGATATGGGTGTGGTGTTCTTTTACCTGAGAATCCTTCACTTCTGTGTGAACAGCAACTGGAACACTGCATCCTCCTTCCTAAATTGATGCAACACGTCACAAATTAAACTCACTGAAAACATTAGATTCCTTTTTAAAAAAGTCTTAGAAGTTCACAAAACATGTAACTCTAAAATGGTCCAACTAAAGTACAACTCAGATTTTCTTTCCTTGATTTTTCTGTATGTTTCGATCACATGGCAGGGTACACCCTGGACAGGGTGCCAATCCATCGCAGGGCACACAGACACACACACTGACTCATTCACACACTACGGGCAATTTGGGAATGCCAATTAGCCTAACTGTGGGAGGAAACCGGAGTACCCGGAGGAAACCCACCAAGCACGGGGAGAACATGCAAACTCCATGCACACAGAGACGGGAATCGAGTCTGGCCGGGGATCGAACCCGGACCCTGGCGGTGCAAGGCGACAGTGCTAACCACTACACCACCGTGCTGCCCAAAATACATTTGTGACAAACGAAATAAGATGAAAAATCTATGCAAGATCATTAATTCACAATGGCATCAATATTTATTGATATACAATGACGTGAAAAGTAAGTAAACCCTAGTAAATATAAAAAGCAGTTTTTAAGTGATGATTTCATTTATTCAAGAAAAAAGGCTGTCCAAACCTACCTGCCCCTATGTGAAAAAGTTATTGCCWCCTAAACCGAATAACTGGTTGAACCGTCTTTGGCGGCAACAACTGCTATCAAGCATTTGCAATAATTCTGCGGGGACAGGTGGGTTTGTGTTATCTTGGTGTAACATTAACATTAGTATGATCATCTCAATCATTAAGTGCGACGAAAATACATTTTAATGCTTGGTGTGGAAGAACTTGACCTCAACCCGATACGGGGCAGATACTGTAACTGTAAAACGTAAAAAAATAAAAAATAAAAATAAAAACATTAGTTGTTAGCCAATAGCAGCTACTCTAGCCATATTTACTATAGCTCTTAAAATGGCTTCCAGGGAACAGCAGGCGTGGGCGGAGTTGAGAATTGGTATATGAGATTACAATAAAGGAAAATCGAATTTGCTTGTTTAAGCAAAAAATTCTAAACAGCAGGTCATGGTCTTTTCCCCCTCCTTTTTTGTGTGTCACAGGAGACCCATGTAGATGTCTAATGGAGAGGAAGAATTCAGAGAGCTTCGAGGGTACAGCAGAATCCTTACCAAGCGTTTAAGGAAAGCTCTCTCGRCGATACAGCGCAGAACTGTGTCCTGATCGAGCAGCACTGACACCATCTCCAGGATATCCTCATCACAAGCCCTCACCTCCACAGCCAGAGCTCCCTGGGACACCACACAGCACACAGATACAGAAATACATACATGCAACAGCGACTTCATAGTAAACGCTGTAACTGACCTGTTAGTCAATATACTGACTAGAAAACAAGTATTTACTGAATGATTAGCATAAAGGAGACGCACCTGTCCAACTGCATACATGCAATCATCGGGACTGAGGATCTGCAACAGAATGAGAATAATGATGTAATAATTAATTCAATATAATGTGTATTTTAGCAATAGCCATTATAACACAAACGCTTTACAGAAACGTAGAAAGAGATTTACATTTAGGGTCAGAAGTTTATATTAATAATTCTGAACATGCAATATTTGTCTTTAATTGATTTCTTGAATCATCTCTGTGCCAACATTGATTGAAGGCACTCATTGGATCATCGGATTGACCAACACAGTACAATAGGCTAAAGTCCAAAGAGCTGAGTGCAAATCTGAGAAAGAGGATGGTATGTTTACACAAGCCAGGAATGGAGTCACTTCGAAACCCCAACAGATCCCAGGAATCGGAGATCAAAAAGGAATCAAACAAAAGTCTGGAAGAAGACCAAAACGGTCATCCTCAGATCAGAGGAAATTGGTTCATATGGTTAGGAACAATTCAGGAACCAACAACACCGAGGCCTGCCATGAACTGGAAGCTGCTAGAACACCAGTGCAAGTTTTACATTGCCAGGCTGTCCAAGGAAGACGTCCCCACCACCTTCAATCTTGACCCGTGTTCAACTGACCGCATGGACAAAGAAAAAAAGTCTTCTGGAGGAAAGTTTTAACCAAATGTATGTTAAGAGGTGGGGGACAGGGGTGGATAAGGTGTTGGACTGCTGACCAAAAGGTCCCAGGTTCGAGCTGTGATGATGTCACCAGGTTGCCATTGTTGGACCCTTGAACAAAGTCCTTCACCACCAAGTGCTCAGATACAAKCGGGCGTCGAGCTGACAACCTGCCCCTGTAAATAGTGTCACAGAAATGATGGATATACAGAGTCACCCAAAATAATGTACACACACTTCAACATGAAAAATATTCGCCTCTCTTCTGACGACCACATGATGGCATCAGCGAAGGTGCGACTACTAACATCTTTAGATGAAACATAATACTACACATTGCTGCCATAATTCAATTAGAGGTTTAAAAAAAGGCTACGATCACACCTGTTGAAGTGTGTATACATTTTTTTGGCTGACTCTGTATATCCATATACCATAATGGGCAGTGGTGGCTCAGTGTGTTAAGGCTCCGAGTTACGAATCGGAAGATCGGTGGGTCGAGCCCCAGCTCCGCCAGGTTGCTGCTGTTGGGCCCTTGAGCRAGGCCCTTAACCCTGTCTGCTCCAGGGGCACCGTAAAAATGGCTGACCCTGCGCTCTGACCCCGGCCTACAAGAAGCTGTGATACGCGAGGAATAAATAATTTCACTGTGCAGTAATGTATGTGTGACCAATAAAGGCTAACATAACTTAATTKAACTTATAAATACTCTGTACCAGATGTTAAGCGTGGTGGTGGTGGTGGTAGCATCCTACGTTGGGGCTGATTGGCTGGCAGTGGAACTGAAGCATTGCACAAAGTGAATTAGAGTAACACCATATCATCAGCTGTAAGGTTGAAACCTGCGAGCTCTAATAGTACAGTGACTCCAAACACACATCAAAGCTGGCTGTGGAATGGTTGAAGCAGATCAACTTTAATCTTTCGGCCCGTCAACCATATCGGAAAAAATAAATAAATTCATCTGGACTTTTAAGCCAGGTCTGAACCAGGAAACTCACAATGGGAACGCTACAAATTCTACCAAGAAGTGGTCAAATATCCAACCAGAATTCCACCAGAAGCTTATCATTGGCTTCCAAAAGTATCTGCTAAGTATAAGACGTACTTTATGTATGTTTTTAACCCCTTGTTCCTTTCTTGTTTTATGAAACCCCACAATACACTAAAACCTGTGCAACAGGTTTTCCTCTATTTTAGATGCATGTTATTATAAACATTCTCTCCTGGAAAGAGATCAGGCAAAAGCTTCACTGCAAACCTAATCTTGGCATGACATTCATATTCGTGATGAGTGAATTTTAACTTCAGTAAAAACGTAGACTCTTTAATTAGCAAGCCAAAAGAGACAGTGACAAGGGAAAATGTCAGAGATGAGCACATCAAAGACACAGGAAGGTCATGACTGAGTCATGAGGAAGACATTTTAATAAGAAATCTGACTTAAAAAGGATTGCATCCTCTTTCTGAACATTGCATGAACACTTGCTTATGGTTCCTTAAAAGATTTGAGAACACAACCTTTTTAGTTCCTACTTTGTTTAAAGTGCTTTTTTTTTCTTTATGGTTCATAGAATGTTTGCTTAATGTTCGATTTTGATAAACTTTGTATTATTGAAAACCATCAGAACCATGATGGAGGCACAAACCTTACATCGTCCCGATGCAACCCTCTTAATACCCATTGTCATTTTTATCTTTTGTACATCGGTTTTACAGCTTCATTTGCAAGAAATTTCGTCACAAGTCCCAGATTCATCTGAACGTTAAGTGCAGGGACTTTGTACGTTTCGAACTGAGCACCAAGTAGAAATGGTGATGCAGAATCACACAAAACATCACAACTCTCTCAAAACCGTCTGCCATTTAGTAAAACCCAAACTGTTTACTTTAAATGTTTTGCGCTCTTACAGGTTGCATTAGTTATAATTATTGTGACCATTATAATATTCAAACACATAATTACAGGATTATATATATACAATATTTATTCGGTTTCCCCATCAAGATTTTACTCCTCCCAATATATGTAAATGGCACCATTTCAGGCGCGGTTAAGTCTTTAAATGTTTTTTTTTTTTTTTTTAATGTTTTTTTTAATATTATTATATTTAGGTCTGACCTCAAATATAACTAAACCAGTTTAGTTGAATTAAATACCTCTTACTTAAGAGACAAACACAGACATACTGTACCTGGCTGATTCTTTTCTCCCAGCCCATCCTCTTCATTCCAGCTGCGGCCAGAATAATAGCAGCAAAGTCACCGCTCTCGTCCAGCTTCTTCAGTCGAGTATTGAGATTACCTCTCTAAACACCTCGCTAAGGAAATGTTCTGATTTTATATGTATATAAATATATATTTAAGCAAGCATTCAACTGAGAGAATAACAATGCATTAGAAAGATACTATGTCCTTAAACTCCAGGTGAGGAAACCGTTTCTTTAGCTGCGCAGCTCGCCGAAGGGAACTAGTGCCTATAATACTAAAGAAGGAATATTATTATCAGACAGATTATTTACACATGAAACAAAGCAAAACTAATACAAATATAGCTTTCAAGCCAGAGCAGGGATGTTAAAGGAACACTACAGGAAAGTGTTGAGATCTCTCATACCTYTTGGTTTGTAGTGAATCAAGACACTTCCCAACATTCTTGGGGTGCAAAACTACTGCATCAAAGGGGTTTTCTCGCCTTGGGAGGAAATACATAAACTCGTTAAAGACACTGCCATCAACAGGTATGTGCATTTATATACTGTATTCTGTATATTTTAACCACATGTAATGCATGAGTATTTTAATATCTGGTTACTACCAAATGTTTTTATTTTTATCCCAAAAATTTATAATAAGAAATTAATTTGGTCATCAACATCATCTGCATCACTGTCTGATCTCCGTTTAATCTAACTCTGGGTGTGAAACCGCTTTTAACAATGGAGTTCATCACAAAGCAAGGAAGGATGTATTTTTTTAAGTCCGTTCTAAGCTCAGTCAGGACTCTGTAGAGTATCATCACTCTGCATTTGGTCTCTGATAAAAAAGATTTAATATCTGTTCAATAACCTTTTTTTTTTGTTTTTGTTATTGTCTTTTATTAGGTCCTATTTCTTCGCCATCATCGCCCTCGGCTTGCTCATCTGGGACAATTGATTCATGCAAATTTTATTCCCATTTCTATCATTTCAATGACCAGTGTTAAACGTGCTATACAATTTTAATGGAATTAGGTCATTACAAAACTTTGTAATGTGTGGCAGATGATTGCTTAAACGGTTAAGGCTCTGGGTTACTGATCGGAAGGTCGGTGGTTTAAACCCCAGCACTGCTGAGCCTTTGAGCAAGGCCCATAACCCGCACTGTATCCTGGCTGAACCTGTGGTCTAACCCCAGCTTCCTAACTGGGCTATGAGGGAAAAAAAACTATTTGAGTGTGCTTTAAGGTACATATGGTAAATACTTTAACCTTAACTTTAACGCAAGCAAGTCACTGTGCATCGCTGGAGCGAAAAAGGAGTTCAAGCACAGCATTGATTTCATACGCCATCGATTTCTTTTTAAGGACACAGTAATATTATTTCATATTAATTTGTAAATATTGAGCATATATATGACATAATATATAATAAATAAATAAAATAATTAATAATAGTGCATAAACTATTAATTAGTAACTAATCAATAATTCTCAATGGATTTAGGAATGACTGGAAAACGCCTGGAAAAAGTGATGTCTGCAGTAGTGATGTTGCAGGGTGYTGTGAATGGAGGAATTTTGTCAAGAGACGTTCCCTGGACAGGGAGTAGAGAGTACAGTGCATGTACACTGTGGAACAGAATGCAGCCTTTGTTGTGATGATGACTCGCACGGCGGACTTTTTGAAAGCAGGTGTCTGATTACAAACCGACCTGACTAGTCGTGTGTCTATTTCGCACGCAGTTGGTATGTAGTTCTTCCAAAAACTTGATCGAATCTTGATTAGAGCATTCTTAGCTAAGAATATTTGAGTCTTTTAGGCAGACTGACTGCTTTTACTGCTGCATTTGTTAATCTGAATCAAAGTGATGCTTAAAAATGGACTCCAGGAGGGGAAAGGGTTAAAAATTGCCATAAATAAAAGCTTTTCCCACAACATTTTGATGAAATATATTTTTTTCATTTGTCTTTGCCAATCCTGTCATAGATTATATAAATAAAGAAAAAACCTACTGCCAGCTGCCTGACCATCTGTTTCTGCTCAAACAAACTTTGCTTCATGAAACAATCAGGCTGAGAAACATCTAAAAGCCTTTAAAGCCACTACTTGCTGTACTCACTTCAGGACGGCTCCTATTGTAAAACCCACAGGAAGACTCGTGGGCAAGTCTTTCAAAGAGTGGACGACCAGGTCAACCCTGTGAAGACAAGGATCAAAAAACCCCATTGTGTCTCACTACACATCAAACACCTGGCCTTGTACACAGCTGCTTAATGTAACGCTCAGCAGAGGTGAAGATCATCAAAGGAGCACTTTACTTACTCTTTTCTTTCTAAAGCGTTCTCCAACTCCTTTGTGAAGAGACTCTTCTCACCTATCTTTGAAAAGAAAAGAAATGCTGTGAGATGACTTAAGTGGGCCTCGTGATGAAATTTCTCTGAATAAACGCATAAACCAGAATTAACATTTATGGTGGATTAAATAKAAGACACTGGTGGAAATCTTTGGTATTTTAGTCTGTCCCTGTGCTATCCAGCAATCCGTGCAAATCCCCACCCTGGAGGTACACCATTTTCCCAAAGGTCTTCACCCGTCTGTCTTCAGATGCATATGAACTTTAGTAACATCCAATTCTTTATCCATTTGTGGGTGAAATGAATTTATGGGAATTTTTGACCAGATGTTCTATCGGGTTGAGATGCAGACCAGTCAAGTTCTTCCACACCAAGCATTAAGAGTTCCTTTCACTGGAAGTAAGGGGTCGAGCCCACCTCCTGCAAAATGTCTCACTTCACAAAGGCTCTTCATATGCACTTGAAGGCAGGTGGGCGAACACTTTTGGCCATATAATGCTTATTCGTCGTTTGTGTGGCACTACACATCAGGGGTCGGGTTGCCAGTTTGACACCCGATTGTCATTCACACACTTTGGGACCGCCGATTAGTCTAGCAGGAGTACCCGGAGGAAACCCACCAAGCACAGGGAGAACATTCAAACTCACAACATGCCCACAGACCTGAGACGAGAATCGAACCCCGACCCTGAAGGTGCGAGGCTATAGTGCAAACCACCGTGCCGCCACTTCTGGAATAGGCGAGAAGAATTCTTCAAAATATAGAAGGGCTTACCTTTGATAGAGCTGTGTCGAGGATTTTGTCACCTGTTGTCGACATGGCAACTGTAACAGACGTTACAACATCAAAGTTACTACAAGACATGCAATCTACAGAATACATTTTAACCAAAGCTAACAAGCTGATAAACTCTGGAGTGACGACTTATTAAAAATTAAATAGCAGATGTTTACACAGACGTATGACAGACTCACAATGATTTCAAGCAATCTTCTTATCAGTTCAGAGCTACGTAGGCCCTGCGATGCCCTTGTACTGCACACGTTGTACAGTGAACTCTTACCTATTTCAAAGTGCACGTCAGGGTACAAGCCTTTCAGCTTTTCCGCGACACTGTCCGTCTGAATGCGCGCGAGCTTAAAGACAAAAACAGAGCAGAGATTAGACGGTTTATCTACTCTGGCATTCAAGTACGAGGTCCGTCCGGAAAGTATCCAGCCATGTTCTACGAATAAGAGGGACATTTACTGAAAAAGATAAGATATGAGAAACGTTGTACACAGGACAATGACACCTCAGTCTCCTTTACAGTAGGCACCTTGGGACTGTACACATTTCTCCCAGCATCTCTTGAAAACACGCAGCAAAACCTCACCGTCAGCTCCTCATCGTATTTTCCTGAATCGCATCGATGCTCTAACGTCTTGTCCCTTTCAAAGCTGATTTTAGTTTTGGGAAGAGCCAGAAGTTTCATGGATCCAAATCTGGGGTGTAGGCGGGCTGAGTCACCTGGCTGATTGGATGGGTGGGCGCGTTGTCACGATCGCGCCCACAGCTCGACGGCGTCTAGTGGCCCACTAACTAGTCATTGTTCAGCAATGCGCATTTCAGTTAACTATTGTTGCTTTACGGTTTTATTTAGATCTTGGTTTCAATGGCTCCAGTTCAGGAAACAAAATTTTGTTACATCATGCTCACTTACCTGGCTTTTCCTCGTCCCTATGCGGATGACCCTGCTGGCTTTGCTGTCTCCATCCTGCAAATGATATACACACAAACACCAGAATGGAATTTAAATATGAATCAGACGTCAGAGGGTTTCTGACATCTCCTTTCTCCAGATGTATGTAACTGATCCTTCTGCTATTGTCGAATACAGACATGACTAAATGGCGGACCACGGTCCGGATCAGTACTTCAGTGCTTTTTTCCACTCGAGGTGGCCGTGCTATACTGTACATGTCACTCATCAAAGATGATCAACACCATAATTACACCATGTGTATAGACAGAATGTGTGGAAGAAAATGCTTTTTCATATCGAGACCCGAGCCCCTTGAAAATCACGACTTTGATCAACAGAGTCCTTTTTACTCCCCATTGCTATTGGGAATACCTGCTCACCTCCAATGTGCTCTGGTTCCACCGCCTCAGAGGAGGTGTCGTGGACATGGGGGAAATGTGGGGGCATGCAGGTGACAGTAAAAKGCAGTAMGCATTATGGCCTGGAAAGAATCCTCATTGTTTCCTCATCAGCAGTCCTCACATGCGAGGTCCCACAAGGGTCTATTCTTGTGCCTTTACTATTTGTACATTACCTCCTGCCATTGGGATCCATTATTAGGAAGCATAGGATGTCTTTTCACTGTTTTGTAGATGATATTCAAATCTATCTTCCTCTGAAACAGAGGGATGCAAACACAACTTTTGGAATGCCTAGAGGATGTCAAAGCATGAATGGCTGTGCATTTAGCAGGTGCCCTTATCCAGAGCGACTTATATTTTTATCTCATTATACATCTGGGCAGTTGAGGGTTAAGGGCTTCTAACAGGGGCAACTTAGTGGTAATGGAGTTTGAACCTTCTGAACCGTAGTCCATTGCCTTAACCACTGAGCGACTCCTACCCAGTAGGGGCTATAAATTTCTCAATGAGACTAAAACTCAAGTGCTAGTATTTGGACCCAGTAGAACCAGTGTTGACCCTTTCCCCGAGACGCGTTCCCTTAAATTTTATGTGAAACCAATTGCTAGAAACCTGGGTGTTTTATTGGACAGCGATTTTAAGCTGGATAAGCAAAATAAACGCTGTTGTCAAAGCTAGCTTTTTCAGCTTAGGCTCTTGTTCAAGGTCAAGCCGTTTTTAACAGCAAAAAAAAGATCTTGAAAAGGTTATACAAGCTTTTATTTCAAGTCGACTTGATCATTGTAATCCCTTCTATGTTGGTGTTGGTCAGGCCTTGACTGCACGGTTGCAACTGGTCCAAAATGCTGCTGCACTTTTTTTTTCTTTTTTTTTTTTTTTTTACAGGAACACGTAAATGGGAACTCGTAACTCCTGTCTTTCAGGGTCACGTTTAGTTCAGTATTGTTAATGGCCTACAAAGATCTGAATAATTTACCATCTCAATACATCTCTGACCTTCTAAAGCCATATAATCAAGCACAGACTCTCAGTCCTGGCGAGCAGCTTTGACTTACTTTGACTAAAATCTAGTTTGAAGAGTCGGGGCGAACGCGCCTTTTCATTAGTGGCCCCTAAATTTTGCACCCCGTACATCAGGCAGGCCTCGACTCTTCGACCTATTTTTCAATATCACCTAAAATCCTTTTTATCCACATTGACTTTTAATACAGAGTGATGAGGTATTCTTGTTTTTTTTCTATTTTCTTTTTATTTAATTTTATTCATATCTTTTCTTTATTATTTTACTGTTTTATTTGCTTCTTTTAGACAATGAGGTTGGACTTCTTGTTGCATATCGTTTTCTTTGGATTTTATAAAATTTGATTATTCTTGTCTGTTGCTATGTCCATTCACAGCCAAGGAGCTGCACTAAAGATTAATTAAAGATTGTTGTTTGTTTTTTTGGTCAGTGGTATATAGTTAGTTATAAAGTAAGCATGCCAAAACGCATAAAAGCTGCAATTGCAAATCGGGGTTATTCCACCAAATGCTGATTTCCTAATGTTATTGATCCAAATTATTTWCATTTTGTTTTATTTGAGTTATTAAAGCTCTGCAAATACTGCATGATCTTGGGTTATTTTCATGTGTTGTGGTGATGTCATTTCCTTTAATTACTGTATACACTCTAAATAGCAATAGTTCATCTCATAAGATGATACATGCACATAAGAAACTGATTATTTTGCAGTGGCTCAAAGAAAATTTGCTTCTTAAATTGTAATTCAGAACCCTGACATAATACAATGAGCACKGATATAATTCGAGTGATTGTTCAGACAAAAAAAAAAAGTGTACGATGAACTGTACAGAGTGACATTATCAGGGTGGGGCTCTGTGTGTATGTGTGTTGCAGGTCTCCACCCCGGGTCCACCATCCTGGCTTTGGTGATTAGACTGCATGTTAACTTTTTCCGTTACAAACTGCGCTGATAATCTTTCACATCTGCACATATGAGCTGCATCGCTTAAAAAGCCCTGACAATGCACGGACAGCAACGACTATTCAGCATTCACCATTATCAACACTAAGCGCCGACATGATCATCTGACATCATCCACACCTTTTTTTTTTTTTTCTTGTTTAATGAGGGTTGGACTCCAGTAGACTGCATTATCACCAACTGTACATCTTATTCTCCCTCATCTTTCCAGCCTCTTAATGCAGATGCACCTGCTTCTCACTGGTTTATGCCTTAAGTAAGGTTTTTTTTTACGCTTAAATAATTCATAGGTCACTGTGTGACTTCATAAACAAAAAACATGCCTGAGAGACTGGTCAGGTACAGTGACTGGACTAAAAACAAAGTCTATCTGGAGGCCTGGAGAACTGTTCCTCAGGACTRCATTAAAAACACAGGAAGTATACAGGAAGGCYGGCTCTTTGGAACAAACAAATAAAGAAGACTTAAAAATAGTTATAAAAAATTGTTTTCTGGTGCATCGCTGGCTCAGTGGTAGGTTTCATGCCTGCCATGCAAATTGGCCAGGTTTGATGCCCAACCAATAGCCAAACCTAGCGATTGGATGGAACCGCTTAGTGCTGGTCTCAAGCCCAGACAGAATGAAAGGGTTGCGTCAGAAAAAGCATCCTTGTGCCAAGGTGTATGCTGATCGGGATGGTCTGCTATAGTAGCCGAAAGAACAAAAACAACTAAAGAAAAGTGTTTTCTGTAAGGAAACATTGATTTAACATTTATTTATGGAAGGAGTCTCCAGTGTCCAGTGCATGCATTCTAACCTAAAGAATCTTCAGGACAGAAAAGGCGCGATTTGTGGTTTTTTGATCTCACGACGAGCAGCTTTCAGAATCTTTATGGCCTTATTAACTTCATGAGATGGAATAAAATCAGAAGTCGATAATATATTTTTAAAAAATTGCAGTGGTATATTGATAGTCCTTCAGCTGTTCCCTTTAAATGGGTCACCACACAACTTGCTACAGGTATTATTTTTTTATACCGGATGCCCTTCCTGATTCAAAACTTTGATTTTATCCGTGCTTGGGACCGACACGGCTTCCAGTAGCAGGGAATCAAACTCTGGCCTTCTGCATGGTGGGCGAGAAAACGGCTATTGCACAACCAATGCCCAAAAAAAGGTGGTAGTATAAAAGGAGTAAAAACTTTTCAGGATGTGATGTCATGGGAAAAAACATAAACAATTTACTTCAGGATGATAAGAGGAGCTACTCTGTTCAAGCTCTTATACAGGAAAACTAACTCATATCTCTCTCACATACACACACTTACAGTAACCAACACACTCTAAACATATTCACACTCCGATCATTCACTAGTTCACTGACAAGTTTATAAAAAGAAAGTAAAATCTACTTTAATAAGCTCTAAATAAATCTGCCCAAGTTGTGGATCAGTCTCGCACACATTAATCTGTCAGCATGTGGGGAAAATACAAAAGCAAAAACATGTTACCTGAGAATGTGTTTCTGTTTTTTTGGCTCCAGACATCTTCTCAAGATTTCCTATATTATTACTAAAGATGCACAGCCGAACGATACACGCCGTTTAAACGTCACTACGAGTCTTCGGTCTCGCGTCAAACTGAGGACTCTTAACACCGGTACATGTCCTGGGGTCTGCTGCTGCTGCTTCTTCTTCTTCTGCTAGTTCACGTAGCGTTTAAGCTTGTCTACTGCCACCTAATGGACACACGGAAATCTGGAGTAAAACGCATAACGGGACACGTTGTAGAAAACACGCGTGGAAAGGACACGCTGGAAAAAAGCAATCCTTTCAAAATACAGGTCAAATATCAGTGACGTCATGGTTTTCAAAATAAAGCTCGACACATACCCATGGCACTAAACATACAGTAGATGTAAATTTATAATATAGCTGTATATACTTGTATATATGAGAATATTTGGTGGTCTAAAACTATGTCAAGAGAGCAAAGGTAACTAGGAATCAGGCCTAATGAAAGTGTCGCAAGATATTTACATCT
Source organism: Clarias batrachus (assembly GCA_003987875.1). NCBI lineage: Eukaryota > Metazoa > Chordata > Actinopteri > Siluriformes > Clariidae > Clarias > Clarias batrachus. The sequence continues at coordinate 361,141 of QMIH01000166.1, forward strand.
TATTTGGAGAAAAGGGCGAATGCAACAAGGCATAGGCATGTAGAAAAAGAACTCTAATGAGATCAAAAATGTACTTTGTCATTTATGATCTCCCTGGACATCACTCAGATCACTCGTTCAGTCACTGCCTGCAACCTCGGAGTAACTCTGGGCAATCGAATGTCCTCACATTGATGGCCTTACTCGCTCTTGATGATTTCTTCCCTTTAAAATCAGAAGATTTTTTTTTTTCATTTCTTTCCACACAGGTCACTCAGGTGCTTATTATGTGTATATATGTTATAATAATTTTCTCAACCTTTTCAATAGTATATGCTTTTTTTTAATATATATATAGCTTTGTTACAATTTACTTCTCCTCACTTACAATTCAGTACACTTACAGTATAACATTGTATATATACTACCAATTCCATGGTCTTTTCAGATTTTTATTTCTTTGATTTTTTCTATGATGAATGCATCCAAAATATGCAATAATCTCCTTCGAACAGTTGATATTGAGATGTGTCTGCTACTTAGACTATGATGGTCTTCATGAGAGCTAGTTTCATCACTGTGCTTGATGGGCTTTGCAAATTTACTTGAAAATTCTGTTTCATTCTTAGAAAGGGAAACAGACATTGAATAATTTCTCAATTACATTTCTTTGCACCACATCTGAATTTCTTTCTTTTCTTTCTTTCTTTCTTTTTAAAAAAAAATATATACCAGTATGGTGGGCTTTACATTGCTGTTGCTTTTAGTATAAATGGATGTGATCATGTTACGTCAGTGAATTTTTGTTGTAAATACCATAATGACAGTAAACAAATCTTATCAATAAAACAGACTAACCATTGTAGCTCTAGAGTTGGTCCAGCAGGAGGTGTCACAGATCCCCAACCCTGGTCCTGGACTATTCACTATCCTGCATATTTATACCACGCTGAGTTGAACCCAAAAATGCTTAGAATAAAGTTTATTAATTAAAGTTTATTATTGAATAAGGTGTCTTTGGAGTAGTGGAAACACTAAATTGTGTGAGACAGGGGTTAACTATATTCCTATAGCTGTATTTAAGGAATGCAAAATACCTATATAAAACATAAAATTATCATTCTGAAGTTTTGGTTTAGTGTTAGTTGCTTTAATGAAGTCAAGCATTACATCTTGTGTACTGCAATACATAGCATTTTTTCCTGGGACATTTTATAAGACCAAATATTAAATATAGGCTGTACGGTGGCTTAGCTGTTAGTGCTGTGGACCTGCACCTCCTGGGTCGATGGTTTGAGTCCTGTCTCAGGTCTGTGTGTGTGGAGTTTGCATGTTCTCCCTGTACTTGGTGGGTATCTTCCGAGTACTCTGGTTTTCTCCCAAAGACATGCAGCCTATATGTGTATTTAAGGAATACACAATGATCACTCTGACATTTTGGTTTAGTGTTAGTTGCTTTAATGAAGGCAAACACTACAACTACAATTAGATTTGTTTAAAGCAATACATAGACCTTTTTTTGAAATATTAAATGTTGGCAACAAGGTGGTATAGCGGTTAGCACTGATGCCTTGCATCTCCACCACTGGGGTTTGATTCCTGCCTTAGAGCTATGTGCGTGGAGTTTTCATGTCACTTTGGCGGTACTTTGGTGTAGTTGTTAGCAATGTTGACTTGCACCTCCAGGGTTGGGGTTGCTGCCTTGGTTAACTGGTGTTCCCAAATAGCCCGTAGTGCGTATGTGTGCCCTGTGAAGGACTGTCACCCTGTCCAAGGTGCACCCAACCTCAGTACCCTAAGTCTCATGGGATTAGCTCCAGTCCCACTGCGACCCTGTACAGGATAAGCGATATAGAAGATGAATGACTCTTTACACTGAACCATAAAGAGTCAATAATCTGCTCAAGAATTCGTGTCGTGCTATTTTTTTCTTCCATGTACATTTTCCTTCCTGTACATTTCTTTCTTTTTTTGTTTTGCTTGTCTCTTTTTAGGGCTAAGAACCTTCTTAACAACCTAACAACTTAAATACAAAATGAATTGATGAAAGAGACGGGCTTTAGGACCCTGTTGTCGTGCTCGCTCACACTCACACTCGCGCTCTCTCTCTCTCTCTCTCTCTCGCCCTCTGAGCGCGCGCTTCCTCGCATCAGCCCAGTGTAGTGTTGGCCGCTGCCGCTGCCGGTCACGTGGGCTGAGATTACTGTTCGTTAATAGTGATTCTGTTATATAGAGCAGAAGAAAAAAAAAACCATATATATAAAGAAAAGCGATTTTATTCTTCATGATGGAGATTTCGGAATCCAACTGTAAGTTTATTCTTTTTATTCTTAAAAATGCCTTTTTTTTCTTAATACCGGGTAAATAAATGTATAGGTTAATCGTCTATATCGTGTTGTTTATATTTCCTATTATTTAATATGAGTGTGATTATACATTTCTTTATCACATCTGATGATGCTATAACCTGAGCGACACCTGGACATAGTCGGTGATGATGTCATCACAGTCCACTCAGGGTCTCCCCTTTGTACCTTCATGGTGTTTGTATTGTTTCAGAGAAAGATGCATGGAGGGTGAAAGTTGAAAGCTAACAAGCAGCCTACTGTTTATTATATGTTCCTTCAATCATTGTAAAGATGTTCACTTTGTGTAAGACACATTAAAATGATGAGTGAGGAATGGTTGATACTATTTTTCCTGAGAATCTATGAAAAGCTTACAATGCAATCACTGGAGTTCATATACCAATTATATCTTTATATCTTTGTATTTTTTTATCTTTATAACAAAAAAAAATCATGATTGTGTCTGGTCTTTAAATTTTTACGTTTTTTTAAATTATTGTTAATTGATTAATTGATTGATAACATGGATATGTGTTCAGATGGATAATGTCATGTAAAAGGCTGAAGCTGAAATGATATTTCATAGAATCACGAATCCATTAGTAGATAGATGAGATGAGATGAGATTGTGATCTAGTTCATGGCTGGCTGGTAGAAATATCCTCCCAGAGATAAAAAAAAAAAAAAAAGTTTTTAAAGTTAACTGGCATTCACAAATTGCCCGTAGTATTGTGTGTGTGTGCCCTGCAATGGATTGGTACCCCACCTTATATCATACGACTCCTTGGATAGGCGACCCTGTATGCAGGATAAAGCAGTATACCCAATGAATAAATGAAGTAATGTTCAATTTTTACCTTTCACATCTTACTGGTTGTTATTTCCTGTTAATAATGTAATGGATTACATTATTAACAAAATGAACGGATTATTTTCCTTACCCTTTGTGGAATCAAAAACACAACCATCGGCAGCAGCAGGTATACGTGAAAGTAATGAGATGGGCGTAAAATTAGGGCTGATTATTTTTTTAGCCCAGACTGTAGACTTATTTCATCAATTTATAATTTATTGTCAGCTGCTAAGATTAAGTGCGTACACCGAATGAAACTAATTTTGTGACCTTCAAGGCTTGACTATTCCATACATAACGCGTCATCTGAAAATGTTGTTAGTTACAATTCCACGAGTAGACAACAGAGCTGTACATTTTGTGCGGTTTGAGCTGAAAAAACTGCTACTGTGTGGTAACAGCACAGCATGAATATGCATTGAAAAATTGACAGCATATAGCTGCAGTAAAAAGTGTTGCGTATCTGCTTTTTCAATAAGTGCATCAGTTTGTGCATGTGTAATAGTTTTATGCCGAATAAGAACACATGCTATAGGGTTCGATTATGATGCTTCTACAACAACCAAGTTGAGTTATAGATAGGATAGTATATAAGAAGGATAATTTTAGCCCTCCCTTTGTCAGATAATTTGGATGAATTAATCATACAGCTATGATCCATACAAGTATGGACCTACAACTCTATGGAAGTGCACACAATGAGTAACATTTTCTGTAATCCTTTATTATAATCCTTTTCATCTAATCCCACTCAACCTGGTCTTAGTGTTGTTGACCTAGCTATCCTGTCCCAGTCTGGTTAAGGGTCAATGCAGTGTTATGGCTATTTATGACCTGAGTGAAAACATCCTTCCTTCTCATGTGGGAAATCCGCTGTGGTGAGCACGTGCAAGTGGCTGGTTGTGGGGAAGCCAGGAAAAAACAGGCCATCAACTAAATGCTGGTTACTTGTTTTAGTGACTGATTCATTTTGAAATCTTCGTCTTGAGTCTCCAGGATTTCCGTCGTTGATGAAAAGGTCAATCTGTGTAGCTGTGGTCGTCAGTCCTGACATTCATACATAGTCTTGTTTGGGTTTTCAGCACAAGTATGAAGGCTTAATCCAGGTAAATTTTTGCCATGGACTAATCTGTTAAGTTATGATCATGGACATCATGTGATCATCTTTAGGCTCATCATTAGACTCTTTTGCCTATTTTTATGTAGACCACCCAATCATGTAGATAAGTAATTAAGGGTTTAGGGCTTTTGCTTAACAGCCCAATACTGCCTTAAAATTAAGGACATAGAATTTAAATCAAAGCATGAGCATGGGGCAGCGTTAGTCATGCCCCAATGCGTCCTCTAATAGTATTTGTTGCACTTCCTTATTAGCACTTTTAATAGTCTTTATGGAGCTAATGAAACTGTGAGCATCCCGCTCTATGATTATACAACATCTAGATCTAGACAAATCAATGGAGCCATCTTTCAGTTTTGATTGAACAGCTGTTCTATGGATGAGCGGCCGCTCTTTTCAATGTTTGACCCATGCCAAAGGAATCAGATTACATTAGAAGCAATCGAATGTGCAATTACATGAAAAACATATTTACTAGATATACATAGAAAAATATTCATATTCATACATAAATTATGTATATTATTTCTAAGGAATACCTTATCAAAAAATTCAGAACTATCTTAACATGTCTTAACTAGGGTGCATTTTGAAATATCATACACAATACAATCTTTGATGACACACACACACACACACACACACACACACACACACACACACACACACACACACACACACACACACACACACAAAAACAACATCCAGTATTTTTTTGACCACTGGATGGTAGGCTGCTTGTCTGAACAGCATACTGTAGTACATGTACATGGATTAAAAAAATAAAAACCCAAATACACATCAGACGAATTGACATCCTTTAGTATTTATTGTCATTGCAAAGGCATGCCTGTAAGACCCTGCTTGCTGATAGTGAAGGCCTCGTTGGATATTTGCACTCATGTCTTCTCCACATTGCATGCATCTATAAATACTCGCAGTTCAAGAGAGACAAAGGCTCCACTCATTTGCTGCCTGCAATCCCTGATGGGTCCACACAGGCCACACAGTGTCTCTTCCACTGGCATTCCCCGGCTCATGAACGAAAGGACGTTGGCCGTCAAGAGAAGCTCTTCTATATAACGTTTGAAGGGTTAGTGGAGGACATGACTAGTCAAGCTCTGGCTGAAATGCTCTTTGTGTTCTCCTGGTAGCCCTGTTTGACTCATGTCTTCAAAGAGTGGAAATCAAAGCAGAACATCACAGGGGCTGGCTGCAGATTATTGGCCAATGTGTCAGTGCGCTAATAAAATGCAGAGTTAGATGTTGTAAGGCGCTTGAGCTGTCGTAATGTTGGGAGGACTGAACTTCATATGCAGATCTTGGGGAGAGGTCGAATGGAATTGAGCTGTAACTATTCTTAGAGTGGAAACTTTTTGCTTGCACTTGGCATGCTAAGATATGGGCAGGGTACAGCTGTGTGGCATTGTTACAGTATGTCCAGGTTGCAAAATGAGATGGCACCACCATGATGTGTTTTGACCCAAATTTCATTGGCAATTAATTATTATAGGGTTTTTTTTGTTTGTTTTAACGGGGGGCATTCAAGTCAAACTGGGACTTTTGTTTGTGCAACTATTTCTTCATATGATCCCCTGCTACACTAATGCTCGTATCCTAGAATTTCACTAGTGCTTAATACCATCAAGGTCGAAAGTATTCTCAGTATGCCATAGCCATGATTGGACTGCCTGCTTCACTTCACATCTGACACACTGGTCTCCCAAGAACTCCTTTAATGACCCCAAACATGGCTTGGAGCGAGATCAGGACTGTGCAGGGTGATGTGGCAATAACTCAGCTGAGTTCCTGTAATGTGCAAGTAGTGTTGATGTAAGGTTCCCACAGACAGATGTGTCTCTACCCTAAATCGGTAAAAATGACCCGTTGAGTTTCAAGGATCAGACGTTCTACTCACCGAATATTCACAAGAATGATTGCAGCAGGGTCGGGACCACCTCTGATGGAACTGTCATTTACAGACATACAGCCTAGTKTATTCAAATGTTTTACTGCATCTCAACGCTGTACTATGCTTGAAGTTATTGTTAATGTCAATCAGTTTTATGCCTTTATTTACCCGCAATTTTATCACATCACAAGTCCTGGATTGACTTAAACGCCCACGCAACTGATCATAAGTTAAAAAAAAAAAAAAGTAATATAATATGATTTCACATGATCACATAAAAACCATGTGAAAGTCTATTTCACCCATGTGAATACAACGGTCCATGAAAAATAAACACTTCCATGTGAAAAAGAATCAGAAGAAAAGATACACGACACAAAGAAATTACCATGAAGTTGGGGGAAAGAAATCTTGTGAAAAATACAAACACATGCATGCATGAATCTACACTTATTAACTAGCTTCATATTTGCATTGTTGTTCTTTATACTTGCAAACGACACTAAAATATTACATCTGAGCTTGTTTTTCTGGAAAAAGGTTCGATATAAAACTATTCTATAGTGTTATAGTGAGTGTTTTCCAGTCAGAGAAGGTTCTAAGAGTTGGGGTGCAATCGAGATGGCATATTTGAAGCACAGCAGCTGCCACCCTGTGCCACTCGTGTGCTCACACCCCCGGGGCGGTCAGGGGAAAGGGCCTGTTTTGGTTGAGGTAGTTGTGAATAGGCTAGTTGTATAAATGTGACTCTCATGATTCCAGTATGGAGTCAAGCACAGACAAGTACGGCAATTGCTAAATCTTTTACACTAAGCATGGGGTATTACATGATGCATTTCTCACACTGAAAAATACAAGAAAAGAATGAAATGGTCCAAAACAAATTTGAGTATTATTTGTATCCGTCAGTGATATTTATTAGGCTGCCTGTTTATTTTTCATGCTTTCAGATTTACAATTCAGATCATTCCCTTTTTTTCCCCAGGATTGCTGAGYTCGTAATGCCTACACTATAATCCCCAAAGCTTCCATCCCCTCCCTTTTCAGTTATGTGGCCTGTTGCTTGCCTGTAATTGACTCCACCCAGTAAGTTGTCATTCAGTAACTCTCAAAGAGTCAGCATTAAATTATTCCAACCGTTTGCTCAGGCTGCCACATGACCTTGAGTGGTGTGTACAAAAGCCCCTACTATGCACCGCGCTCGCATATGTGCGTACAAGGGCTTAGTGCACGTGACGTCCACCCGCAGAATAGAACTTCAACAGCTGCTCCGGCCTCCTTAGGGAGCGAGTGACATTCTATGCCATCTAGTCTGCAAATTCTGACACATGCCAATCTTCCTACCTGCCCCTGTGTCGCAAAACCCGTGTCGCTGGTCTCAGGAGAGGCCCAGAAATAACCAATGGGCAAAGAAGCATGGAGACTTTTTAAAGTGTGTAATCTGTAATGTTTAACAGGGTTCGGATGGGTGAGAGGCATTGGTGGTTAAGAGAGAATCTCAATCGTGCCTGTCGTTGTTGGTCATTTAAAGAGTAGAGGAATAGGAAGCAGAAGGTTGGCATTGATAGAAAGCGCTTTCGTCAGCTCAGACAGGAAACCACAGCTGCAGGACAAATCCTCTGACCCACAATGCCTGTAGTTCTGGATGTCACAGCTGCTCTTGACTGCATGGCGTCTTGAATGTGTTTTGTGCGCAATTGAGCGAGTGATTGTTGGTGCTGCATTTTTGAGTTCTCCTCATGGCATTGTCTTTTTTCCTCAAGAGTGATCTCAACTGGCTATTTTTGGCCGTCATAATAGCACATTGTTGTAGGAGACCTCAGGCTAGGATTTTGGTCAAACCATTTGTCATGCTTAAACTGTCACTTTATTCATTTTGCTTTGGGATATACTGTGTGTCGATAGATCTCTGGGCTTGTTCAAAGCTGCAGAAAAGATTTAGAAAGGCTGCATTGTTTAAAGGTGAGTTTGGGCTTATTGCACGTTACTTTTTTAAATAAATAAATAAAAAGAATGTGTCTGGATAGAGCCATTGGTATAACGGATAATCTATTACAAATAAATGCAAAACTTTAGCTTAGCTGACTTCTGCATATCCGACCTAGTTTCTGGACAGGCTCAGTCGGGGCCAGATGATAGCCTGGAGGGTGTTGTGTGGGAATGATTGTCCGCCACAAACAGGACGGTCACTCCCTCGTCCAAACCAGAGTGCACTCCCAGACAATGGCCCTCTGGAGAGTTGTAGCTGTGGACTTGTAATTGTGCCATATTCAACAACGGAGATATCCCACTCTCTGCTCTCGGAGCTTCCGCCCACTATTCACCTTCATCCTATCTCCTATGGGCTTCCACCCACATGTGCACACTTCCATTTCCTTCTTTCAAGGAGAGAGGAAAAAAACGAATCCTGAGGAAACAACCTGTTGTCCATTACACGGTCTCAGTGCCAAACAATAGAGAGACAGAGAGTCTTCACTCTGATTTCAAATAAGGACATTCTGCAAGGATTTTCAGCATCTGTTTGCTATAGATGACTGATTTTATAGGGAGAGGCTTCAGTAGTCTAATATTTTATATTAAAGCAGATACAAGACGTATAGTCAGGTTTCTTAGCCTCAGGTCCAGATGAGTCTCATTTCACCATTTCATCCAAATCAAGTCTAAAATATGAAAGCAGTCGGTATGAATAGGCACCAGAGTGGATGGTGGGTGAAGCGTCGGTGCGTTAATAAAGTACGTTCTATAAGGAATTAAACCTTTTCTCATGTGTCATTTTATGGGAAATGAATCAACCCCAGGGTAGAGTGATGTGTGACATGGCACAAGGAGATGATTGGTTGTTTTCCTGTAACAATATGTCTTAAAATGTTTTATTTATCCTCGATAACAGAATTATGACAAGCTTTTACTATTTTTACTAATTAAATAATTACATCATGCAAAAGCCTGTTTACACTGGTGGCCAAAGGTATTAAGACAAAAAAGTGAAATTCAAACTTTTAATGACATTCTCAATTTTTTTTTTTTTTTGGCAATCAAGGTATTGCTAATAATTTAAAATTGTTATACAACAGTCACTATTTAGTGCAAAGTCTCTTATTCTTTAAAACCTGTTGGATCTGGCTGGGCATAGTGGAAGCCAAAAAGAAGTCTCTGGTGTCACTCACTCAATCCAGGCCTGCTTGATTGCTTCCTGAAGATCATGCACAGAAGACGCGGTTCCTTAAAAAACTAGTGAAAACTGGCTATGTGACAAGAAACCGTTTTCATCATTGTCCAAAGGTTTTCAATTGGGTTTAGGTCTGAAGATGACCCAGGTCTGAATGGCTGCCAGAAAAAAGTTTTTCATTAGTTTGTCAGTTAATTAGAACAATTCTTCAGCCAGATAGGCTAGAACTAATTAGAAAAATCACCTCCTTTGCTCACAGGAAGAACTATAATACATGTCATATGCAGTATACATCATATACATATGTTGTTCCAATACTTTTGACCACCCAGTATAAGTTTATATATCTGTAAACCAAGTTAAAATGAAATTCATCTTATTGATAAGAAAAACATAAAGCACAAAACAGTACTTAAAACAAAACAAAAAAATGAACACTATTACCTCTGAACATTACCTGTCATAAACACTACGAACGTCTCCTAACAGAAAACATATCAACAATGAGATCTTTTTCACTTTGTTGTTCAATACAAATGTGCTTTTCGTTAATCTCATATTAGGCTTACTGTGCATTATGTAGGAGGTCATCACAGAAAATTCAGACTTACGCTTGCAACAGCATTGTGGTATCAACTATAGTAATAATAATAATAATAATAATAATAATATAATTAATAACATTACTATTATTATTATTCCTGAATTAACTTTGAGTGCTTATTTATTAGTCAAGTTCTCAAGTGCTTATTTATTAGTCAATTAGAGGAAGTCAAGTTCAAACTGTTAAATCAGAGACTTTAATGTCAGAGACAAGCTTAAACCAAAGTCAAGTTACAAATCATGAAAAAATGATGATTGGTGATATTAGACTTACACACCACTATGAGAGTCTGAGTGTCCGCTTGGAGTAAAGAAAATCAAAATTGTGATGTTCATTTTTTATCACGGTTGTTTGTACCGTTGTTTGTTAAAAAAACAGAATTCGTTCCCAATCTTTAGTTTCTCTCTCACATTTTGCCACAGGAAGAGGACAGACACAGTAGGAAGGGAGGGGCGGTTAAAACAGTGTGCAGGGCCCTTCTGATAATGCCATAGTGAAGAGGGATATAAAGATTATACCTACCTTGATGAGATACGGGACGAGAATCGAGTCTTACACAAGCACTGTGCATTAGGACTACATTTCACTGGAAGTTTCAGGTTTACAATAGTATTTCTGACGGCACATCGTTTTTGGACAATGGTGATCTCCTCCTCATCAGCGTCAGCTGTTGAGTCTGGTAAGCCCTAAATAAATATCAAACTTTCTTTTCTTGGCAGCTTTTACGCTTTCACAGTGAAGAGACTTATGCTGGATTTGAAACGCTTCTCTGGAGTGCAGAAACTGTCGACTGGTTTGTCCTGGTTCAGGATTGCCGTGTCCTTTAATGACCTTTTGATGGATCATGCGGTTAAAGCTCTATTATCGATTGGTTCAAGTGTTTTCTCAAAATCTCAGTGATTTTGTGGGATTCTGTGTAATTTGCCGTAAAAGGGTTGTGTATCTGACATCTATTTATGTATTAGTTTAGCACATTTTTTAAAGCAAGAAAGAAAGACAGAGATAAACAATACTGAAGATCCAAAGATTGCATTCATGTACAAGTATGTACAGTATGATGGAAACAGTACCGATTTCTCGTATGGCGTGCATATTCTGTGTGATGGGATTTAAATCTGCTCCCCAGCCAAACCTCAGTAGACTGAGTGTGAGAGAGTTGACTATTAAACCAGTTAAAAATGAAAAGAAATAGCTGAATGTGTGCCCGAGTGAGAAAACCCTTTCAGTGGTAAAATTGGAACTTTTGGTGCTACATAAAACAACACCGAACTATACAGCTCCATATATCTAAAATTTTAATAATTAAAAAAAAAGGAAAACATAAAGCTACATAAAGTACATGAAGTAGGCTAAAATGCAGATCAGCATAATTTTGTACCCAGAGTGGTCACTGCATGTTGTTACCTCACTGCTAGTTTTGGGTATCCAGTCTGATTAAAGTTTGTAGCCGAAGTCACAAAGATTTGGTGAAATTTTGAAAAGCTGATTCATATAGCACATACAGCTGAAGTGTTCATTAGGATTAGCCAGATACATTTGAACAGTTACAAGCTTTACTATAGAACTAGCGCTAGCAACACTTCTGACAGCTTAGCCATCCTGTATGTGGAAATGTAGCTAGCAGTGTTGCTATTCATTCATTCATCTTCTATACCGCTTATCCTGTATAGGGTCACGGTGGCCTGGAGCATAGCCCTGGTGAATTTGGGCACAAGACAGGATCAATCCATTGCAGGGCATGTATGCACACACACACATACTCACACACACACACACACACGCTCTTTATTCTCTCTCTACGGGCAATTTGTGAACGGCAGTTAGCCTAATCTGCGTGTTTTACTGAAGAAACCCACCAAGCACAGGGAGAACATGCAAACTCCATGCACACAGACCCCGAGGCAGGAATCGAACCCCGTCCCTGGAGGTGCAAGGTGRCTGTCTTAACCACTAGGCCACTATGCCACATACAATAGTGTTTCTTTTTAATATTTATTTCTTTTTAAATAATTATTTATTAAAAAAAAAAATTAAATAACAAGGTAAAGTTTACCTTTAATGCTGGAATACATTATATAAGAAACACTCATATGTTATTTAATTAGATAGCCTACTAATGTTATAGCTATTATCTGTCATTTACCATCATTAAAATATAAATAAGGAAATACGTATAAATCCAAATTATGATGTAATTATTATTCATCATCATAATAATAAACATCCTAACTTATAGAACAACATTAATCCAAAAGGGAAAGCCCTCTCTCAAATCAAGCTTTGTTTACAGTAATCCTGGATTACTAAGAATGTAAAAAAGGATTTTCCAAAAATAAATAACCGGTTGGTGTGTTGTTTCCTGTGTTTGTTAGGAATTYCATAACAGTGCTTCTATTATGATACGTGCACATTTTTGGATGAATACTGACACATGAACCCGATTCAGGTCATGCCTATATCACTGCCTGTTTATTGCATTAAGCCACATTTGTTGCTTTGGTTTAGTTTCCTCCATCAGTCAGCCAAAATTTCCAGATGTCCAGTTTCGACAGTTCCGACCGTTCCCTCCCTGCCATGCTGCTGAACGAGTGCATTTATTACAAGACAGACATACATGAAATGAGTTGCAAGTCTAGTTTTGTCTAGTTTTTTAGTTTTCTAACCTTGACAGAAACCAGTGTCTTCTAAATGAGATTAAAACCATTACATGTCTGCAGRTGTATACTATAAAGCCAGTATTRCTGTGTGCATTAACATGGTGTATAAGAGTTCTGAAATCAGCACAAGACAGTCTTTGTGAYTACAGTGTAGGTACTTTGGGGTAAAATCGAAGCCTATCTTTTATTCCACAGCCATGGAGCACCTCGTAAAGGAACTAAATGTGCTTCTAAAGCTCCTGGAGCACGAGCATGTAAGTTCAGCCACAGCAGAGAAAATGAACGTCGTCAAGAACCTGTTGGGACAGTTAAAGCCTTCAGGTAAAGAAACAGATATTGTTCATCTCTATTGTTATGTATTTTTTTTAACTTTAGAAGATGATACCCCATATTTACGTGTCAGCTGTAATATATAGTAGACACATTCTTTTTTATGAAGCATATGTTGATAGAGTGACTGGAAGCGACTTCATATACATGAACACGTCCCTCTACGGAAATGGTACCAGCTTTGTCGAATCACTGTTTGAAGAATTTGGTACGTTTATTTAACTTATAATTATGCAATGTTTATCTTTATGGGTTTGTTGAATGTCTAACTTTGTAACACTAATATATGAGTTCAGACTGTGACCTGAAGGAGCTGAGAGATTCCCCAGAGGAGCTGAAAAAACAGGAAGAGGAAGAAACGTTGAAACACTTACCCACAAAATCGGTAAGACAAATTAAACCTATAATCAGGAAACCAATTAGTCTTTGAATGCGTATAATGCTGTAGTGACAAACTTGATGTACACCAAATAATCAGAGCTCCTCAGACAGATTGCCACACAAAGACGAAGTGCTTGGAGAGTGTAGAGAGTGTGTTTCTAATGTAGAGAACTGTTTCCTGTAAGGTATATTGCAAAATCAAAGCGGTCAAACCGCTCCACAGATGATGCTATAGCTCATCTTCTTCATACATCTCTCACACACCTGGACAATAGAAGGGTGAATTATGTTAAAATGCTCTTCATAGACTACAGCTCAGCATTTAATACTATAATTCCCTCCACACTCACCACCAAGCTGGAGCACCTGGGACTCAGCTCATCTTTGTGTCAGTGGATCTCCAACTTCCTAACTGGGAGACCACAGGCAGTAAGGATGGGCGGTCATGTCTCCTCCTCCATCACTCTCAGCACTGGAGCACCACAGGGTTGTGTTCTGAGCCCCCTGCTGTACTCTTTGTACACTCATGACTGCGTAGCCACTACCRACTCCACCACCATCATCAAGTTTGCTGATGACACCGTTGTGGTGGGCCTGATCCGTGACAACGATGAGACGGCCTACCTGAAGGAGATTGGGAATCTGGAGAACTGGTGCCAGAGGAACAATCTCCTTTTAAACGTCAGCAAGACGAAGGAGTTGGTAGTAGACTTTAGCACAAAACAGGAGAGGAACTATCAGACCCCTGTCATCAACAACAGCCCGGTGGAGAGAGTAGACAGTTTCAGATACCTCGGTGTCCACATCAAGCAGGACCTGTCATGGTCCTGTCACATCAACACCGTGGTGAAGAAGGCCCGACAGCGTCTCTACCACCTCAGGCGGTTGAGAGACTTTAGATTGCCCTCCAAGGTGCTCAGGAACTTCTACTCCTGCACCATAGAGAGCATCCTGACGGGAAACATCACGACCTGGTTCGGAAACAGCACRATGCAGGACAGACGAGCTCTACAGAGGGTTGTGCGTTCAGCTGAGCGCATCATCCGCACCGAGCTCCCTGACCTGCACTCGATCTACAGCAAGCGGTGCTGGACCAAGGCCAGGAAGATCGTGAAGGACCTCAGCCATCCCAGTAATGGACTGTTCTCTCTGTTGAGGTCAGGAAAGCGATTCCGCTCCCTGAAGACCAATACAGAGAGACTGAAGAGGAGCTTCTACCCGCAGGCGATACGGTCTCTCAACCAGCACTCCACACAGTACTGACTGACTCAGACTCACTTCACACCTACACCCATGCTTCTTGCACTTTATCTGGACTCTTGGGACAATCTTGCACACCCTTCACACCACATTGCAATTTACTCCATAGCACATGTCACTTTTAAGCACTAAATCACTTTAAAGCATTCTTGCACACCCCCTGGATGGACATCTCTATTTATATTCATTTTTCGTACTGTTCACCTAGGCTTTAATAGTACCACTTATGTATATTTTTTTATATATTACTATTTTATGCTTAGGTGAATCTACCTCTACTTTTTATTCTTGTTATATCTTTTATCTTATTCTAAGGTCACGGGCAGTCGCCTAAGCATTTCACTATATATCGTACTGTGTATGAATGTGTATGTGACAAATAAAATTTGAATTTGATTTGAATTTGAAAATCTGTGGATGTGTGCATGGAGTTTGAATGTTCTCTCCGTGCTTGGTGGGTTTCCTCTGGGTACTCAGGTTTCCTCTCACAAACATGCAGATTAGGCTAATTGGTGTTCCCACATTGCACTTAGTGTGTAAATGTTGGCTGGAGGTCCTACCATGGGCGTAAAAATGTAAATAAATACAACTGTCACCATTGGCCTCCATGGTCCCTAGTTTGACTAAAGAGATTCCTAGATGGAAGGATGCATGGATGGAGATGCAATAGTGACTGCAATGGAACACTGATTGGCCATAATCCTAACACCACCACCAGGTGAATTGAATAACACTGATTATTAATTGTACATCAGTAAACTGGTGACAGGATCATGGGCACCCTTGTGTCCCAAGGCCAGCCTGTCTGGTCCGATCTCACAGAAAAGCACAAACTATCGCAAAAAGTCAATGCTTGCCCGGATAGGAAAGTCACCAGAACTCCCACCACCTCAGAGCCTACCCTGCATGGGGCCTAGTAGGAAAAAACACAAATTTCCCAGATTCCAGTCCGATCGCGCACCCATGGAATGCACCAGATAAACATGTCCGATGCATGGAGGCCTCACCCCACAAACCCGAGTACCTAAAAAATCTGCTGCTAATGTCCTGGTGACAGACACCACAGCATTCCACCAGAGGCCCTGCAGAGCCACGTCCTGAGGTGCCAGAGCCACCCAGGTGGCACAAGGGGAACCCAAAACATGGGTAGTTTTAATGTTCATGATTTTAATGTTATGGCTGATTTGTGTATCTATGCATATACTGTAGTATACTGTATAAGGGTGTGGCTAATGTGTGTAGATTAGAAGTGCATGTGCACCACAGTGACCTTGTATCCCACACATAATCTTAGAGAAAGAAGATGAATGCATCTTCTTTTTCCCATGGACACATATTTGGGCTCGTTTCACATCTTTTTTTTTTTTTAGTTGTATTCGTGTCAGTATCAATGTTGTCCTGCCCTCATCAAATTTATGGCCACAAGCTGTTTCTGGTATACAGTATATGTTTTCAGTAATATAGTCTTCTTATGTATTGAATGCGAATGTAAATTGTTCCCTAGAGTCCCACTGATACGCCCCCTCCGTTGCCGACCACACCGCCTCCTGAGGATTACTATGAGGAAGCTGTTCCACTCGACCCAGACACCACTCCTCAGTACATCACCACCCAGAGTCAGTGCTTTCATATTATCTATAATATAAATCGCATTGCAAAAATAAACATAATAACCCTGATAGGAATATTAATTCTGCATTAGCTAACTTTTTGACATTGACTTTTACTACAGGAAACCCAAGCCCAGTCGAGGATGAGGATGCTTATTATGAAGATGCTGATAAGAACTATCCATTAACTCGCATAAATGGGGCTTCCTGTAAGAAACAAGAAGTCTTTGTCTCTTGCCTGTTTTGTGTCTGTTCAAGAAAATCTTACTATGGAACGATATTTTTGATGCTAAGGTTTGGATTTAAGTTTTGGTTAATGCACTTTTGTAATATATAATATATAATATGTAATATATACACACTTTGTAAGAAGTGGAAGAAGTGTAAGAAGTATCTAAACCTGGATGCAACTAAATTCTATAAAAAAAWTATTCCAAATTTGGAATTTAATGCAACTAAATTCTATTAAATTATATTTAACTAGTAGCTAAAATCAATAAAAAAGGATTACATGTGCAATACAACGGTCAATAATAGCACATTTCACATTTGAAATTCAGTTCATTCAGTTTAGGTTCAGTAATTCATATATACATACAGTATTTCTGAGCAAACAAGACATTGAGATTAAGTTATTTCAGTCAATCAGCTGTTAAGAAATTGTGATGAATGTAAATATGTTTAATTGGATTAGACGTGTTTGAATTAGAAWTGGACTTTTTATTGAATTGAATGAAAAAGTTACATTCAATTTGATTGAATTTAAATTGTGAACATGTGTATACTTACAATTTTGGTCCATTTGCATGCCATCAGGCACATCGGGCAAAGCAAACTCACCATACTGGAGATATAGCTGTCGTTTCTGTGGCAATTACTTAAAGGGGTCGAGTCGTCCGAAAGTCATGCATAACCTCTGGGAAATTTGGGAAAGCCAATTAGCCTAAGCAGCATGGCTTTGGAAGGTGTACCTGGAGGAAACATACCAAGCAAGGATAGAACAAAAAAGAACAAGCACATGGACGGAAATCGAACGGTGGGAATCGAACCCGAACCCTGCAGGTTGAAGACGACGGTGCTAAAAATACATTTCAAATGTAGTTTTTGGCTTAATTATACAAAGTTGCAAAATTATCCAAACCCTAGCAGCACAAATATTCCAATTTTTAAAAAAAACTAATTTTTTTTTCAAGAAACATTGCTTTTTTTCCCTTAAAATGTGTTTCCGAAACTAAAGTCAAGTTGTACCTTTTTGTTTGATTGTTTGTCTTTCTAGACAATGACTCAGATGCTCTGAGTAGCTCTTATGAATCATATGATGAAGAGGACGATGACTCAAAAATCAGAGAGAGGACAAGTCCTGCAGGTCCGTTTAAAGACTGCCGCAAGTTCGGTTTCTTACTGCGCAAGAAACGCTTTGGCCAATGGGCCAAACAATTAACCGTCATCCGTGAGAACAGACTACAGGTGAACTGACCTTAGTAGACCTCACCACACACTCACAAATCAATGAGTTTAATAGTTAACATGGAGTTGGACCTGCACTGCTAAATTCTAACAATTGCTCCCTTTGTAGTGTTTCAAGAATCCGAAGGATCGGACACCGCATACTGACCTGCCTCTGAATCTGTGCAGTGTCGTCTATGTGTGTAAAGATGGGAAACGTAAGCGGCACGAGCTCAAATTCTCCATTCCTGGAGGAGAATCTTTGGTGTTAGCTGCTCAGAGCAAGGAGCAGGCTGAAAGCTGGCTCAAGGTGATCCACATAACAGCTTTTTGATTTATCTTTAGCTTTGTAATATCCTTGCATATCTAATTAGTTTTTTTAATAATCGAATTTAATCTAATTTCCCGTTTAGGATTAATAAAGTTATCTATCTATTTCTCTATCTATTTAAATGAACAAGCTCAAGTTACACACATTTATCTCTACCCTGACTATATGCATAAGCTGTGTAAACATGCTCTGAGATCAACATCCTTTTATTGTTCTTGAAACAATGCTCATTTTACTCTCAAGTCCCTGGCACATGATGTCATCAGCGCGCGCCGTTTATCCTGCTCCGCTCCGGAAGTGTAGCTGGCCTTTTCTGTTCATCAACCGAAAAAGAATTCAAGTGACCGTTAAAAACGTTGACCACTCTGAGCTGTACAAACTGTTCAAGTCAAACCGGGACTCATAATGAAATTTGCGTCTGATGAGGCCCTTAGCTGCAGTAAAACATTTGAATGGTGAACCAGAGTGGAATGCCTGATCCTTACTGATAACTTGTCACCAACTTGCAGAAGAAACACAATCAATCACAATCACCACTTACACGTTAAAGGAAGTTGGTTGATACAGTAGTTATTGCCCCCATATACTCCAGAGCTTGCTTCACATGTTTGTGCCAATGAAGGAGTTCCTGGGAGGCCAGTCTTTCAGATGTGAAGCACATTGAAACCTTCAGCCTTGATGGTATCCAAGCACTAGTAAAACTCTGGAATAAGTGCATTAGTGTAGCAGGGGATTATATGGAGAAATAAAGGGATTTTTTACTCTCGTAACTGTGCTCTGTTATTCTGCACGATCAGAAGTCCCGGTTTGACTTGAACATTCCGCGTAATATTGGTTTTCTCCTGGATGGATTGGCGTGACTCGATTTGGGAAATTAATCACGATCCTGTGGTTAAACATGATCCTGCAGGTTGAGTAAGAAAAGATGGAGTCGGCTGGTTTCACMTCCTTCCTGTGAGGAAGCAAGTGTTAGCCTTCACCATCACCAGTCATAACTGTTGTGTGATCGGGAAGAATTGGATGTTAGCAAGAGGTCTGACGGAGTAGCTTACTTGCTGTATTTTATTTTAATCACTGTCAAATAAGTGTGTCATGTTGCAGACTCAGCTTTCTTCTATGGTTTGTAGAATGTGTGTATTCACACTTGACCATTGATCAAATCCACCATGTATCAGACTGTAAAAGAATTTCACGTTCAGACCTTCAGATTGTTCAGTTGTACAGTTTGTTGTAGACATTACAGTTTGTTAATCAKAGGATCCATGATAAATAAGGGTTAATGCAATGTTTTTTTTTTTTTTTTAATGATTAAACCTCTTTAGGCCATTCAGGAGGTTAACTCTGTGGCAAACGGCAACACCGGACTGGAGAGTACCTCATCCCCCATGACGCAACGCAAGACAGAACTGGACAAGGTAACTCACCTAAAGAAAAATCTACTGAAGCGATACAGAGTAAAAGTTTTCTCAACAAGTCGATGAGTGGTGTTTCGTGTCTGACTGCAGATGATGCTTACTGATAAACATACCTCAGATTCTGACAGTGTTGCCAATGGAGACTGCTCACGGGAAAGCGGAGAAAATGGTAAGCACGCATTGTGTAATTCCTGAACTGCCTTGGTGTTGTTTTGGGGTGTAGATTTAGGCTTTTTCTTTTTTTTCACAGATTTTACAATGTATATTTAGCTAAATAATATCGGGCATGAAATACACCCTTGTAGGACACCATTTTTTGTTCTATTCTAATAGTTTTATAATACATTTTTGCCATTCTTTGGACTTTTGTTCTTTTATTGCCAAGAACAAAAAGGACTGCAGGAAAGGAAAAGGTTTTCTTAATGATAAGCAACACAGAAACCAGATACTACTCTACCGCCATATATTTACACTCCAAAGGAAAAAGTCTTGACTAGGAAACCCCCCCTTTCTGAGGTCAAAGTGTAAAGTGTGTGTTCCAGATACAACCTGCTTCCCCTAAATTGTCCGTGTGACCTCAGTCTGAGACAATGGCAGGAGGGACAGAGGAAGGATGTAACTGTTTGGCTACATGCTTTTTTGTCTTTGTGTTACGTGCAGTTAAAAGGATCATAAACTTTATTGTATGTGTTTGCTGTATAGTTTTTTTTTTTTTCAATAAGCTTTTTTTTTTTTTTACTTAAAATTCTAATAAAAAACTGCACTGTTCTTTTCCTTAAAACAATCAGTGAGTTTTCACTTTCCTGACTTCACTTCTCCTTGCTCTTGAAGGGAAGGGGAAAAAGGGGGCTTTTTCTGAGCTGACCGGCTCCATGAGTCGTGCTGCTGGCCGAAAAATCAACCGTATAATCAGTTTTTCGAAGAAGAAACCTCCTTTGCCTGGAGATAACAACAACCTGTCTCACGCTGATGACAACCCGCGTTGTGGTGAGGAAATTTCATAAGTAATACTGTACGTTCAGTGCAGTCAGCTTGCTATCATAAGCATAAACTTAATTTTACTCTTGCATCAGCATGTATAATTGTGCAAGAGTTTGGGAATTGAGAAAAGTTGTGGAGAATAGGCTTGTGTCTCTTTTGCTTTGCCAAAATGAATATGTTGAAGAAAAGAAATCTCTTGCATATTATGAAATGTAGGGCACATTTAGTTTTTTATTTTCCTCACTTTTAATCTGTACGAAATAATTTGTAATATGATAAAAAAAAAAATGATAAAAAGAAAGAAGAGGAAACTCACTCACTCACCATCTATACCTCTTAATCCTGTATTCAGGGTCACAGGGAAGAAGAGGAAACAAATAAAATATATTTAATRTGGCGAGATTTCTTTGCATTGTGCTTGTATAATTCAATTGGGATTGACTGTATGCTGAAAATATGTAAATATCAGGTGGATATTATTGCAAAAGTTTTAAAATGTAATGTAATGTTGCATTACAATGCAAAACATTATGCCTAGTATAGTGTAGGTTCCACATGTGACCCCTCGGGGTATGACTCCACAAGACCTCTAGGGCCGTGCTGTAGTGTCTGGCACCAGGATGTTGGAAGCAGATCCTTTGGGTGCTGTCGGGCCTCTGTGGATACAGCTTGTTTGTCTGGACTGGACTTGGATCTGGAGAGTTTGGAGGCCAGGACAGCAGTTTGCCCGCTGGGTTCGTGCACAATGGGCTACTGTGCACTGGGTGTTCTGGTGCCTTTCTATAATGACCAGCATTGACATTTTGTTTGGCAGTGGTGCATTAGTTTCTCTGTGGGATCAGACTGGACATCCTCACAGCCAGACATACTGTAGGTCAGGGGTAGCTCAGTGGTTAAGGTTTTGAACTACGATTCGGAAGGTTCCAGGTTCAAACCCCATGACCATTAAGTTGCCACTGTTGGGCCCTTGAGCAAGTCCGTTAACGCTCAATTACTCAGATGATAAATGTAAGTTGCTCTGGATAAGGGTGACTTTTATAGATGGGGAAAGATTTGGATCACAATGACGTGCAGTTCCACCTGAAAAAAAAAGTAAAATAAAGTATATGGACTGTTTTTGAAGTATGTAGCAAARTGTATGGTTTACTTTACTACCTACAGTATATCATCTCTTGTCCTCAGGTTATCTGAATGTCCTGGTTAACCAGTGCTGGAAGGAGCGTTGGTGTTGCGTGAGGAGCGGCACTCTGTATTTCCATAAAGACAGATCGGACACACACACTCACGTTAAAGCTCTGGTCCTTCACGGAGTCGAGGTCTTACCTGGTTTGGGTCCCAAGCACCCGTTTGCGTTCCGTATCATGCGGGATGGCGGTGAAGTGGCAGCTTTAGAGGTACTGGAATTTGCTGTACTGTATATTTTGATATGTTACATAGTGCACAATTCCGGTTAGCTTATAATAGTATCGTTTTATTCTTTTCTGTTAACCTTTGCGTCTCAGGCGAGCTGTTCGGAAGAGATGGGCCGCTGGCTCGGGGTGCTTTTGGCGGAAGCGGGTTGTGCTACAACACCAGAGGCTCTGCATTATGACTACGTGGACGTCGATACAATCAGCAGCATCAAATCAGCAGCTCGGCATTCTTTCCTGTTAGTAGATCCTCTGTCGTGTTTGCTCAAACAGTAATGCTGAGAGCTCAGGAAATGAAGAGGAACATGATACAGGATGGACACTTTAATTCAGTTCAGTTTGTTTAAAGTTAAAAGAATTTGCAGCCGCATTCAAACAGTGCAGTTTTTACAGTTGGTCTGTTGACAGCAGGGAAAAGTTAAACCTGTGTGTTTGACTGTATCAGTGCTGAATATGAAGTTACCCAAAAGGAAAAACAATACGAGTTACACTTATGTGCTTTGCTTTTTTTTTTTTCCTAGCTGGGCCACTTCCTCCAGCGGCGCTTCAACAGACTCTCGCACCTACGATGAAGTTCCATATGAGAGCGTGCAGGTATGTCAACTATGAACTGTGTCGTTCCTTAGTTATTTTCAGGAATGTCACCTCTCTCTTAACAAACATGCCATGAGATGATTCGAGCGCCGTGTCCGAAAAACGATCGAACGTCGAATAAAGAGCGACGGCTCGCCATTACATTGTTGTGATTCACGGAAATCTGATACAATGCTAACTTTCAAAGCATTCTTATGTTTTTCTTCAGTTTAGCACAAAGGCCTCTGAAATGTATTTTGTGGCAGTCTTATCTTAGAACATTCAAGAACTGGTGCTTTCTCGTCTGAAAAGGTTAGCGAAAATTTGCATGGGGGCTCTCCAACCATCATTCATCACCGTTATCTTATCAATGATAAGCAAAGTTTGTCAGCCCCTGGGGACCCCCTACTCATATGCCTTAGATAAAGATCTTACTTTTATCCACTGTGTCTTAAGCCAGTCTAGAAAAAAAACAATTGCATGTCAATGTGGGCAAAAAAAGATCAAAGATAAGTTGGCTTATATTTCTGTGCCATAGATTAGACCCACCCTTTCATTTATATTTAATTAAATTAAGAGATATGATTAAAAAGTTGATCGTTTATGTAACAACCTCAGCAGCAACCTCATTTCCCCTCTTGTTTGTTTCAACCACTTAGCATTCAGCCTCATCAGTATACAGTATTATCACCAACTGTTTCTCACTGGTTCATGCCTTCTATGTTGTTTATGCTTGAAGGACTCATAGGTCCCAACTTCCAACCTCCAAGCATGTCGAGTGTCATAAAAACCTGTAATAAAACCAGTCAGCCTGTCTAAAGATGACTTAACCTCTTAGCTATGTGTGACTTCCTCATACAATGAATGCCAGGCTTTGAGCAAGTTGCTGCATAGCTCATGTGTTTTACCGTAGTAAAACATACAGAAGCCGAATCAAGTCAATTTGTAGGGAGTTATTGGTTGCTGAAATCAAAATAAAATCTGATTAAATTTTTTTGCTCTTTCGCTTTTCAGTAAAATGAGACAGGGCTTAGTGGTTAGCCCTATCGCCTTGCACCTCCAGGTTCCGGGTTCGATTCCCGCCTCGGGGTCTGTGTGCATGGAGTTTGCATGTTCTCCCCATGATTGGTGGGTTTCCTCCGGGTACTTCGGTTTCCTCCCACATTCCAAAGACATGTAGGTTAGGCTAATTGGCGTTCCCAAATTGCCCGTAGTGTGTGAATGGTGAGTGTATGTGTGTGTGTCTGCGCCCTGCGATGGATTGGCACCCTGTCCAGGGTGTCCAGGAGACTTAGGGCCATGTGCCATGTGCCCTAAGTCTCCTGGGATAGGCTGCAGGCCCCCGTGACCCTGAATACAGGATTAAGCGGTATAGATGATGAGTGAGTGATTAGGCTAATTGGCGTTCCCAAATTGTCCGTAGTGTGTGAATGTGCAYGTATGCGTGTTTGCCCTGTGATGGATTGCCACCGTGTACCCCGCCTCGTGCCCTAAGTCTCCTGGGACAGGCTCCAAAGCCCCCGTCACCCTGTATACAGGATAAAGTGGTATAGACGATGAGTAAGTGACTTTAACCTTAGTTCTGGGTGAGATGTGGGCAAAACAGAAAAATATTTCAGAGCTTAGATGGAAAGTGTCAACATTTCATCATGCAAACCGTTTTCCCAGGCGTCCACACACATATTTTGCGAAATAATGATCACTACACTTAGCTATTCTTTTTTTTTGCTGCAACATTCTTTCCCATGTCTATTCATCTTTACTCCACATACTCCACAACTGCCTTCCTCCATAATTCCTATCTCCAAAGCTCTCTGCCCTCTCCACCACCTTGACAACTCCATCTTTCTCTCCACCGTAATTACTTATCACGTAATTTTTTTTTTAGGTAGAGGAATCTCAGCCTAAACCGGGAACCCAGGTGAAGCGTCGCTCTTCCTTCTCCAGCCCCGATAGGGTAAAGGACAATTCCGAAGTCACGGTGAAAAGACACGGCTCTTGTGAGTCTCCACTTAGTGGTATACAGATCATTAGATTGTTCAGGATCCTGAATGAATTCAAGTCACCTTATCTCTTGTCTTTTTTCGCCCTCTTAGCTGTGAATCAGTACGGCAAATACGGCAAGACGAGAGCAGAAGAAGATGCGCGACGATATCTGAACGAGAAAGAGCACCTCGAGAAGGAGAAGGAAGAGATCAGGAAAAAGCTGGTGGTGCTACGCAAACAGAAAAAGGAGGTGAAAGAGCAGCTGAAGGATGCCACAGGTGAGACWGACTCTGTGTGTAATTATACAAAATTGTCAATTATGATTTTCTGTTTAAAAAACAATGCTATGTGCCACCTAGTGGCAAAAAGATGGTATATAATAATAATAATAATAATAATAATAATAATAATAATAATAAAATCCTTATGTGCAATGTGAACAGGGAAGCAGCAAAAGGATTTGGAAAAGCGCCTAGCTGAGCTTGAAGAAGGCTGCAGAGGGAAGGAGGCTGAGAGAGTGGATCTGGAGATCCGGCTCACCGAGGTGAAGGAGAATCTGAAGAAGTCTCTGGCTAGTGGAGAGCTTGGAGTTCCTGCTGAGAATAAAACTGCAAACAAGGTACAGTGTGTGGCTGTCCAGCTTTGAGCTCTGTGCACATGAGGTATAAAAACTGAATGGAAATACACCACATTTAAGATAATGCACGGCTATAGAAGAAGTCCTGAGGGTTTCTGGATCCCTCTGCAGTCTGTAGCTGTTAATGATATGGAAACTGTATATTTATCCGAGTATACACCGCTGCTTACTTTAGTGAGCTAACATCCCTCTCACTCTCACTCACTTGCCAATCCAYCACAGGGCACACACACATAGACACACTCACATGCTCATTCACACACTACGGGCAGTTTGGGTATATACCGGTAGAAACCCATCAAGCACGGGGAGAACATGTTATGT
>QMIH01000166.1:386511-452721 GCA_003987875.1 Clarias batrachus
TATATAAATGTAAATGTAAATGTCATTGTCTTGCACGGTCCTGTGTTTTTGCTGCGTAGTGTTTCAATTTATCAATTATATTATATGTATTGAATTCCCATAAAATAGCACAATATATTGTATTTTGGTAGGGAATTTTTCAAAGTGGGATTTGGCACCCTCAAGTGTTCATCAAACAGAGTCAGCARTTTTATTACTGCAATTTTTTTTAAATCATAATTTCCCATACACTAAAAAAAAAAACAATCATGCTTCAACATACTCCAATCAGCCATAACAATAAAATCACCTGCCTAATATTGTGTAGGTCCACCTTGTGTTACCAAAACAACCGAAACATGAAGGCATGGACTCCACAAGACGTGAGAAGGTGGGTTGTGGTATCTGGCACCAAAGTGTTACCATCAGATCCTTTAAGTGCTGTAAGTTGCAAGGTGGGGCTTTCATGGATAAGACTTGTTAGTCCAGCTCAAACAGATTGAGATCTAGGGAATGTGAAGGTGAGTCARCCCTTTGAACTCTTTGTCATGTCGCTCAAACCATGAAGTGTTACACGGCGCATTATCCTGCTGAAAGAGACCACTGCCATCAGGGGAAACTTGTTGATCTGCAACAATTTATTGTAGGTTTTTTTTACATGTAAAAGTAACATCCACATGAATGCCAGGACTTGTAGGGTTTTTCATCAGAATGTTGCCTAGAGCATCGCACTATCTTCACAGACAGGCCTTTTTCCAATAATGCCTCCTGGAGATATCTTTCGCTCGGGAAAGTGAGGTAGACGCTCACTGAGCCATAGACATGATGTAAAAAAAAAATGGATCCGTTAAACCAGGACACTTTTTTCCATTGCTTCATGGTCCAGTTCTGATGTTCATAAGGAGCTTTCAGAAGTGGACCGGGGTCTCTTTGGACATTCTGACCAGTCTGGGGCTATGTAGCCCCAAACACATTGCAATGTGGGATCTGGCATGTTCGGATCATAATCAGAAAATTTCATTTTCAGCAAACTGGACTAACAGACAAATAGGCAAGCCTTTGCTTCCCACGCGGATTAATGAGCCTTGGAAACTCATGACTCTGTCAGCAGTTTGCCGCGGTTGTCTCTTGGCTTTGGACTACTTTTGGTAGAACTAATCACTGTATTATACCAGGAACTCCTCAGAAGACTTGCAGTTTTGGAGATGCTCTAACCCAGCCTTCAGTTATCACAACATGGCCCTTGTAAAAGTCCACCTGTCAGTGCTTTTAATGTTATGGCTGATCGGTATGTTTAAACTACAGGCARAAATTCCATTCAGTTAAAATATGTTGAACGGAAATAAATAATGGTAAATAATGATAACATTTTAAATAAACTACATTATAGTAGTACAATAAACCCAATATCAATATGTTAAAGCTGTACAAGGCCAAAATCATTTCGTAGATGTTTAACAGAAACGGTTACTGAGTTTTCTAATGTATAGAAACATGATTATTCAAATATATTGGATTACACAATATCCAAAAATATGAAATGAAAATGTATTTAATAGTGTCCCTTTAGCCAGAACCAAATTTAGAAATCTGTGCCATTGAAGACCTGTGCCTTTTGATTGATGGTTCTTTAAGCATCGTATTTGTGTTATTGTGAACTAAAATAGTTTTTAAAGAAGACTGATTCCTGATGACCTTTATCATTATTTAACTTAACATTTATTTTTTWAAAAATGTTTATAGCATGCACATCAAACAAAATTGCATTTCATGTTGTATTGTTACAAAATTTTGACTTATGCACTGAGATCTCATGCCTTGTTTGTATGCCTTATCATAGGTTCATGTCAGGAAGGTTGAAACCACTTATAGTGAAGCCTCCATACCTGTAAACTGTGCCTCTGAGATGCGTAGGCGTCCTCCGTCCATCTGTGCCTCCACCAGAGGAAATGTCATGCAGAAAGCCAAGGTAGTCTTATTAAAATGTTTTTAGGAAMGATTAAGCAAACAAATGGAGACGTACAGTGYTATAAATACTATTCATGTTCTGTCTTCTTCTCTTTCCAACTTTAGGAATGGGAGTCAAAGAAGGGGACTTAATATTGCCTGGATGTAAAGTCTATAAGGATTGTTTGTTGTTTTAAGAGACTTATTGTAAGTAAAGCAGACTGAGAAGATTCAGTGGGCCGCGGATTCAGCAGCTGATTGTGTTCATTTTAACATATACAGTCTATGCTGTATATATATACAGTATACATATGCTCAAAACTACTGATCCATTTGTATCCAAAAGGATTTTGTGGCACTGATTCTTTTATTTCTCCAGTGTTGTGTTTCGAAGGGAACATGTTGGATAACTGCTCATTACCTTTCAGCCATACTGGCTACCTATTGACCAATTCCTTCTATACAACGAGCTTATTGTCTTATCCATTATCTGATTGCTCAAAATGGGATTTAAGCATAAGTCGTCCTGATCTTAGGAAAACATGGTTCGAGTCAGTAGATAGTAGTAACACTCTTTACTGACCAGTGCTTAAAACACATACACACATCACAAAGACAGAAAGCACATTTGCTTTAAAAAATAATTACTAATCCTATGGCCATATACTGTAAATTGCACAAGACGACTAGATACAGTACTAACTGACCCTTTGGAGAAAACAAATCGACGATGCTGAATAAAAAAGAAAAAAGAAGTTTTGTAGGACTAAAGACTAAAGGTTTACGTTTATGGAAAATATAAGAAGGTTGAAAGGGAAAAAGATTTTTTATAAAAGAAGCTCTGAAGAGTGTCATGGCATGCCTTTCTATTATTCACAAACTGTATCTAGTTGGTGTTTTTAAGAGGTCTGTTTTTCCTTCTTTTACACTATGGCACTTAATTTATTTATTTTTACATTGTACAGAAAACCATACTCATAATTTCAGTGTTGATATATGAGTCTGTGTCTCCAAGTCAATATGTATAAACGTGTCTTTTTGAACAAATAAAGATGACTTATAAATGGTTTACAGTAAACTATTTGTGTTGTGCCTTTTGTTGAGGCTGTAGTGAATAAATTACAACAAACCACTTTTGGGACAAAAAACAGTGTTAAATAAAATTACAAACAATGCAGAACACTTATGCATAATGTTACAATTTTAATATTGTAAATGACAAAATTAAATAATTAATTCATGCTTTGCTTCTTCACCACTGTGGCCACTTTGCAGAAACAATTTAATTAAAAAAAATCTATGAACTTATAACAATAAAATTAAAGATCTTTTCAAAATAAAATTCCAGAAAAAAAGTTGACAATTGCACTGCATTCAGGATGGCTCTCCAGCTCACATCACAGCTGTTGGTTAAATGATTGGTCTCACTGGCAGTGTGTAAAGACTGAGTTGATCTTCTATGAGCCATTGTTCTCATCGGCCAAACATTGATCATTATTGTTCTCAATGACTTGGAACCACTGTAATTACCATTGTTCTCATCACTGATTACGATTCTCAATGACCATGCACTGATCACCGTTCTTAAAAGAAACAATAGTATTTTGTAAATAAACAGACACTTAGTCTGTGGCGCCAGAAAAGTTTTTTTTTTGTCTAAGAAATAAATTAGTTTATTTTTTTCTATTCTGATAAAACTCTATTCTAATATGTTCTTTAGATTGTAAAATGACTTTTAAAATGCTCTTCTTCATTTATTACATTCAGATATGGAGATGATTGTGATATTTTAACAAATATGGAAAATTATTAATTTAAATATATAGCAAATGCAYGRAACACATATTATTAGCATAGTCACAAGAAGTGCCCTCAGTAAGTATCAGTAACACATAAACAATGACCAAATCAGTGGTGTATTGGTGCACTTAATAGCCTACATAGTTTAATTATTTATTTAGTAAATTTGAAAACAGGATAAGTGGTTTGGAAAAAGGACAGATAAATGTAAATGTTAGCAAATTGCTGTAATAGAGGTAAAATAGAAGATTTTAAGCCTTTGTGGCTTCCCCTCAGGTCTGATCATATATCATATATCATATATCACACCCTGTTGTATACTGATCCAAAACTATTTGGACAAAATTATGCATCTTCTCTAAAGTATACCACACCATTCACATTGAACTGTGACAGAATTTATTTTATTTTATTTTATTTTATTTTATTTTTTACTTTGGGGAAAAAAATAATAGCTTTAAAACATTCAAAATGATTGCTCCCATTGCAATTTTATACACTTTCTCTAGAACAGACCACACCTCACATTTTCCACATTCTTAGATTTATATCAGTATTTTTTGCCCTTATCCTGTCCAGGGTTGAAGGGGCCTGGAGCCTATCCTAGGAGACGTAGGACACAAGAAGTTTTTTTATTGTGCAGAATGTTTACAAACATTTTCGAAAGGTGAATTAGTCAAATTATTAATTCCAATATTTGAAGTGAAAAAGAAGGAGGTACAAGCAAACAGTAAGAAATTCTGCATAGAATAGTAACAGTGCTTAGTGGTTAACACGGTCGCCTAGCACCTCCAAAGTCTGGGTTGATACCTGCCTCGAGTCTGTGTGCACGTAGTTTGCATGTTCTCCCTGTGCTTGGTGGGTTCGTCTGGGTACTCCGGTTTTCTCCCGCAGTCCAAAGACTAATTTAGATTAATTAAGTAACTAAGCCCAAACTGCCTGTAGTGTGTGTCTGCCCTGTGATGGATTAGCACCCTGTCCAGCCCCCCACCCTCCCCCAATTCACACAGTATAGTTTTTAAAACACATTTTTAATAAATTACCTTTCTCATACATTTGCTGAATCTTCTGCAATATTTAAATATTTGCAATGCAGCAGGTCATTCACATTTATAACTTTTATGATAAAAACAATCTCGTACAGTATTTTGCACATAATCTGGAAATTAGGACTGTATTCTCCTTTTTAATGACACTCAGCTAACGTGGCCGTACTGTAGTTTGGCGTGCAGCTCGTGCGCTGTTGAACAGAAATCCCCGGATGACTGAATGTGAAACCAGCATTGCCTCAGAGCCCTCATTCTGACTTACACGCAATAACTCAATGACACTTCTACATTCAGTTCCACATTCCCACATAACGAAGTTTAAACGCCCTCATTTCCCTGTGGAGGAGGTCCTAGTGAAGTGCGCACTCCTCAGGGTGTGAATGAGACACCACCGCGCCACCTCAGGCCCTGATGTAGCATTAGCTAACCGAGCTCGCGACAAATGGCCGTCAGTTTTCTGTCTTTGTGTGGGAGAAAAGCAACCAGTTTGGGTACTTTGACGACAAAATTGTACAGAGTCGGGTAAGAAAGCTGTTTTTAGACCTATTGTAATAGTATCTCCATTTTTTTGTCTTTAGTCGTATAATTTATTGGGTTAATATTCAGGTTTTAAGGCGTTGTTTCTATCCTGTGTGACCTTCAACAACATTGATAGCGTTCAAATAAAGGTTAAGTTTATACAGAAATATACATGAAACAAACCTGTTTGACAGTTTTAAAACACGGTGTTGTCCATAACAATAAGAAAAAT
The DNA here is from genome assembly GCA_003987875.1 of Clarias batrachus. Classification (NCBI taxonomy): domain Eukaryota; kingdom Metazoa; phylum Chordata; class Actinopteri; order Siluriformes; family Clariidae; genus Clarias; species Clarias batrachus. Next base: position 392,038 of record QMIH01000166.1, read on the forward strand.
TATCAGAACGGAAATTTCGTGTAGAGTTTTCGCTTGAAGCTTATCTCTGAGGACGTGGAATTCGCTAGCAAGCTAGCAAAATAAACAGACCCAGAACAGCTAGGGTTAAGTTATCCAAGTAAGGCGAACTAGCTTTAAACCAAAAATGCCAGGTTTAACTTTTCTAAAAGCAGTTTAATTTGTTGCATTGTTGCTTGTTTAAATTGAGTCCAATGCAAGACAACACCATCTGTCTGAAAACTGTGTTTGTTTCGAAGTCAGTGCCAATATTTGCGCTTCAGTGAACTAGCCGAGTTAGCGGAGACTTTAAATAGATAAGTTGCTTAATAAGGAATAGTGTTACATSAGTTCATGTTACATGTAATTTTTCTACAAACTGGTAACAGAGATGTTAGTTTTCTAAATGGTTAAACACATTTTATGAGACAGAAAATTCTCATAAATAAATCCCCCCCTTTATTTGATGTATTAGTATATCCAAATTAAAAATTATGAAATTGTTTGTATGCACAGTCAAAACAATGATGCAGTGTTAAATATAAAAGCAAAATGCTATGTTTTATTTTATGATACAAAAACCATATATAATAATATCCAGTAAACATTAGTGATGATGCTAACATTCATTAAACACATTTAAGACAAACCCTGGAATCCTTAATGGAAAAGAAATGAATTTTTATTTGTTATTCATGTACATAACCATAAACAGTATGATAAAGAGTGAAATGCTTACAGGACGGTCTGTGACCTTTAATAGAAAGATTTTACTGCAATGAAAATTCATTAAAAGTTACGAATTGGAATAGAATTAAAACAGAAATATATAAATTGTACAGGATTTACAGAATGCACAAAACAAAATTGCACAAAGTGCCATATAAAAACTGTGACATCAAATATGCAATTAAACCTTTAAGACAAAGTGCAAAGTAAGACCCGCAATAGTTTGATTTCTGGGGATTGTGTTTGAAACATACCACAGAGTATGAGATCACTGTTGTAAATTTATGGTCTGTTCGCTCAAATCATTCTTATACCTATTCTTGTGTTATTCTTTTAATATATGTTTATTCTACTTGATCAATCCCCCCCCCACTCACACATTGCACAAAAAAAATTCCAGTGCTCTCGTACTTCTCATACATGTACAAATGGCAAATAATATCTCTTGAATCTTGAAATCGTAAATTGTGAGGTATAGAAATCTTAAAATAATGGTATGTGGTTTTGACATGAGCAGTGTGAAACATGAAGAATGTAAGGAAATTGTGTATCAGCAGCAGTGTGATCATGTTTTTAAGTGCAAGTTAGTACTCATTTTAGTTGTCAGGGATCAATGTGCAAACAAGAACAACAAATGTCYAACTAGAGATTATACAATCTAATCTAAAATTATACACCTGCAATGAGGACTAACATTATTCGTGTGCGTAATAAAGTGGCATCAAGTGTACATGGTGTATAAAACTAAAAACCAACTGCTGCTGCGCCTGATACAGGCACACCAGGACCACACACAAAGTACCATGTTGGTGTCACTGCTGTGCTGAAAAAGGAGCACCATGGGAGGTCCTTGTCAGTTAATAGATAGGGTAGTTGGGGGATGACAAACAGTCCCTAGTGACAAATGGTCTGTCTGTTGGGATTACTTGACAATTCAGTCTTATTCAAGGAATGCTATTAACAGTAGACATTATCAGAAAGCAGCTTTAAAGATGCAGATTTGGATTTAAGCCAGAGACAACAGTAAAGAGGAAAACCTATTTGAGACGACAGATTAAAAAACAAAACCCACCCTCTTCTGGGCGAGCAGAGTGATCATCACACCTTTACAATATAAAGTTGTAAAAGTGTCAAATTGATCAGTTCAAAGTGTGCTAAAGTATACGTGTATTGCAAATAAGAGTCGTGGGATGAACAAAGGACAGTCTTTGTATTCTGCAGCTGTTCTTAGAAAGTACAAATCAATAGTTTCCTGGAATGTTTTTGCACTAAAGCAAGGGTGAGACCCGTGTCCATGTTTTGCGCATTGTGCAGCAGTCACATATACAGTATCCTCCAAAAATACCAGAACATCAAGGCTTCTGTTGTGTGTTTTTGTTTACTGAAGACATTTTGGTTTGTGATCAAAAGCTGAATGAGACAGTTGATCAGAATGTCAGCTTTCATTTCTTGATTTTTATCTTTCAGAGTGTAAAATGTAGAACATCGCCACTTTAGGGGAAAACCACCAAGGTTTTTAACTTTTTTTTTTTTAATAATCTGGAGCGAATATTTTTTTAAGTAAATACCACTTATGGTTACATATCCCTTCCTTAATAATCCAGTTACTTGAGCTGCACAATAAATATATACAGTATATTAAATATATTTAAAAAATTAAAAAGTAAAGAAAATATCAATATAATTGCAATATGTTTTTTCCCCCATCCAGTCCTGCAGCTCTTCCAGTTACCCACTGACATAATTAAATGGTTGCTTTCTGTTTTTGCAATGCTTTTCCAGCCTTAGACCTAATATTTTCTTCAGAAAGAAAAGTGCATCCTTTTTGGTTTATCTGATCTGGTAAATCACTATTCCCTAATGAGGTGCTTTGCTGTGTTGGCATTGTGCTTTTGGTCATTGTCTTGCTGCATGATTGAGGTTCCTCCCAGTTAGAGGGACAGCCATTTGTTTTTAGACCATGACACTTCTGCCACTTTGCTTGACTAATAAGCCTCTTGGTTTGGGGTCATGAGCACGTCTCCCCCTCTCTCCACAGTTTGGCCTTTTCATTACTTTGGTAGAGGTTTTATCTTGTTCAGGGGATTTCTCCAGAGGTCTCCTAAAGTTCCTATCAACTGCTGTTGTTTTTCTTGGCTAAACTGTTTCATGCCTGGGTGTTAGTACACCAGTGGTTTCTTTCTTTAGTCGGGAGATTAAGAATCGTCATGTTGGCTGTGTTCAATGTCTGTGCACTGTCTCTGATAATTTTGCTTTCGTAACCTTGGCTTTCCAAAACTGGTCTGATTTTCTCCCATAGATGGTCTGGTTTTAATGCCGGTTTATCATTCATAATGCAGTCTTGTGAGGGAAACCCAGGGCTCAAACCAAGTGATCATTACACCATTCAGGGATTTAAATTTTTATGTAAATGGTCATGTTCTTAAATTTTTGGATCCTATAATAAAGGGGTTTGTTCTAACAAAAGATCACCACATATTCATCTCGTCATCTTAAACCCAAATGTCTTCAGTGTGTAGCAGCTATTCCAATACTTTCAGATGGGAGTTTATATACGGTCAGTCCCATACATATCTGCACACTAATAATTTTTTTATCTTACCTGTTGACCACAATCTGTTTACGAAGTTAACAGTCGATATGAACTCCCGAGAACCGTCAATAAAGCAAGTCGTGATTTGAGTGAAGGATCACTCAAACTGCAATGACTTGAAGCTTAAGGATACTTTGAAAGCATCCCAAGGCAAAGAAGTAGAATGCTCATAAAAGGCTGAGACAGTGACCTTTTTTTGAATCCAGCTAAGCTGCATTTTGACTAAAGACAGTTGCAGTAAATGCTTGGTGTCACCATGGAAGAAATATAATGTCTGTGTGTTCTATACTTTGAGGAAGTTGTTGACTACAAATGACTTGCAAGTAACAAAAAATGCCAATTTATTTCATAACTAAGTTCATCTAATTCCTTTTAGTCTGTGCAGGAGCACATACTGTATAAAGCGCTGTAATTCCTACTATTTGAATGTGAATACCCTCATACTAAAACTGCAAGCCTGTACTTTCTTTTCAACTAAAGTACACTGTAATCAACAACTAAAACAATAATTTTGTGTCCAAGCATTTTTTGTGTCCACACACATGATCTTATGTTAATAGCCAGTCAGTGTCGTTTATCTCGGTCCTTATCATTGTGTATGCAGTAACCTCAGTCATCACTTTTACTATTGCTTAAGTAAATATTTGCTTTTTTTCTTGTTTTTGTCCTCTAGCACCTGTATTGGCTTCTCCAGCACTGCTGCGGAGAGGCGCACTACGGGAGATGACTGCCACAATGATGACGGTGATGAGGAGCAAAGTCTCTCTCTAACGCATGTCCGGGTGTTAGAGATGAAAGCCAACAAGCTGGAGGAGCAGGTCCGGGATCTCACTGTGAGTCTCTTGTATCTGTTAGGGCAGTTATTGCACAAAACTCTTTTGTTTAGAATCATCTTGAACTAATTTTGGAGTTTAAATGTTCCTGTGCACTTGTATATACATTGCAAATCCTTTGCTTCTTCCTGTTTGTCATTTGATCTCTCAATGTCATACAAACCTTTATTTTTAACAAAGGGAGAAAAAGTATAAGTAATTTATATTATGCTTATTAAACCGTGCTAAAGGGATAGTTAAAGTTTTTCCAAGTCTGTCTTAAATGAAAACTGATATTCGTACAAGTACATTACAATAGGTCTTAGTCATTATACATTTTGTTTCCCTACACACTGACTGTGAAGTTTGTCATCTAGAAAGCTATTACAGAGTAAGTAATTGGAGCCAAAAACCCACATTTGGAGCCAAACCCGCAAAAATGCATTCCAAAGTTCAGCTGAGGCTCATATGAAGCATCTGCAGTACACTGAGCTAAATCTCTTGTCTTTTTCTCCTGGAAGCTAGTTTYGCTGTGTTATGCCTAAAAAAGCAAATGGCTGCCAAAATCTGAGCGGACTCCTCGGGAGAGTGATTTTTGRAAGCCATTCACTTTTTGGCACAAGTAACTTCCTTATATGCTTGTCGATTTTGATTGACACTGTCTTTAATTCATTTGAACTGTTCCTTTTGGTAAAGTAACATGATGCAAATATCCTCTGTACAAGCTGTGAGTAGATTGCAGATCTTTACTGATTATGTGAATTAATGTGAAGTCTCTGTGTATTCAACAGCACCGATACCAAAGGGCCGTGTCTGACTCTGACACTGTTCGCAGAAGAACTCAGAAGTTTGTGCAGGACGCAAAGCTCTTTGGTAAAGCCTTGCTCTTTGAACATAAAATTTTCCACTCTGGGAAAATGGATTGTGCTTAAACTCATTTCCTAGACTTCCTTGTCAATGTCTGTGTTTAAAGTTTCTCAGTGAAAAAGTGGCTAATGAATGGTATAATTTTCGGGATTTGTTTTTAACAGTTTTGTCCATTGTACAGGAATTCAAAGCTTTTGCCGTGACCTCGTGGAGGTGGCAGACCTGCTGGAGAAAGCTGCAGGAGGCATGGCTGAAGAGAGCACGCAGCTTCTGAGTGAAATAAACAACAAACTGCAACAGGTGTTTACCAAGCACGGGCTAGAGAAGATGCGTCCTGTGGGTGGCACGTACGATCCTTACGAACATGAGATAGTTTGTCGCACCCCAGCTGAAGGACTTGAGCCTGGCACCATAGCCGTTGTGAAACAAGACGGTTACACACTGCACGGGCGGACTATTCGCCATGCACGTGTGGGGATCGCTGTGAAAACACAGGACTCTTGATGTCACCTTTGTGTATGCCTGACTTTTTTTTTTTTTGCTTTTTTTTTTTTTTTACATTATTTCTCCTCACTGGGAAATTTAGAAATATGTATGTGTGCACACATATGTAGGTAAAATATAGGAATTTTGCTCCCAAAAACCCTGTCCATATTTGCTATTTTGCCTCAGATGAACGGAGCACAGATGGGTGATGCTTAGTATAAGCGTGGGTGCTGCCAAATGCGTCTCATGGAGGTGGTCTGAGACGCACATGACCTTGTTACGTTTGCAGTGTGAACGCTGTTGTGGCTGCTGCATTTCTGACAACATACAAAAACCACCTTGTGTTGCCAGGTTCACCATTTTCACTTGGCTACTTTTCTAACTATCCAGCAATGCCGTCACTGCACATGGCGAGCTGGTGTTTTTCCATGGCTTATAAATATTGCTGACATTCTATTTATTTAATCTCTACATTTTAAATGTTTAAGTTTTCCCTTCTATGCATACATTGTCTAACCATTTTCAGTATAAGCTCCATCTCAGAAATGGGTCGGTGGATTGGTGCATTCACTCTGCTAGTTTGCTTTTTTATTTTTTTTTCTGGCAATGTGTCATGAGACAATTTTAGCACCTTGGTGCCAACTCTGTATAGGGCCTATGATGATCGTTTATCTCTGTAGTTTACAGTATTTTTTTTTTATTATTTATTTATTGCGTTTTACAAGTTTGTCTTGAATACATTTCTTTAGGTTTCTATTACTCCCTTTTTATATATATCTATAATTTTGTGGGTCATTTACAGAAAACGGTACTGAAAATGAACAGTGTTTGTATATATAAGGACACAAGATCAACCCTACTGGAAACTGGCTTATATTTATTTGTACCTTAAACTACAGGTTGTCCCAGAAGTCTCCATGCAGAAGGAGGAAATTAATACTTTTTTAGCAAAATGTGATCGTGTATGTGATTGCTGTTATTAACATGACTCACATTAACATGGGTTCCCTCATCTCTTTTTATGCATGTAATTGCTTAATTGTGTTAGGGTCTTGTATGCATGGAGATTTTTTTTTTGACATCCTGTGGTGTCACTCACTGGACCTTGTTTTTGGGAGAAATTTTATTTACTTTTGAATTCCTCTAGAAATAAAATGTTAAATCCCCTTAGTATTAGTACTGAATCCGATTTTTTGCACTGTGATGATCTTTGTTGCAGAGGAGATTTCACCTCTACAATGGAAGAAGGATTAAAATAATTATAAAGTATTGATGGTTTGTTCAACATTTGTTGATGAACAAATCGAGAGCATGTAAAAGTTTGTGGTTTTGTGCCTTAATCATAGATCTGCAGTGTCCAAATAACAAACTTTAGGATTTCCCTGTTGAATAATTGTCTAGTTTTGAATATGTGGTGCACCTTACATTGGTATATGAAGTTCAAGAGAGGAATCTTTTTGGTATTTATATTATTAATTACACAGTCTTTAACTTGTGTGATTTTCTTTTCTTTTTTTTTTCTTTTTTCTTTTGTGTAGTTCACAAGACAATGTGAATTAGACTTCTGTTCGAAGATGCATTTGGGAAAATTTGTATTTTGTGTGCATGATATCTGTGATATATGGCATGTTTATCATTCATTATTTTTGTTAAAGTAAAATTAAAATGTAAAACCTTGTGTACCTGGTGTAACTTGTTTATTGTCTATTTCTCAATATTGCGCTGATTTCATTTACATCATTTACATAAAAAAATATAAAGAAAAGCATTTTCATATGGGGGACAATGAGATATATGGTTTTCTTCAAGTAAAAGGTAAAAGTGTGCTCTGACAACTGTTTGATCTGCACTAGCGCATGCATCAGTAAGTCTTGGCCACCTTGTCACTGTTTTTTTTTAATTTTATATTCCTGATAACTGCAGACCAGGTATGTCCCACAAGAGCTGCAGTTTTGTAGTTGCTCTGCCCCAGTTGTCTAGCCATCACAATTAGGCTCTTGTCAAAGTCACTCAAATTTTTATGCTTGCTCATTTTTCTGCTTCCAACATATCAACTTCAGAAAAAGATTAACTTGCTGCCTAATATCACCCAATTCCAATGAGATATTGAAAATGTATCTACTGTACTGTAAGAAGGGCCAAATTGTAATGTCTGGACAACTGGGTTAGAGCAACTCCAAAACTGCAGCTCTTGCAGGATGTTCCTGGTCTGCAGTGGTCAGGATGGGCAAAAGTGACCCAAGGAAGGAAAACTGATGAACTAGCAACGGGTCATGAGTGGCCAAGGTTCACTGATGCACATGGGGAGCGGCTGGCCCATGTAGTCCGATCCAATAGAACAGCTATTGTAGCTCAAATTGAGTAAAAGATTAATGCTGTTTTCGATAGAAAGGTGTCAGAACACACAGGTCATTACTCTTTTGGTGGCAAAAGGAGGAAATACTCAATATTAGTCAGGTGGTCATAATCTTATGGCTGACCAGTGTATGAATTCTAAGGCTAGTTTAAGCCTGAGACTGCTCTTGTACACTAGAGGGCAGTGTGGTTACTGTGTCCGCATTGAGCGGAAGTTCAAGAACTAGAACCGGAAATTTGCTGGTAGTTGTAGCACGTGTGCGTTTTACGGAGTAACAACAGTTGTTCAGAATTAAGTATTAACGTTTCTGACTGTATTTCACTGTTATAAACATGACCAAGATCAAGAAAGAAAAAGGTGTTACTGAGGAAGAAAGCGGGGTGACGGAGAAATCCTATCAGGAGCTACTGGCTAACATTAACCCCATCGCTAACCCTCTGGCCTCGCGCAAGTTGAGCAAAAAGCTGTACAAATGCGTCAAAAAAGGTAAACTAAATCTTTCACAGATTTTATTTGCGACTGAGAACAGGTTTAACTAAATGTATGAATCTAAACAGCAGTGAGCCACATCATTCGGTGACTTTATTATTGTTATTATTATTATTATTATTATTATTAATATTAATATGATTATTTTGCAGCTGCCAAGCACAAACAAATTCGCAGAGGAGTCAAAGAAGTGCAAAAGTTTATTAACAAAGGAGAAAAAGGGTAAGTGTAAACGTTTTATAGCATTGGGTGTAAAAAAGAAAAAAGATAATAAGATTATATTCTAAATAAACATCATAACATATAAACTACTAAGGCTGGGAATCACCAGTCACCTCCCAACGATGCCCATGTTAAACCTTCAAAGTTAAAAAAAAAAAAAAATTATTAATTAAATATAGCCTATTCCTTATAACATTAGTTTTCTCACTTAAAAACCAAGTGCAGCATTTAAAGTCATTTCAAATACTTGTTTACTAGTTTAACATTTACCTGAGTAGCACTTATTTCTGTCATCGTTATTATTTTTAAACAAAATTCACCCCTGACCACACTGGATGAAAATGTGTAAATAGTTTAGAGTGCGCCACCTGTAGGATTATAGAGAAATGACCACATTTTACCTCCTAAAATTCCTCCAAGGTTTCTTTGACTGTGAGCACACAGCTTAGGCWTTGGAAGATTACTACTACTACCATGGTTAGTGGAATAATTAAAATGGATTATTATTAGACTGTTTCCTTTTTCACAAACTCTTTTACATGTTTTTACAAAGATTTTAAAAGTTCATATTTTTAATTTCTTCATTAACCTTTTAATCCAGAGTGATTTCTAGATGAGACAAGCATTTTTAGGTTGATCCTTTCATTCAAAGGCCCTTCAATCTTCCATTTAATGGTGTAATGCTATATCTGGTCACCACTGGCTATAATGTATCAGATAACAAAACATTCAACATTCTTCTGTTGGGCCTATACATCACAAGTACCTCAAAATACTTTTAATTTTTATTTTTATGAAATAATTTATACTTACAAATACATTTTGATTAAGAATCCAGGCCCCCTATATGTTAGTGCTATTTAACTAATATTGGCAAATGATTTATTAGTAAAACTGTCTTTTTTCTAAAGATCCAGATAAGCAGCTATCATTATTAAACATAGTTACTTTAAATGATTAACTATTTATATTAGTTCATAGTTGTAAATAAGACAGTTTGAAGTGGTCATTTTTAATTCTTTGAAGAATCAAAATTTTTGCCCAAACCTATCTGCTATTTTTCTTTAAAGTAGTTGACCATCTTTAGGAGTATATAAGGAGGTATATATACTCCTTATTCATTTAAACCAGGATGAAAAAGTTTCTGCAGAATGAACGTGGTAAATACCACTGACGTACACATTCCAGTGTTCATTAACATGTTCACTCTGCCATCCCCTCTTTAATTTATTAAAGTAAAAACTACTCATTGTGCAGCTTTTTGTACCTAATTGCTAGTTTAATGATTTCTATATATACTTCTTATGTCTACTACAGTATTCTTTTAAGATCTTGTATTAGTCAGTGATATAATTTGCTGCTTCTAGGCCAAACTACAACACTTGACTGCACTTTATATATAATGATTTCATCATTAAGTATTCTTGCCTTTTTCAGAATTGTGGTGCTTGCCGGAGATACACTTCCCATTGAAGTGTACTGTCACTTACCAGTCATGTGCGAGGACCGAAGTCTGCCCTACGCTTACATTCCATCCAAAGTGGTGAGTACATAGAATATTTGTGCTATTGTGTATGAAACTGACTGAAATATCACTTTGACTGATTCATCTCACTGTGACAGATTTTTTTCCCCACCATAAAATCCTACTATTGAACATTTCTTAATATGTTGTGCTTTGCAACATTTTGTTTAATGTGTGTGTTTATTTTATTTCTACCCAGGACTTAGGAGCCTCAGCTGGTTCAAAAAGGCCCACTTGTGTGATCATGATCAAGCCACATGAAGAGTACAAGGAGACTTATGATGAGTGTCTGGAAGAAGTTTCTGCCTTGCCCAAGCCTTTATGAGTGGGTTCAGCATTGCTGTGTATGTGGTGTGTGAACATGTACACTGTATGTGACTAAGAAATGAAGTCATAATTGAGTTGCTGTGTTGTTTAGCTGTCAAGTTCTACCACCAAATTCGCTTCCTCAGTGATTCATGGACTTTTGAAGGAAGTTGATTCAAACAGCAGCATCAGAAATTCTGATAGTAAACGCAGACATAATGGGCAAATAGTGAGATATTTTTGGTGGAAATATGTGCTACATTTTTGTCTCGCCTGTGCTCTCGTATTAAGAGAATTTTCATTGATATCACTTTTTCAGCATATGTTTTGTATTATTGTTTTAGTTGTGAAATTATCTTAATATTTTCATGATATGACTTGATTAAACTTACGTTTTGGTGCATGGTTATGCAACAATAGTATTGCAGGTTGGTGCCAACTTAATGTCAATACATCTAACATGGCTTCTCAACAGGTTGACTGTCAACTCTGTGAAGCTCAATGTAACAACACAGTCGCATTGATGTGCAAAAAGCTATTAAACTTTTCAATTAATTGCTTGACTGATTGTATTCCTTATTAACTGATAATTTTCCTATTTTTATTTTTTGTGCAACTGGGAATGCYGTAATTCCATATCTTGTTTCAGGTGTGAACAAGGAAAATGCAAACATGCCTAGCCTGGCTGTCCAGCAATGGGGTTATGAATGACCGTTAAAAAAAAAAGACGCATTTTTGTTTTCAAACYTWTTTAGAAGGTTGTGAAACAGTGGTTAAGGCTTTAGACTACTGATTGAAAGGTCYCAGGTTCAAAACCCAGCACCACCAAGTTGTTGCAGTTGGGCCCTTGGGCAAGGCCCTTAACCTGCAACTGCTCAGATGTAAAATTAGATAAAATGTACGTCACTCTGGATAAGGCGTCTGCTAAAGGCCGTAAATGTAAAAGCCTCGTGGTGGTCAGGGGGGGTGGGTGAAGAGTCTGAGTGACTCTTCACTTTTATGAACTGAAAGATAAGGTGGCGTAAGATTATGGAACACTTCGAAAATGAGGGGTAGAATTTTAAAATCCATGTGGTATTCGATAGGGATTATTAAAGCGAGCAGGACATGGAAGAGGTTTGGAAAACTGGGCTTCTGTAAGGATCTAAAAACATCTCCACTAGCTTCCAACAATGTCCCAGAAGATTGGATTGGTTAGAGTTTCAATGATTATTAGAAGAGGTGTGGGCTCTAGGATTTGGTCATTCACAATTAACGGCAAGGAAAAAACAAAAACCGATAGACTATACCTGTTATCTCTCTCGGGAAAATAAACATTACTTTTTCTCATGGCAACAGGGTCGCTAGTTTCTGGGCCACAGAGGCACCAGCAATAGAGCAGTGGTTAACCGCTACACTTGCACCGGATATCACGTGACCTCCACTCGGCCCTCTTCTCTCAACCTCAGAGCAACATTTTCCAGCCCACCTGTCAAACCCCATGGCCTACTTTGTCTTTTAATTCGGCTAACTCMGATATACAAAGCACACTAAAAACACTGCTAAATATATTGGACAAGATTGTTTTAAACCTACGCCTGTCTGCTTTGATTGAAGCAAGTCACACTTGGATCTGAATCAGAAATTAGTGAGATTCGGTAGTTATTTCCAAATTCCAAAACGTATCATGCAGGGTAAACCCCTACAAATATGTTCAAATAGAGAGGAAACAGAGAGTGTGTAAATAGAGAGGAGATTGGAGATAAATACATGTTCTCAGCACCGATAAGACTGTTTCTTACTGTTATAGATTTTAGAGATTTGAAAAGGATRAGTACACTATGCGGTCAAAAATATGTTGGCACCTGAGTATTTTATTCATGTGTTCCTGAAAAGTTGAAAACAATGACTTTGTATACTGTAGCATTAGGATTTTTCTTTACTCGAACCAAGTGGCACAAAACCTGTTCCAGCGTGACAATGCCTCTGTGCACATACACAAGTTCTATTAATACGTGAYGTGCCAGAGTTGAAGGGAAAGAAATTGAGTGACCTGCACAGGACCCTGAAATCATTTYTTTTCCCGATGAACTAAACCAATTACCTGAGTTCTCATCTTGCAAGACACAACTTGTACTTTGGGCCATATGAGCAAATCCCTATATCCAAACTCCAAATGCTAATGAAAGACCTTCCTRTTATGAKTATTATTATTATTATGATTATTAAATGTAATTATAAAAATAGGCATTTGGATTTCCACCCAATCCCCAAACCCCAGTCACTGAATGCCTGTCCCAAGCCTGGATAAAATGGGAGGGTTGTGTCAGGATGGGCATCCAGGATAAAACCTGAACTAAGTTGTTTGTACGTAGCTGCCAAGTTACTGATAATTAATTTTTTCCTAAATTAGTTATTGATAAGTTGAATTTTTATTTTAGGCTTTTAAATTAAACCAAATACCCAGACATAACATGCATTTCTGGAGAAAAGTTGATTATCTACATGCAAAGGAAAAATGCTGTGACTGGATAATTACTGTGGTGATTATTATGCTTACAATTCTTTTAACCATATCTAATGCAATAAGAAGCTTCACATTTCCTAAATAACCACATCCATCAGATAATGTCTCACTTTCAAATTTCAAACTTCAAATGGGTCAAATTACTGCCATAAAAAGAAAAAGACAACAACAACAACTAAGGAGATGGCWGAACATATTAAAACCTGAAACGATAGTGGCAACCTATCAATTTCATGAACGAAATGTGGTCAGAAAAGAAAATCACAAATGAATTAATCAGAGATCATGTAAATGCTCAGAGACGTTTAATAAATTATAGTAGGAATCACATTTAGCAGCTTGCTAGGGTGAATAGAGCTTTGGAACAATGAGAAAAAAAAAAGTGACCTGAAGCTGTTTCAGTTGGTCACGTCTAGACTCTACTGTTATGTGGCCATAAAATGAAGTCCGTTGACGACCTGAATGTACTGAATGACCAGGCTATCACATCAATAAATCTTTTTACTCCCTGATGGCACAGGTATATTCCAGACTTTAAAAAAAAAAAAATCTTCTTATTTCAATTCCATGATATCTTTTAAACTAACAATAGAAAATGGAATAGAACCAGACATAACAGCACTTAGATTTAACTCTACAAAAGACATCTATCAGATTTGGCCCGAAGCAATCATTACACTAAAGCAGGAAACTGTTTCTCACTCAAAACTCAAAAATGTTCAGAAAGGTTCAGCATTTTTGTATTATACAAAAGCATATACAAAAGTGCCACAAAGTACTTTTAAGTATYAATATTAATTTTAGTACAGGTTATTGATCCTTACACAACACAGTCCCTACACAACCTTAGTACAAGTAATTGATTTTAATCAAAAAAATGCATTTTTGATGAATGATGCAGACTTTTATGCCAACCTGTATATTAGGATTATTGAACTAACTTAATAAAATATCATCAGTAACAAGGTCCAAGATCTTAAAAGTTCCTTGCTTCAAAAGGTCCAGATTCTTTGATGTAGACCACTATGTTTACTAATATATAAACRAATTATTCATTATAGCATTTGCACATGCAAAATGCGAAGAAAACTCTAGGGATCGGGACTAAACAGCTGTATAGCCTAAGGAAAAACCACTTATCGGTGAGGCTAATAAAAAAAATGACTTGAATTTTCTAGGAAGCATAAAACAATGGACTTATTAAATTCTTAAAGTAAAACTATCAATAGACTTTTTTTTTCTCCACGTACGGTATGGCTATATTCCAGGACTCAAACCGGAAAAGAATGGTTCTGGGAGCGCGAGGAATCATTTTCAGACATGAATTGGACACCAGAGAGTCTTGAYGCAACACGGTGGCTTAGTGGTTAACACCTTGCACCTCCAGGGCCTGGGTTCAATTCCTGGCCAGGTTCAATTTCCGCCTCTGTGTTCATGGAGTTTGTATGTTCTCCTCGTGCTTGGTGGGTTTCCTCTGGGTACTTTGGTTTCCTCCCACAGTCCATAGACATGTAGTTTAGGCTAATTGCCCATAGTGCGAGTGAGAGTGTGTGAGTGCGCCCTGCGATGGATTGGCACCCTGTCCAGGGTGTACCCCGCCTCATGCTCTAAATCTCCTGGGAAAGACTTCAGGCCCCCTACGACACTGTATACAGGATCAAGCAGTATAGACGATGAGTGAGTGAATAAGAGTCCTGACCTTAACCTTATTAAAAGTCTTTGGGATGTGCTGAAGAAAACATGAAGTGGTTCAATTCTCCCATCATCAATCCAAAAACAATGCAACTCTTGATGGAAATAAAGTTTTATTGGATAAGGTCAGTGAAACAACGCCAGGCAAATTCATACTGTAATCAAGTTGAAGGCAATACAAAGAAATCTTGGAGTGTGGGAATATTTGGGCGGTGTTGGATTGATAGTATTCATTATGGCTGAATAATTTGTATATTGTGTATACRGTCCCTTATTCAATACATGTGTGTGTGTGTCACAACAGTTAGAGTTATTTGGCCTGCATCCGCCTAATGGATACATCATTGTGGGGATTGTGGGTTCAAGTCCCGTCTAGGGTGAGTGTATTCATCAGAGCGACACAGCACCATAGCACAGGTGTCAATTGACTAAATTCATGGATTCTGGATTACAGACCAGTAGGTTTAGGATTCAAGGTCCTGCACTCAAAAGATGGCACTTTAACCCTTTCTGCTGTATCAAGACTGAGGCGTGTTGTTGTTTTAGTCCACATGATGGCAGCATCGTGTCAGTCGGCAAAAACTAACTCGTGTCAGTCATCATCACCATTTCTCACTTTTGCTCATTTTTTTTTTATGCTTTACGAGTTAAATTTCTGAAGTTTGATCTCCAAAATGATCCAGTCCTCTGCTCTGWTACCCCCGTTGCACATCTAATCACGGCGATGATGACAGCGAGTATGAATATGATAGAATCACTGTGTTTGGTGCAGAAACAATCTGTGTTAGCTGTTGAAACTGATAAACAGACCCCACTTTTCTCAGCGCTCGCGCTTTGTTGTTCTCTGTTGACATCTTAAATAGTTCGTGCTGAAATAGTCATTAATGGTCTCGGTCTCATGATGTTTGTTGTGTTTTAGCATTTATTTTACCCAAATCATGTATATAAGCACAAGACAGGAGTTCTCAGTCTGTCAGTGCTTCACACACTTTGAATCCTGAGAGCAACACATCAGCTCATCATGAGGATTTCCTCATCTTTGATTTTTTCTTTCTTTCTCTTTTTCCTTTGGACTTAAACAAGTCTGGCCTGGACAAGACACTGACACTGGATCGTGCAAGACCGGGTCTTGTTTTAAATCTTCGATGTGCTCACACTGGATTCTACAGTAGGTGAGGAATGTACCGTGTGGATGTTCACCTCTTCTGTATTTCACTACAGTCTGGATCACACGTCGCGGTCAGTTCCGTCTGGTCAAGCACCAAACCGAGCCTAGCCTCGACTGACTGGACCGTCTTCCCAGCTGAATGTCACGTGGTGCTCATTTGCTCGAAACCGGAGCGCTTTGCTTTTTCTCGGGCACTGTAACATCATGCAGAGGGCACCTTTATGAGGARCGGAGATCACGAGGACGGACCGTATCAGGCACACGGACAGTCTTGTGCTGCACTGTTTACTCGCAACATTACACACACTACACACACCGGGGTCAGTTTTGTCCGGGGGCACAATGACATAGAGAGCACCCATAGCGTTAGCAGTTTACTAAACTTCAGAGGTGGTATTTTTGGTGAACACAGTGTTGTGCCTCGTCATTGTTGAATGCGGGCAGAGAAGGGTTTCTAGGTGAAGAACTGGTCGGTCGTGCTAAGTCGTCTCCCAGCCCTCCACCCCCAGCCCTTCCCGAAGGTTCCGTTAAAGAAATTGGTATCAAACCATGCTTTAAAAAATATATATATCTTATGGATATGTCTTTTGTACCTTTAGTCACATCTTGTTCATTTGTATAAATGTAGAACTTTACGGTGCTGTTCACTTTTGTGCCCTCGAGCCAGTCGCTTTGCCTTCACCTAAATGCTTACATGTCAGGCGTAAGTCAATTTAGTAGATGATAGCATCTAGTACATGTGTCCACGGGATTGTCATACATTCTTTTCTCGTGTGATATTCGGTTCTCTTGTTTTGTGCAAGTTCTCTTTGCCACATCATAAATAACGCCTGTTGCTTGCTCATGTGTGACAAGCGCCAAATGACCAAGAGTGTTGTAAATCACTCAGCAAAAGCATACTCATATACTCTAGTCTTTCACAATCCCTCTCAGCTCTCACTTTTTTATTCGTTTGCCTATTTCATATTTTCCTTCTCTTTCRTTCTTTGATTCTTTCTTTCTTTCTKTGCATTGCTCTGTTGACCTGCTTAACGTCCCCGGCTGGTTGTGTAAGACGGAAAAGCACGGAGGATGCAGGCAAAGCGCTTGAATCATGCAGTTGATGGTGTGCGTGCATAATTCCACTTCCTCTTCTGTACYCGGGACTGGCTACAGCACTTCTTGGAAGTTGGGATGTCTTATTTAGAGTTTGGCACTGTCCTTGTGAGTGTTTATTGTGTCAACAGAGCACCTGCCGCCTGTCCTCGTCTCGCTGGCTTTAGCACGCGCCATCGCGACAGCCTCGCCGCGCACCACCACTCCCTCGAGCTTGGGCTCCAAAAATTCGCACCCGTCGTTTTTAAACAACAGTCTGCCAGATTTACCAAGTGAACGCCGCTCTCTGCGCTGCTCGGCTCAACAGGAACTAATTATTCACCCTAAAGACAACGTTCCAGTTGTTTCACGAGGGATCGTGTGCTTAAAAGGAAGAAAGAAATGATTATTTATCCTTTCCAAACCACGAATGAATCATGGTGTACGCGGGTTCAATCCCCCACCCACGTTCTCGTGATGCATAATTCACTTTCTCTTCCCCCCCCACCTTTATCTGGTGCAGTGCATGTAGCAACCAGGTGCAGGTGATAAAGCAGGTGTAGAAAGAGATTTATTGATTTTAATCATTTCTGAAAGTCTTCCGAGTGCCAGCAAACCCTCAATCACTCCTCCGGGACACGAGGACAGATGCAGCGCTGCGTTTCCTCCAGTCAACGGAACAATTTCTGCGYTGCTGATTGGAGCTCAGGCCAGAGTGAGGCTGCTCAATCATGATAAGGATGTTCTGTAAGAAGACAACAGTTCTGACAGTTGACTACGTAAATGTAAAAGTCGATGTCAAACTTAGACTACTGGTTGACCTTTATTTGCATAAGACTGACAATTTCAAAGTGTGTGTGAGAGTGTCAGTATGTGTGTGTGTGTGTGTGTGCGTAAAAAAAGGAGAGAAAAAAAAAAGTTTTGCGAGTGTCTGCAGGACAGCCTTGGGGCAACGTGTTCTCCTTTAACTGGAGGCTTGTGGGGGCTTGTCGCCTGACTTTGACAGCTTTGCAGATCATAAACTCCTGTCAGCTCACGTCTGCGCTGAAACAGTACACTCGACCAGAGATCAGCGCAACCATCTATTGTTGTTCTAACGGAGGGAAAGCTCTTAACTGATCAACTACTGGTTTCAAGCACCCATTTGACAAAGGCATCACTCTCTCTCTCTCTCTCTCTCTCTCTTTTTTTTACATAAAAAAAAAGGCCCTGGGTCACCGTGTTGAATGCTTGAATCTTTTCAGTTCACATTATGCTGGTATTCATGTGGCACTGAAACTGATTATATGCTGATATTGTGATACTTGGAGAAGTTTTAAAGTCTTAAATGACTTTCAGGAGAGTTTCACATTTCAGTGTAACTCCTGCTCTGTCATACCCACTTCAATTCAGGAAAGCAGCTGAATAGCTGATATGAATGTCGTCATAGTTTCATGAGAATTATGGATTGATAATCTACTTTAACATGTCTATCCGAATGAAGACACTTAATAATTAGCCATGGTGTTAATCTTTACCCGGATTCGTACGACAATTTTCTGTCTGGATTTTCCGAGTCCACGAAGAGGCAGTTAACTGCCAGGATAAAAAGGTCACGCAGGGGCTATGTGGGGGAATCTGGGCTTCTTTTTCGAGGGATGATGGAGAGCGCCTTTATGGCTTTCTCCACAATAAGCAGTAGTCACCTCCCCCCTGCTCCATGTTCCCTGCTCCATACAGCTGCAGGCTTTAACTGAAGACCATGGCCAAGCACATTGCATGTCATCAGCATATGTAAATGATTTCTGGAAGCCAGTGTTGTAACACAGTTTGATGTGCTTTCATGTCTATTTTAGCAGCACTTTCAGTTAAACCTTGCTGCCCTTTTCATTTCAGGCACAAATCGTATTCATGCTGCGTATCCACATGTGCAGACTGATTGATTGTTTGTTTTAGAAGCTTTTAGAGACCATTAGACTTCTTGGTTCTACCGCATTGTATTCTTATTCCTCGTAACCACAATGTAATTACACACACACACACACACACACACACACATACACACACACACTCACATGCTCACACATACACAGTGCCAAAGGATTTTATAAAAAATGTACCACTTGTGTTCAGAATTCTAAATTATTTATAAAGGATGAACTTTATTCCAACACAACCCTCTAATCTCACAGATCTCAGACAGTTATAAATATCTAGACAGTTATAATTTGACCCAGTGCAAGCATCACTGAGAATATCAGTGATCTTTATCTCTAAGATATCACTGTAGTTTTTTTTCTCTCTCTCTCTCTCTCTCTCTCTTTTACCTGTGACTTAAATCCGTTGTAATCTTCTTTACAGATGATAATATTCATGGAAACTGGGGTTTCATGGTACTGTGACCATGGTGATGTTCTGAAGTGTGTGTTTATGTGTCTTTATTTACTCTGCTATCTCAAGTCAAACCCGTGGGACAGGTAACAAACGATACGGGCTGGAGAAGAGTTATAGGGGTCTGCTGTGTAAGGTGCGAATGAGAGGCAGGCTGGGGCAGGAGCACACTTATTGGGGGGATACCCACTGGTCTGTACGTTGTAGCAACCTAATAAACGTATTATCGAACTTTCACCTACTTCTGAACTATTGAACTTTTATTATACATGTTATTTCTGTATTAGTTTAGCAATTCTACCAATCACCACATAGACAGATAGATCGGTGGCTCTTAATTTCCCTTWTTTTGTATAATTTCTGATTTGGCAAACATCAAAAGTCATACATTTTAATCTTAATAAAACCCAGTTTATATAAAATTAACATAAGTTGCTACATGATATAACATAGATCTTTATTAATCCCAAAGGAAACTTCAGTTCTACAGTACTGATTAACACGGTATCAGAGAGTAACAGACATTAAACTGTAAACAGAAAGAGCCCAAGGCTACCGACTCGACTTCCAAACTCCCCAAATCCCAAATCAATCGATCTTCCCGTGGGATGTTCCGGACAAACAAGTCCTATCCATGGAGGCCCCGCCCCACATCCCACAGCACCCAAAGGATCCACTGCCAACGTCCTGGTGCCAGACACCACAGCACACCCGCAGAAGTATTGTGCAGTCGTGCCCTGAGGGGCCAGAGCTGCCCCGACAGCATAAGGGGAACCTATACAATAAGGATCTTCCAATAATGGGCAGAATGTTTTGCATTATAATGGCTGATCGGTGTGCATAATTGTGAAAGGTGGTGGTGAATCTTTTGTGAGACATGGTGGTAAGACATTTTGTGCGATATTGTGCAATATGGTGAATAGATGGTCTAGCAGGCAAAAGAAGAAAATTGCGCACAGTAACAGATCAGAAACGGGAATACCCCAGGCCTACAGGGACTTATTATATGATTTAATTGAATAAATATTATGTCAAGCCTGTGCATCAGTTCAAACATCATGATCAGGCGAGTAGCACATTAATAGAATAGAATAAAGCAGTATATCTTTATTGTCATTGGAACATATGGCGTGTTAAACGGAAAAAGGTGCGTTACACATATTACATGAGATACACTTTACACATTTTATACACTTTACACGAATTATGCAAGAAACATGCATAATTACACAAAAAGTTACCCTGACTGCACAGAGAATGACACATATTGCATTTTGCAGAAGAGAATCTCACTGATTTAACACATTTAACGCTTGTAATGCTCTGAGATAAAAACTGTTCTTCAATCTATTTGTTCTGGTTTTGAATGTTCTGTACCATCTGTCTGAGGGTAACAGTTCATACAGAGGGTTACCAGGGTGAGACGAATCCTTAATGATACCACTAGCTTTGCTTTGCACACTCCTTTAATCTGTTATAATCTTAACTGTACAATTTTTTTTACAAAATTGCTCATTTATTCTAAACATTATATCTATTCTATGTTTGGTGATTAATGAATCTTTTATTTATCAATTAAAAATTTAAATAAATCAATAAAAATAAACTGAATGACAAATTTCTCATTTCTAATTAATCAGGAGTCTGGTGTGTGTTATATAAAACTCTAAAACTGGTTTGTATTTGTAGTTTATTTCAATTTCTTTATCTCATAATCATGGGGCTCCTAGAGCCTGTGCTAAGAGAATTTGGGCATGAGGTAGGGTACACTCTGGACAGGGTGGCAATCCATCAGGACACACACACACACTACAGGAAATTTGGGAATGCCAACTCACCTAAACTTTGACTTTTTTAAGGAAACACACGGGTAAACATCGAAACAGAATGCAGATATRGGGAATCAAACCCTCGACCCTGAAGGTGGAAGGCGCAGAACTAACCACTACACCACAGTGCCATCTGCTTGCATTTTTTCTACAAATATGTATAGAAATACTAACAATCAGTGTAAAAAATAAATAAGCATTAAATATGACTTAATGCTTGCATCAGGTTTAATATTTTAGTTCCTTGGCTATACAAGGAACATCGATCCTGTGTTTCAGTGAATTATTAAAGCAAATAAATAAAAACAAACGTGTGTATGAAAGTATTGTTGTATGGTTGTGTGTTTATCTGATCATATGCATTACTTCGCTTTTCTGACAAAACTGATACTCAGGTACCGACCAAACATTCCTGATAGAAAGTCGAAAAATAAAATCTGATTTATTASAGTAGAGCAACATATACCGATTGTTAATCTATATGCAAACAACACATGTTTGGCAGTTATGAGATGGAACTGTTCATAACCGAATCCTCTTGCACCCTTTGCCCCTTTTGGATCTCCCTGCCTGTATTTTCTGTGTCAGGTCCTGAGTTCCCCCATGAACATCTGCTCTTTTGGATGCAACCAGTTTTTCCCCACACCTGCACTTGATGGAGCTGCAGGGCATCTTTAATCGAGCTTACTATCTCTTCCCCCTATCGTACGCCGTGTTTACAAACAACGCTGGCCTCTTGATGTGGCATGTGTCAGTAAATACCAAGCACACTTACACTGTTGTTGGACTAGAGGCAGCTCGTCACAGTTCACAAATCCCAATCAGACAAACTCAGCACTGCTAGTTCAGACAGGATTAAAGTTGTTGTATCAATAAAGATAAAAGTGAGAGCATGTGGTAAAAGGACTGGGTTGGGTTGTGCTGAAAGGCTGGCTGAAGCTGTGTGTGGCTGTCCGTATGACCGGCACATGGTACTGCTATCAGATCATTGCAAACTGATACTTAACTTAACTTTTTTACCATTTTTTTTTTCAGCATCCAGAGATACACTACATTTTACTTGTCAAACCAATTCTTAATCAGAAAGCACTTGACTCCTCCGCTGAGACGAGGACATGAAGTAGACAGGCACAACATCGGTAATCATCAGGTAGAAAAGCTTACATCCAAACAGTTGCATGAGTCTGATAGGTAATTTATTGTGTGCAGATAGTAAATGACTATGTTTTGGAAGTAAACAGTACATGGAGGAAGGAGGTCAAGAATGTGCACGGTAGAAGTGCCAAAGGCTGGAGGTGAAGATGCACCACCTTTAACTCCCATTGGGAACACACAGGACTACTATGGGACGTAATTAGTCAGATGAGGTATACAAAAGTTTGGAATCACTTGCAAATTTCTTTTTTTTTTTTGCCATTTTTTCATTTATTTATTTTTTTGTTTAGTGATATATTTTCTATGTTCAAATTTCAAAACTATGAAATACCACATATGGAATTTGGTAATTATGCAACAACAACAACAACAACAACAACAACAACAGTCAGGAGTTATTTTAAGACATGTACGTCAGTCATCCTGGAACAGTTTTTGCAAGAACAGTATTGTCAAGTGCATTTGAAAAACCCATCAAGCACCATGATGAAAGAATGGCTCTCATGTAAACCATCCCAGGAAAACAAGACCAAAACTTACCTCTGCTGTAGAGGAGAAGTTCATTTAGAGTTACCAGCCTCAAAAATCCCCAATTAACAAACAGCATCTAAGATTAGAGCCGTTATGAAGGCTWTACAGACCACGMGCAGCTTTAACTGTTAAAAAGAGATTAATGGATATTTTRKATCCCTTGAGCATTGTTTTACAGTGTAAATCAAGAATGACCATGGAGTTAGACAGTGAATGAAAACATGTAATGAAAACATATATAGGGTGTTTACATTAAGATACTGATGTCATAAAGATCTGTACTTGTGTTAATGATCTAAAAGCTTTCCATAAAGCCAGATAGCTTAAATAATTTGCATTCATATTCACGTTTCTCCTTAATGGATCTTTTGATTGATGGATTATTAACTGTTTGTCTTGATGCCAAAGTGTTTTTTTTTTTCTCTCATGACAAGTCTAACTCTCACATGTATCTTTGGAATTTTTGGGTAAGTAAAAATTTCAGTTATTGTGGCAAAAATGACACTAATTAAGGAGTTAAGGGAGAGTCTGTAATGAAACTAAAACTGTTTTTTTTAATGTAAATGTGTTCCWATGACTAAAAGATGCTAAACTGCATATCTTCACATGGACTACTACAAACCGAACTACAGATTACAAGTTTAGGAAATCATAATTTATAAAAAAATAAAATAAAAAATAAAAAAATTTCAGTAGAAGTAAACAAATATTAGACTGTTTATGTCTACCACAATTAAACAGCTTTTTCTTTCTTTCTTTTAAAAAAAAACTTTGCATGCTTAAAAAGATGAGAGGGTCTCAATGGTTCTTTCCTTGGGGCACTTTGGGTATACCTGGACTATCCTTTGATACGGAAACGCTAATTTGTTTCTTGCAAATTAAAGGTTTTACACAAAASGACAATTGAAACTTTTCCTGTCTGAATAATGCACCTGTTGTATTGTTTGTATGAGTAGGCTTTTAAATTCTTTTTAAAATCTTTTTAGGATTTAGGAAACCTAACTAATGATCTACGAAAGTGATAACTGATTGTTTTTGTCTGAAGATGTCACAGGTTGATCTCTACGAACTATTGCCTATTCACTGCAGTTAGCATTATAATAAACTCTTACATTTTGTGTTTTTAAACTAAAATGTACAAATCCATTTGGTGAGTCTAGTAACAGAGAAGGAGTTTTTCTTTTTTAAATGATTAATATCCCTGTTTTCATCAAGGAAAGATCTGTGGATCGGTGGCTGCTGTGGCCTGCATTGCCAGAAGGAGAGCGTTTAAATGCTGATTCCAACACTGGGGAAAAGTTAGCCAATTGATGAAATCATTTGAACCAATTTCCAAAAGGATTTTGTCTGTAGGAATTTTTCACCTTACTACAAACACAAAGAGCCCATTGTTGCAATTGGTAATTTTTTTTTCTATAATTAGGCGTCACGAACAGAAAAAAACGTTCTGTTCAAATCCTTATTTGCTTCAGGTAAAATGTTGAACTTGTTTCCTGATATAGCTGGCGAAACAAAATGTTGCCTTGATCTTATCAAGCTAATTACAGCATCTTTGTTTAATTGTATGAGCTGAACTACATTATTTCCTTCACACCTTTAAGTAGATATGAAGACTACAGATTATGTTTATTATTTAAAAATTTTAATAATAAAAAAAAAATCCTTGTATTCTTTTTTTTTKTGTGTGTGTGTGTGGTTCTCTTGTTTTAACCTAAGAAGTTGTTGTAAATGGGGGGACTGCACCTTGAAAGCTAGAAGAACAAGTTTTGCATCATTTATCTTTTTTTCCCCCTTGCTGTCAAACCAGTATTTTTCCCTTTTCTTTTAGAGTTTGTTGTTCAACGGACCCTTTGGCTATCCCCTTCGCATACCCCCACACCCGTTCCAACATGGATCAGTAACTAAAATAACAAATATCATCAGTCTGTCACCAGCAGTGACATATAATTCATTTTTATTTGCATTTTTTTGTGTATGTTATTATTATTATTATTATTATTATTATTATATTTCACATTGTTGCAATATGTCATATTCCAAAGCAATCTCTATTGTAATGTTGCAGTTAAGCTTGTTGAATTGTTTTATACAAATAGGCATATACAAAAAAATGCCAGTTTGATTTTGGTTTATTTCTGCACAGATACATGTACGCACACAAACATATATTAAAGTAAGAAATAATATTAAAAAACAACAACAACAACAACAACACAAATACATTAAAGTCAGTGCAGTGAATGATGTACTACAACATAATGGTTCAGTTCAGACATTAGACTTCATATACAACAACATTAAGCCTCATCAGCACATTACAAATACTTAGCCGTAGCCTGAAATGAGACGCTATCAGCAGTTGGGGATGAGAGCAGTGTGTGTGAACATTCACAAAGTGAGGTGATTTCTTAGTGTCTGCTTGACCTCCGGGATCACTGTGGAAATTTAGGTGGAAAACACACTTCGATTCCTCTACACGTCTGTGCCTTGCCGTGGATACACCATGGTATTAGAGTCCAGGCCTGAGAAYGGATTGTTATTGAACTGACTAAGGATTGAGTCACTGTAACTGGCTGTATAGTGAGATGGTGAGGAGGAGATGCTTGATTGAGGCGGTGGAGGAATCTGCGTCTCCCATTGTGATACAGCAGCATTCGATGAGTAAGAGCCAAAACCACCGTTCGGAGAGACGCTTTGAGTGTCCAAAGACACACCCAGTGGCAAAGAGCGGATCAGCGCACCCTCTCGCATGCTACTTGAGCCTGAGACCATTTCATTCATCTGAGACAAGAAGCCATTAAGGCAGGGAGCTGTGCCTGCTGAAACTGGAGAGGATCCTCTCTCGGATTCGTGACTGGTGTTGTTCTGGTCTTTTGGGCTGGATGCAGTAGAGTCTGTTTCTGTGTAGCCTTTTGCCTCTTCTTCAGGCAAGGAATCTGATTTTCTCTTTCTCTTGCGACGGAAGTTACCGTTATCAAACATTTTCTCACAGTTCGGGTCGAGCGTCCAGTAGTTGCCCTTTCCTGCACACAAATATTACAAATGAGCAAAAAGATTACTTCATATTACTGCAACACTTTTGTTAAAATCAAATAGAATTAAAGTGAAAAAAGACTGAAAAAGGAAGAAATTCTTACCTGGGTCATCATCATCCCTTGGCACCTTCATGAAGCAATCGTTAAGTGAAAGATTGTGACGAATGGAGTTCTGCCAGCCAGCCTTGCTCTTGTTGTAGAAGGGGAAGTTCTCCGCTACGTACTGGTAGATTTGACTGAGTGTAAGCCTTCTGTTCGGGGCGCTGTTTATTGCCATGGCTATCAGAGCTGAGTAAGAATACGGAGGTCTGACAAGCTTCATTAAGTCTTCTTGAGAAGGCAAAGAGAACCAGCTGAAGGCACCTTCTGTGCCTGGCATTGGTCCTGCCCCGAGATAGGGTCTCTGCATGCCGTAGGGCTGCGGCCCTCCTCCGATGTTGGGTGCAGCATTCAGCCCTGGGTTACCGAACCACAAATAAGGGTTGGTGGCCGGAGTGGCATATTCGCCCAAGTCACTGGCAGATGGTAAAGACTGCTGCGGGCTCGGCAGAGGCGGAGGACTGTAGAAATTTTCGTTGTACAAGCTGTACTCTTGGGATTCCTGGCCCATTGTGTGGAATTGGGGTGACAAGGTTTGTGGCACAAATGATGTCATGCTTACGCTAGTGCTGTCCGTTGCCTTCTGCTGAGTCGGTCAAGTGCACCATAAACTGCTACCTCTATCACCTGGAGTATTTATACGGCTTTGGCTACACCCTCTCTACTCTGATTGGCTAGCCATTTTTACACCTCATACCTAATTTGTTTTTGATGAAATTAGAGGCAGGGTGGAAAAACACCTATGGTAAGTGGAACTTAGAAGCATGTTCTTGGAAATTGCTTTGAATTAGGAATTGTTGAATTGTTGCCACAGATGAAAATTTTTGGATCACATGGTTTACTTTACCTCATAAACAGATCACATTAAAATATGAACGTATTGTCTCTGAGAAACACATTTAAAGGAATTTTTCTTTCTTTCTTTTTTTTACATTTTAAAGCAAATGACTTGAATGTTGATAATTATGATAAATATTTCACAAATTGACAATTATTAATGCAGCTAAATTAAAGTTTAAGGACTTTTTAAGTTTTAAGGTAAAATATATATTATATTAAAGGTATATTATATATAAAGGTTATAAATTGAAGTCATATACTGAAGTGAAAGTCACTTTATTTTTTTTCTAAAACAAAACAAAATACAAAAACCCCATCTAAAGACTTTGAATTAATAATAATAATAATAATAATAATAATAATAATAATAAATATTTAACTATTTCGTTTTTGAAAATGAAAATAGTTTAAAAAAAAATAAAAAGAAGTTTTCCTTGTACAGTACACACACGCGCACTGGAACTCTCCGTACCTTTTTGAAACCGCACCGCCCCCTCTCCATCTCCCCCCACCCCCACAGCTATCCCTCCCTGCGAAGCGCGCGCCATTCACCTGCTCGAGGAAAAGCGCGTGGCATCCGCGCGCACCTGCAGCCTGGTGCACCMGTAGAGACAGTGAATAAAAACGAGCAGGGCATTTACCGACTCAATACTGTCGTAATAATAATTTAGGATGCTTTCAAGATTGTTTCTTTTTTTAAAAGATTTTTTTAGAATTAATAAATAGAATTTACTAATTCTTCTTCTTCTTCTTTTATTATTTGCATGCTCTATCCCCGTGCACACAGAAACGAATCAAAGCACACAGTGTCGCGGCGCAATTCGCATTAGGACATTGGCATTTTATTATCCTGACTCGTTTAACAAATCACTCGTAACTGAATCCCTTTGTGCAGCTCACGCGCCCAATCCCTGATGACAGTTTGATAGATTTTTTTCCCCCCTTTTTTCTGCAGGTTGTTTTTTTAACTGTCGAGATATGAATTGAAATAAAACCGAACTCCTTTGCTTGCCAGAAATATCATGCAAACTGAGTGCAAGCAGAGTATTATTACGTACATACGAATTATGTATACCATGAAAAGTTAGAGTTGCAGAAAATTTTATTTAAGCCAAAAAAAAAAAAACAATTCTAACAGATCCAAGCATTTCGGTTTTTTACGACTATATATGCAAATACATAAATATTTAAGAAGATTAATCTGAAAATAAGTTCATAGATTTATCTCAACCCATGACTGACAATATGCACTTGGTTACTTGTTCTGGTGTCCATCCATTCTCCAGTTGTATCTTAAAGTACATATCTCTGTATACTTTTTTCATCAAGCTGTAAAGAACAGCACACACATTCCCATGACTACATTATATGGACTAAAGTATTTGGCCAAACCTGGTAATTATTGAATTTAGGTGTTTCACTTACGCCCCTTATCCCCAGTGAAGGGCAATCTTAATGCTTTAGCATACCAAGACATCTTGGACAATGCTATGTTTCCATCTTTGGGGATGACACTTTTCTATTCCAACAGGACTGTGCCCCAGTGCACAAAGCAAGGACTATAAAGACATGGTTTGATGAGTTTGGTGTGAAAGAACTTTATTGGACCACACAGAGCCTTGGCCTCAACCCCATTGAGCACTTTTTGGAGAACATGRAATGGTGATTGCGAGCCAGGCCTTCTTCTCCAACATCAGTGCCTGACCTCTGAACCTGAATGCTCTACAGAATGAATGGGCAAATAAACACTCCAAAATCGTGTGGACAACCTTCCAAGAAGAGTGGAAGCTGTTATAGATGCAAGAGTATATGAAGAATCCATATTGAAGTATATGTATTTGGATACAATGTCATTGCAGGTTTGGCAAAATACAGTACTTTTGTCCATATAGTGTAGATGTATATCCTGTGACAGCAAAACAAAAAAAAATTAAGAAACATGCATTATCTCCCCCTAGGAAGTGTGATCAAACTGGCCACTCTGTTATGCTGTCCTTTAGAGTCAAAATCCAGCAGGATGAAGCAGAGCACATTGGTTTTGTTGACCTGTTCCACGGTTTTTAGCATCAATGAGCAGCAGTGGCATCTGCCTGTATTGGTTGATAATTTCACTGACAGTTGAAAAGACCTGTTAAAGAATTTTAAACACAATTCCATTTGACTTTTTTTTTCTATGTATGCAGTGTAAATAATAATAATAATAATAATAATAATAAAAATGAGTAAAGTTGTACTTAATGACTAACTCTACATAAAGTAAGTGCAGGAATACCTCTGAAGATTTAAGGCCAGTACCAAGCAGGAAGCCTTCCCGTGATTTGCGTATCTGAATGTTGAAGACTTTGTTCTGGTAAAGAACCATGAGTGTGTAAGGCTGGGTAGCCGACCCTTTCGAGCTGTCCCGTACCAAGAATGTTCCGTCCTAATATAGGGTAGATGTAATATAAAAGAAAATATCAAGAGTTTACCGGATTGTTTGGATATACTTGTTAGGTTTATAGAGGAAGCCGGATCAACGTTATAAAAAAAGGACTCACCCTGTTTACATGTCTCAGATTGCCTTCTGCCTGACCACGTGTAACCTGTCCCACATACCATGCACTGTCCATACCCTACAGAAAGGCAGAAAAAAAWTTTTTTTTTGGTATTTTCTAGGTTTACCTAATAACATGAGTACCAGTACATATGATCAGCTATATCCTATATCTCCCATCCATTATTGTTTAGGAACTACTGTAAAACTGGTGAACTAGTTATGAATATTGGTCCTATGGTAGCGTTTGTGTACTACTGGACACAAGTGTATTAAGCACCGCTACAATGCCGGGATTTCATGAAACTGAGAAGCAGTTGAGTGATCGATAAAATTCAGTCAATTCCAGGGCTATAGTTAAAAGCTAACAAAAGAGTTAGACAATGATCAGACACACTTCATGGAAAAAGATGATCTATAATTTCTATCTATTCGCTTAAAGATTGGACTCCACCATAATAAAGTAGTGTTATACATATGTAGGTTTTCATGTAGGTTTTAACTTAAATTACTCTTTACAATCATGGTGAACAGAAAAACATTTCAGATTGCACAGCAGATCATCCYTTGGGGGGGAAAATGGGTCCAACAGCAAAATACCACATTGTGTCAGCCAAGAACGGGAATCTGAGACTACAGTCAGTAGAGACTCACTCAAACTGGTTAAACCCATTGGAAAAAGACCTGGTGATGTTTTTCCAACAACAGTTTATACTCCAAAATGAGACAATCGAAACAAGAGTATTTAGGTACCCATATGAGACGCCACGGTCCTCATTTGAATACGTCACATTTTCCCCAAACTACATTGTGTGCTTATCCTTGAAGAATCCTCCTATAAGGAATGTTGGCTATTACTCATTTCCTAAACGTATTCTCGTTTACAGGCATTGACAAAATTCCATAGTTATTTTGTTCTAATAAACAAATTTGACAAAATTCCATAGTTATTTTGTTCTAATAAACAAATTTGACAAAATTCCATAGTTATTTTGTTCTAATAATACAAATGATACAACTTACAAACCAGTGTGTCTCAGGACATAAGTGTGTCCCTTTCAGTTCTATCATAATACTTTAATATAAAAATAGCTGACATTATGGTTAGAATAGTACATGCATTATTAAGGGCCTGAAATACTAAAACTGCTGGGAGTCTGTATATTTCAACTCTGGTGAAAAGGCGCCACCTGCTGAATACTTCATAAAACCAGAAGTTTAAAACTCACCTGATCCAACTCATTAGGCCTCTTTGGTTGTGGTGGATTTCTCGGCCCTTTCGATCCTGTCATTTAGTAACATTTTCCCAGATTATTACTCAGTTAACTGGTTTATTTGGTAGAAGTCACGATTTGATAGAATTTGATGGTACATACCATCATGCAGTCTTGAAGGAAGAGATGCAGTCAGATTAATACTGTAAAAAATAAAACCCTTCATTTAAAAAAATATATATATATATTTTATACATAAGAAATAAAAACAATGTGTGATGTAAAAGGAAAATAATAAACAGTGTCATAGTGTGATGCCTATTGAAACAGGAACATATTAGAACATGTGCACTAATATAAACTTATAATTCTTCTTCTAGAGATGCACCACCAGGGTATTAAAAATATAGCAAAAAAAAATAAAAAATCACATTCAGTTTTATTTATATAGAGCTTTTAACAATGGTCATATCACAAAGCAGCTTTACTGGATGAATGAAAATGTGTGAGGAAAAAAATCCCGCCTACAGTAGACAAATACATTTGTTTGTATGAAAAGCAATTATGTTAGTGATGATGAACAGTGATGGGATTGTTTGAGTCATTATATGAGTATAAGGGATTTACATGCATATGTTTTACACTGATGGAAAAAAAAAAAAGTTTTAGCGTCTTCCATCCAGCTACACAAGCTATCTTTGTGAATGATGGTTTGCTTCAGTGACATATGACTTCATGCCAGTGGTCATTGCTCTAAGGGGAAGTTATATTGTTGATGACCCCAACCTTCTTGCAACATACAAATCACTCACTATGAGCAATWTGGAAAGACCAATCGGTCTATAGGGCATGTCTTTGGGGGGAGAGCTGGATTACCTGGAGGAAACCCAAGAACCACAGGGAGAACATGCCAATTTCAAAAAAAGATTTGAACTCAGCCCTGGAGATTTGACGTGACAGTGGTAAAAAAAAAAAAAAAAAAGAGCTACCTTTAGAGTGAAGTAAGGTGTAATTTGTAGGAAGAACCAGTTCCACCTTAGCTTTAATTAGTACCATGATTGTTATAAAATTTACTTTCAGAATTATTATTTCATTTAATATTACTTTGTTGAACTTGTTGCATTAGCTTTGATATGAAGGTGATAGTTCCAAAGGAGAAATTTACTTGTCAGGTAGACCTCCAAGTCCGTGTGGTCTTGGCGATGGATTTCTAGCATGTTTGGAGTGAGGAAAGGTGAAGCTGGATCTGGCACCTTTGAGAACAAGCAGGAAAGAGTCCATTCTATTGTCAAATAGTACTTGAAATGTATCCAATATTATTATTAAATATAATAATAAATAAATAAGAAGAAGAATATAAAATTATCAAATCATATGTGCAATATAAGTAATTTAAAAGACACACTTACCATCATCTAAGCTCTGTTTATGAGAAATAAATATAATAAAAAAAGATATTGTAAAAGATTGGTATAGRTGCTGCTAGATAAGAACAAGACATAACATAAGAGTTTATCATAAGGCCAGACAAAACGTCTTAAACCTGGGATGAATAAAACAGAGTTTTACAGCGACTGAGCCAGCAAAAAACACCATGCTGATGTTCAACTTGACTGGTCAATGAATTCCATTTAAGAAACTTCCTCTCCAAATGAATGGGGGAATAACATATAAAATGACATAACAGTTGCAAAAATGGTTTAATAAGCTTGTGAGCRATTGAATCTAGCAACATTTGAAATACACTATTATTTGATAGCAACGTTTTTTAATGCACTGTTTTGTGCAAATGTTGGCATGGATTTTGAAATAAAAGAAAATATACCTCATTTCTAGGATCAGGTGTATGTCTGTCAATAGAAAAATCAGATATTGGAAAACTTAATTAAGCTCTTCTGATTTCTACACTGTAAACCCGAATAAGTTGGCAAAACTCAAAAAATTTGAGATAATCAAATTTTTTTTAAAGTAATGATGTTTCCAATTTTCCAAGTAAACAGAACTATCAGTTTTTGAGTTTGTATTCTTTCATGTTAACCGTTCTTTACTTGCATTATTGAGTAGCCTAACTAATACTATTTAATAGCAATTATAATTTATTTTTTTTATTTGTTGCAAATCAAATAAATTGTYGTTGGCCTTTCGGCTGCTCCCAGCCCGAACCCGGGCCTTTCACATGGCAGACGAAACACCTACCACTGAGCCACCAGTGCCCTATTGCCCTGATGACATCAGACACAAAATCGCTAGTCTGAAAGATTTTAAGTTGGTGGAACTTTAAGGTGATATTTCCTGTTACTTAAGTACTTACAGTTGCTTAAAATTGTAAGTAAATTTTAAGTAATTGTTAGTACTTTTGTTCAGCTAATTTGAAAAGTGTCATTTCTACAAACTCATAAATACCAAAAAGTTCTAAATACTCATCAATGTGTATTCATTTGAACTAACTGTAATCATTTAAGTCAACAGTACTCAATRTSTTTAATTACTTTGAGCATTAGGGTTTACAGTGTATATGGTTTATCCCAGTGTTCCTCGACTCCGGTCCTGGAGGACGGCTTAGCCCTGTCCATACAGCACACCTCATTTAACTAAGCAGGTAATTCATTAATCAGCCTCTTATGATTGTAGTAGGTGTGGTAGACCTGGGAAGACACTGAAATGTGCAGGGCAAAGAGGTCATCCAGGAAANACTTACAGTTGCTTAAAATTGTAAGTAAATTTTAAGTAATTGTTAGTACTTTTGTTCAGCTAATTTGAAAAGTGTCATTTCTACAAACTCATAAATACCAAAAAGTTCTAAATACTCATCAATGTGTATTCATTTGAACTAACTGTAATCATTTAAGTCAACAGTACTCAATATGTTTAATTACTTTGAGCATTAGGGTTTACAGTGTATATGGTTTATCCCAGTGTTCCTCGACTCCGGTCCTGGAGGACGGCTTAGCCCTGTCCATACAGCACACCTCATTTAACTAAGCAGGTAATTCATTAATCAGCCTCTTATGATTGTAGTAGGTGTGGTAGACCTGGGAAGACACTAAAATGTGCAGGGCAAAGAGGTCATCCAGGAAAAGGTTGAAGACCACTGGTTCAAATTGTATAAGTGAAAGACTTTGGAAGACTAACATTGTGTACTTTAACTCTAGACATTTTTTTTTTACAAAGCCAAATTTATAACACTATATGGCAAAAGTATGCTGACAACTGACCATGACACCCTTATGAGGTTGTTAAAAATATATATATATATATATACCCATACAACCACTAGAGCATTATTGACGTGATTATCGGGCACTGACGTTAGAAGAGGAGAGTCGGCATTCTCCACTCGAGTTCTTCAMTTTCAATCCTGGCACACATAATCTTCATTGAGCCTCTTTAGGCACAGATGCATTGTCACCATGGAACAGGTTTGGACACCTCAGTTCCAAGAAAATTGTGATATGACAGCATACATAGACATTCTATACAATTGTGTGCTTCCAACTTTGTTGTAACAGCCCACATTTTGGGGTCAGGGTCAGGCGTCCACATATTTTCAGCCATATATTGTAKGTTTAGTTGCTTCCAGAAGTGCACTGGCAAGCAAAGCCCATACATCAGTAAGAAACTCAGCGTATGTGAGATTAACGTACTTGTTGTAAGATTGACCAGGAGTCACAGAGGAGGCACTTCTCCGCACCCCTCCAGCTGGTATAGGAGGTTTGACCATTGGAGGTTCCAAAGTGTTCCTGTTTAAATGGCAGAATGGCAGTGACAACCCTTTGACATTAAAAGGTGTAACAGCCAATTTCTTTTTCATTGCACTTCCTATTACTGAAAGCACAGGTCTTTGCTTGGCTAATGAGTTGAAGTTGTGTTCTGTCAGTCTTGTTATAAATATGACGTTATATATTAACTGCTCAGCACTAAACACGTAAAACCAAGTAGACATCGGTTGTACGTGTGGTAAGTAGACAGAACTTAAGAATAGAGCTCAAATTGTCACATTTTCTCTCCAATTTAGTCACCCACCAGCCAGCTTTCCCCTTTCATATAACAGTAACCAACTATGTTCTTCCTCCAAATCACGTGTAGCCAACCAACACATTTTTTTCTTCTTCTTTGAACTGCTTCTTGTGCGGCTCACAGGGCAGGGAGGGCAATACACTCAGAGCAAAGCACCATCTGACTTTTCATTTGAGCTCAGGGATGCTTACAAAGGCTTGACAGGAGCGAAAGATCTTGCCATTGCTCCCACTGAGAATGGCAAGATACATTTGCTCCAATTGCTTTTAGATACTTGGTGAGCATACACACACATTGAAACTAAAAGCCATTTACTGTAGCATATTCAACCCAACTTTCAGTGTTTTTTGGGGGATATGAGGAAACTGGTAAACCATGACGAAACCCACAAGCAAGAACACAGAAAGCACCAGCGTCACCACCATCCCGACCTAGACATACAATGCATCCTTTAAAACTATGTATTGCAATTGCACTTGCAGAAAGGGACTGTCATAAGGTGTACAAATGCAGTGATAAATTCATAGTGGTTAATTAACAGAAAGCCCAAACATGTCTGCAAACTTTGGTTTCGAATGAGTCACTGCAGCAGCAAGACTGTTTAGTTGCAAACAGACTGCCCATGTGTAGGCTTTGCAATCAACCCTTTGACTTTGCAGCAGCAACATATTTGGCGACTGATAACACTTATCCAATAATGATCAGATCAGACATTTTAATTTCTAACCTTATCTATTGTTAAATCAGCTTTTCTCATTTAGCAGTGTATCCAGGTTTATTACATACAACACAAGAAATGTATTTTTTTATTCTCTTTTTTTTTTTTTTTTTAACTTTGTACCATATTATATAATGTGATAATGCTTTGTTGCCAAAATTAGCAGCATACACCTAAAGCAATCTCACTCACGGTCAAATGTGTCACCAGAAGTGGCTTTTGTTTTATTCTGAGATTGAATTATATTTCAAACAGCCAGATCGTAAGTACTAACAGGAACAGTAAATTAGGTCATAAAAGGTCATAAAATGTCATGGATTAAAACCCTTAAAAGACAGTACCTCATCGGCGGCTTGACATTCTTCATGGGACATCGTTAATTGGAAGGAAAGGAAAGAGACAACATGAATAATAAAAGTGAAAATCATATCAAAGCTGTGAGAAAAAAGCAGGACTTGCACAACTTTCCCTTAACGGTCAGCACAACCGTTTGGTAGAGCTTTTTTAAATTTTTATTTATTTGTTTATTTATTTATATATTAAAAGGTATTGAGCCATCCTAATGACTAAATCAGTAGGTTATGACTTTTCTATTACTAAAAAAACAACAACCTTATAACCAACTGTGTTTAGAATAATATACAGTTCGCTTACCCTCTCATTTGAGGCACCTGTGAACACAGAAGTTAGATAGTTGTCAATCTTCACTGCTAAACACAAAACCTCTAAATAAAAGTTGCGTTAAGTGATAATGAGGCTGATATGATCTCCAGCCATTTTTGTAGCCTCAGGCCAAGAAATAGTTTTAAGTTCTGCTTTTCTTCATGTTCAAACAGTGAAACTTGGAAAATGTTTTCTGTCAGTATCACCATAACTTAACACAATTTTATCATTACTACTCCCCTTATATCCCCTACATGCTATATCCATGTAAACGGTACTAAACACAAAATATATTAAATAAATACTAGAGATACTAAATATACAATTAAGCTAAAGAGACTATTTAGTCAGTTATTTTCCTTCAACAACCACTTTAGCCTGGTTAGGGTCCTAGTGGATTCAAAACATATCCTGGGAATATAGATTGCATGTCAGGCATCACATTGCTATTAGACAAAACCCAGATTGGGAGAATATATGACATTTCATAACCYGTGCTCAGGATCAAACCAAGGACCKGTTAGGACTCCTATCCACTACAACACCATGCCGCCCTAAGTTTTTCAAGCACAAATTACCTCAGCAACATAAACTCACCGTGGTGCAAGAAAGAAAAAAGATTTTTCTGACATGACATGATGTCTCTATGAGAAATCAGATCAGGTCATAACTTTTTAGTGGTCCTTAAATAAGTTACCTTTATTATTTGCTCCTCTTTCCAGTGTCCCTGGTTTTTTACTGCGATCAGGAGCTATGAGAAAAAAAAATGAAAACAAGTATAAGTATAAGTGATAAATGAACGAAAGTATAAATGAACGAAAAACTATAAGAACCTCTGACAAACAAACAGGATAACATAGTGTTTTCTTACGTGGAGGTCTCGGAGTCCGTTGAGGGGACTGGTCCTTTCTTGAGAATGCTCCACCAACCTGCAAGTGAAAGATTATTATTATTATTTATTGCGTCTTCAATATGCTTATTCTGTATACAGGGTCATGGACGCATGGAGTGTGCACGAAGGCGGGTACACTCTGGATAGGGTGAAAAACCGTTGCAGGTCACACACAATACAAGCAATTTGGGAATGGCAGTTGGCTTAATCTGCATGTCTTTGAACTGTGGGAGGAAAACCACAGTACCCGGAGGAAACCCACCACACGAGGGGAGAACATGCAAACTCTACGCACACAGACTCGAGGTTGGAATCAAACCTTCGACCCTGGTGGCACGAGGCCACAGTGATAACCACAGGAATAATAATAGTAGTAATAATAATAATACATACACTTGGGCGGTTCATAGCAGGAAGTGGAGGACCAGGTCCAGGCCCAGGCCGTGCTGGAGGCACTGGTGGCTGGCTTTTGACTGAAGACCGGTCTAAATTCAAAAACATATGAATAAAACATAATGAAGTTTCTTGTTATAGGACAACAAGTATGCAAATTGGAGTATTTTTGAATTACCAGCGTTTTCCCCTCATTTCTCGTATCACACCAAACCAATGCTACCAGCTTTTCATGAACTAAAGAATCTAGTACATAAAAATCTTTAAACAAGAGACCCCTTAAAATGGCAGAACCTCGTAATGACTAAGAACTGAAATCAGTCAGACTTGCCTGTGCCTGGAGCTGCGCTAGTGATCACTAAACCAACGTGTACTTGTTTTAAATAGCTTGTAATACTTGCAATTTTATATTTGAAACTGTTAACTACTGCAGGTAGGTATTTTGTTTAATTATGTGTGTTTGTTTGGGAATTTCATTATTGTTTATTTATGGGTTTAGCTAGCTAGCTAACAAGCTAGCTAGCAGTACCTTTTTCAGTGAAATGTAGTTAGCTTGTTAGCGGCTTAACTGCTTTTTTTAGAGCAACATGACAGACACTATTAATGTTGTCAGCCTGAATTATTCTGCCATGCTAACATATGAGGAGAGATTGAAAATAGATTGAAAAAAAAAAAATGTAAAACAGGGGGTCAGACGAACAGCTGAAACTTTTAAAACAGAACTCACACTTTATACTTCAATAACCGACACTAGACACTTCCTCTATTTTAAAAACCAGCAAAGGCACCAAGAAAAATACAAAGTTGACTGAAAACTTATAGCTCACAAGAGCCCATGGTGACACAGGTATCACAAACCCTTTCAATGTTCTGGAAAGTTCCTTATTTAGTTTTATACTTGACTTTAACACATGTCCCTAAGTGACATCTAATGAACATCCTGTTGCAGTCATGTGACAAACGTTGCATTTGTATACTCATGACATCATTTGCAAAATGGTGGTGTGCCTGAGTAGCACATGCTTAAGAACAAGCTAAAAACAAGCCTGTTTTTTGGTTACTGAAAGGAAGTTTAATCCTGTTTAACAGTTCCAAATATTTAATAATTATGTACTTAATGGTTCTGACTGCATTAAAAMAAAACATATATAAGAAACATTAAGAACATATCACAGTGACATATATTACTTAGGAATTCTAATCCTAAAATTGACAGGGAAAATGCCATGTAACGTCTTTCAAAATGTTCCACATGGTCTATTTGATCTGTATTATATCCCCCATCATTCCCTTAAAGGAGAAATGGGTCTAGTCTCTTACAGGTTAAAGTTTAACTCCAACTGACAACTTGACAAAAGGCAAAAAAAAAAAAAAAAATCACAGAAAGAGGAAAGATCATCTAATCTATCAACTGTTCTCGGCAGCTAAAGGAGTAAGACCGAAGTGCTATGTGTCGTTTACCAATGTACTCGCTGTTGCTGTGCTTGGCAGCACAGATTTGGTGATGCTGTAGGTCATCGGATGGCTCGCTCGGAGGTGGCTCGTAGTCATTATCGCTGTCCCCTCCAGCGTCTGCTGCTGATTCGTAATCTCCACCACTGCCTTCTC
Organism: Clarias batrachus; assembly: GCA_003987875.1. Lineage (NCBI taxonomy): Eukaryota > Metazoa > Chordata > Actinopteri > Siluriformes > Clariidae > Clarias > Clarias batrachus. The sequence continues at coordinate 430,757 of QMIH01000166.1, forward strand.
CTTCATCGTTTGAATTCGGGCTCTCGTAATCATCATCGCTTTCCTTTACATCAACAGTAATTCGTGTTAAGCAGTCAAATATGGAAGTAACTGAAATAATCAAAGCAGGTGACAAATAGGTTTCGATCTAGACTTACAAACTCTTCAGAACCCCATCCTTGATCCTCCACAGGCAAATCTAATGTAAGAGTGGAAAGAGAAAATCATGTGTCATGTAATGTGAAACGCGCGAGCTCTGTTCATGATCGAAGACTTTTTCTTATTGAGCTCTTGCAGCTGTTAGGGTGAGAAAGCATACTGAGAAATTATACTTACATTGGTTTACATAATGCGTAAAATTCTTATTCTTAGGGGAAGTCAAACGGTTGCTAGTTTGTAAACGCTTTTAGTTTGTTTAGTATGTTATAATATGGCTTTTTAGTTTTTCTGGTCTTTGTCATATGCATGACTACCATTACGCACGTTGATAATGAATATGTAAATAACTACTATTTACCAGTAGCATGATTTTATTTGCATTTTAGCTTGAATTTGTATTTAAGCTAGCTGCCAGAATTGATGCTAGTCTGAATTGGTACCAGCAAAGAAAATAGGCTAATGTTTAGTTAAATATATCTTGTTAATTTGAGCAAATTAGTGATTTTTTTTTTTTTGCCTTTTAAATGATGGTAACTGTGCAGTGATGCTTGTTGGACCTTGTGCACAGAACTCATTTTCACTCATTACAGCATTTCTTCTTGAGGTGAAACTATTTTACTTATTGCCAGTGTGATGTGACCAATCCATTATGGAATGAAAAATGACAGATAAAACATTAAAAATAAAAGCCCATTATAAGCTTTTAYGCTTTTAAATGAGCTTTTTGTGCATTTTAAGCATGAATCTGTAACATTTTACTTGAATCCTACCTTAGGTCGCTTTATAACACAGCTTTACAATTACGAAAGGTATTTATAACACCTTCATAAGCATTGCATATATCTTTTATAACAGAATGTTTGAGACCTGATCGGACATTTGTCAAAATGTATGATATGACATTGTTCATTTATCCTTTTTGGAAGAGTGTATACTATATTTAATAACATATGACTTCCATTCCCATTCAGAAGCCAGTTCATCAATTTCGAAAGTCCATAGTGGATGTCTGATCATTTTAAGTCATACATAATTTATTACACATTTCATACACATTTCCCTCATTTTCTTTTGCTTCTGTAAAGCTGCTTTGCGACAGTGACCATTGTTAAAAGCGCTATACAAATAAAATTGAATTGAATGGAATATTAGCCTAATGGATGACATACCTGTCCTCAAATGTAGTAGTAGTCAGTAACTTATTAGAAAAACTATTTTAATATGAATAGAGCATATACCATACATGGCCAAAAGTATGTGGACTCCTGGACATGACATCAGTATGTGGTTCTTCTCCAAACAGTTTGAAAGCTTTGAAGCACACTACAGTCTAGAATGTTTTTGGATGCTTTAACAGAAATGGAACTAAACCTGTTCCAGCATGACAATATCACCATACAGCTAAAATGAAGCTCAATAGAGACATGTGAAATCATGTCCTGCACAGAGCCCTGATCTCTACTCCACTTTTGAGATGCATATTAAATCCATATTAATGCCTATATGGAATGAGAGTTACAAAAGTGTCTAAAGTACAGTTCTTTTTTTTTTTTTTACTACCGCAATGTTAAAAGATTTTGAACACACACACACATATATATATATATATGAAATATGAAATAATAAAATATTAAAAGGAAATTTAAATATACAGTATACTGTATATTTAAATTTCCTTTTAATATTTTATTATTTCATATTTCAACATTTAATTCTATGTAATCATTTCTCTCATAATAACATGAAGACAAAGGTTTCAAAGGTAGATGGTCTATTTGGTCAGTGTCTGCACATTGTAATGTCTGTGAGAAAGTCTTCAGGAGGGGCTTTGTGGTTTTGCAGTAAACCTCAAAGCAAGAAAAAAATGCATTTCTTTGTTGTTGTATTAATTGTATTAACTTCACAAGAAAGACAAGTAGAGGCTAGTGAGGAAACAACTCTTTTTAGATGCTATAAATAAGTGACAACAGGAACTAGGTTCTTTGGCTAACATCTCACATTAAATTGAACTATAAACGAATGCAAAGCACGATGTATCGCTCATTACATTTGCATTTGCATTTAGGCTTTGTCAGACGCTCCTGTCCAGAGCGACTTACTGTAAAACAGTGCTTTGAAGTTTCTGTCATTGGATAGATCCTGACACTGGGTTACTAGGTAACTTTTATAAATAAGTCATATTTAATGACTTGGTGTCAGTTTGCGATTGGATAAGGCTAATGCAAATCAAAGACTAATATGTTGATTATTTTCCTGTAACAGCGCGCCATAATTACAGAGGTTTTTGTTTTTGTTCCGTACTTAGAAACGGTTTCAGAATCTCATCACTGTGAACCAATCTCCTTATTTTCTTTCATGCAAAGTCAGATATAAAACCTCAAAAACTACATTCTGAATTTGAAAAAAAAAAGTCACTTAATAGATTTAAATAGAAGACTTAAATTGCTTTCAAGAGAATACATGCAATGCTTAAGAAAGCACAAATATTGTTCAAAAAAGCTGTTCATTTTACTGTACGTTCTCTGGCTCTCAAAATGCTAACATAGGTCTAATAACAGTGAATAATTTGAGTATAATGTTTACCTGCTTCTTGATACTTGGGTGCAGAGGTTCTAAAAAAAAAAATTAAAAAAAAAAGAATAAAAAAGAAAGATATCAAAAGATGATTCAACTTCTCAAAGCTATAATTCAGCAGAGATTCATTATGCAGTATATGCTGTATGCGTAACTGCTTGCCTTAATTGGAAAAATCCTCTCTTCTCCTCTTTTTTGTTGATTTCCCGTGAGATTTTGGAGATGAGTCTGGATACAAAATATAAAACATATAGTTATTCAACAATGATTAACAACAGCATCGATTTTTGGTCTCTGCCTCTGTAGTGTAGATTGTATGTTTATTGATTGATCACATGGGCAACAGCAATAATGAATAAAATTAACATATACAGTAGCCTATATCAGTATCATTACAACAGCGCTCATAAAAGCAGATCATATTTCATGCTAATCTAGCAGTGGGTGTAATGGGTGGGCGCACAAGGCAGAGTTTTGACAGGATGTGGTAAGTGAAACAGTTCCCCTTTCCTCTGTGTGCTTTTATAATGCTCTACATATCAACTCTCATCCCAATGTGATCGTCAGTAACATGTTCGTTGATTCGCAGCATTTGACAACACTTGGATAGTCTGGGCTAGTTTTCTGTTCCTTGAAATTGTACACATTCAGCAATTTCATATCTGTTAAAACGAGTCCCGAACAACACGTGACTCGGCCCTTCGATGGTTCCTGCCACATCTGCGTTTGTTGCACTATCATGGTAGAGCAAGGCTTCCTCTTATTGTCAGTACATGCAGCGAGACAGAGAACAGAGAAATGTATTTCGATTTATGCCGATTGCTCAGCAACAAAATGACTCTGCAGTAAAAGTGCAGATTGATAAGATAAATTAAGATCAAGAAATTAGCTTTAGAATAATGTTAACTGATRAACCACATCTAATTCTTTCAAAGATAGCACGACAGGCACCAGACATTGTCAGAATTGTCTGACTTTTTATAACTGCTGTGTAGGATTCATGGCCTTTAATAACCTTTTGAAAATTATAGGATGGAAATCATGGTCGCCAAGAAAGTAAAAAAAAAGGACAGGGAATACTTACGGGGCATGTAGTTTGGGGAACTTTTGAAGGTCATTATCAGTCATATTCTGTAACAATATCGAGATAAATGACAGGTTAAACACAAAATAATGCTTTGCTATTTAGAAAGGATGACATGATGACAAACAGGGATCATGATGATGATGATGATGATGATGATGATAAGGAATATGAGAAATAACAAATAGATCATTAAAGTGCATTTAGTGTTTAGCAACATCATAACTTCATATTTATTTATTATGTCCTATCTTTTGAGAATTTACAGTATATTGCTGTCGTTTCTTTTTTCTCTCTGAACAAAAAGTGACCACAAACCGTTTATTTTAATGATTTCTTATCTCCGGGTCTCTTTTTAGTCAGTTATTTGCGGTGTTGCGCACTGAACCTTTTTATATATAGCTCATGCTGTATATGAATCTAGATATAGATATTAGGTGAGAATGATATTATCGGTGTAACACAATGTCACTATCTGCATCTGCACCTGTTTGCCACTCCAAACCTTTGTATTTATATTCCTATTTGGATTTAAACACTTAAAAGCAATTTTTTTCCTAGTACCTACTGCATGATCTTTTTTTCCACAACTATAACAAACTAGTTGCTCATTTAAACCACTATGACATTGATCAGGCAGTTACTAAGGATGCTGTAAATAGGACAGTGCTGCCATGTTGACATTTGTAGTTCAGGCGTACAGTAACTGCTTTCTCTTGTGCCTGAATAAAAATAAAAACCTCCTCTTGGTGTGACTGTTCTCTCCTGATAGGGTCGAATCTAAATCAGGTGACTGTTACTGATAAGCTTTCTAAAGAAAAAAAAGAAAAAAAAAAACGAATACAGTGAAAACGAATAATCTTTTTGTAGCTGTATGTTTATTCGTTTAGGATGTGTTATCAGTGCGAATGCAATATATTGCGAATGCTGTTACAATGCGAATATATATTTGTATGCTGTTACATCCCATATATGTTTATTTACACTGTGTTACAAAATACGTCAAAGATGAATTAAAATGTAAATGACAATTAGAAACAAAATGTTCTAATAAGATGGTGATTCACCAAGATTTCTACTGAAAGAGAACTAATCAAGAATATTTGTGACTGAAAACTCCTGTATTCTTGCGTCTCTTTTTCAGTGCCACTTAGATATTTGCCATCTTAAACAAACTCGATTTTACTTGAACCTACCCTGTAAATCATTATAAAACCAACAAAAAAAAAAACATGAAGAATGTTAAGATTATGAATTATTTAATTATATCACCAAGTACTCCTGTCTAGAAGCATTTATTCAGGTTTTTTTGTTTTCATTTACGTTACCCCTCTGTTTATTTAGTTGCCACGATCCAATGAAAAAATGCAACATTTATAAATCTTTCCATATTAACACCAGAAAAATCATTTCTAATAATGTCACTTCCGTAAACCATGACAACCAGCGAGACACAATGACTAATCCTACAGTACAAAGGGGAAATTTGTTCATACACTACAAAAGAAGAGAAAAATGACACTTTTGTATCTTTCTTTCCCCCTCTTCCTAGTAGTTCCTCTATACTTATAAGAAAATGATACTGCATGGGGAACAGTGAGATTAAGCTCTAATAGTGTTTCGGTTTTAAAGTTTTATTTTTTCGATAATTACAATATTTCTATAAAATCACTATTCTTGGCCTAATAAAATTTATTTCAATACATAAAGAACAAAACATGATGGGTCATGCTGTTAGGAACATCGTCAGTAAGATGGTGGTATGAAGAGTCCCACTGCTTACTGTTACTACACCAACGTCTATGTCAGCAAACCTCAAATGTTTTATTCCTGTTATACCACAGCGATTTGCCAACACTGGTACATAGAGATCACAAAATGGAGTCTCCTTCCATAAAGTTGTTAAGAAACAACTAGAAGCTTCACAATATGCTGGATTATACAGTAAATGTTTTATTGATAACTTGTTGATAAATGTTGTTCATTATTAGGCTTAGATTAGAACAGGTCCATTAATATACATAGTGTTTTGATCRGAGATTTTATTTGAACTTCACGCAACATTATTTTAAACTATATACAGTAGCATGACATAATGCTTCTGTGCAGGTACCATAACTTAAATTAAACCAATTTATAAAAAAATATGAGAAGAGGAACATTTTCCTGAAATGTGTTACTCACCAGAAATCTCTGCCCATTTATTCCATGTTTCAGGATAACCTTATCACATCCAGCCATATTTTGCTGTTAATAGAGATTAAAAGTTCAATCTAGTTAGCGAGTATGAAAGACTCAATACAAGTATATCAAAAGAGATATAATGGCATACAGTACTATCAGTGTCAAAATCTGACCATGTTAACCATGTTGATAGTTCCTGATGTTTTACATTAACTGATTTTTATCAGGATAAAAAAAAAAAAGAAATTGTGTATGCATTGGAGGTAATAACGATGGCTTTAATTCAAATTAAACGTTCCTGCAGATGCAGGTACAGCAGATGAAACTTACCCGTCTCAAAAAGTCAGCTAAGTGAGGTGGATCCCAGCCCATGACATCCGATTTAGGAGGAATGCTATCAAAACTCATGGTTGCAAGTTTGACGCTTTTCGGTGTAAGAAAGAACAAAAAGAATCTAAAAACAACTCAGTTTTCCAAACAGCAGTCTCTCCTTCGACTCTTTACCTCACCAAAGTTACATGACAGCTGGATAACTGAAAAGATGTTTCACCATCCATCGGGGGAGCAGATAGAACAGATAGAAGCTGAGAAGAGTCTGAGACGATCTACCAGCACGAAATGCTGCAAATGAGATAGACGACTTGTGAAGAATGCGAAGAAGAAGAAAAAAAAAAGAAGCAAAACCCAGCAAGCTTGGGGGGGAAAAAATGGTTTCAAAGTGAAAGAATTTGAAAAACAGTCCAATTTACTCCATAGTTTGATCTTTAAAACAAGCAGCACCCAGGACCTGACCGAGCACACTGAGAGAAGAAAGAATAACATAACTTCCCTGTAGGTTTCCTGTTGATCACATTGGTATCGAATAGGGGAAGTACAAGTCCTTTAGCGAGAAAAAAAAAAATTACCATGTTTCTTTTAACTTCCCTGCCCACACCGCTTCACTCAGAAATCTATTTTTTCCTCTTCAGTCTTAAACCTATGAACAAAGAATAGACTTAAAAAAAAAAAAACATGCAATTATAAATTACGTGAACACAAAAGCAGATATAACAGGAAGACAGTTGTGTGTGCTGTATATGGTTAAAAAAATACGGGGGAGGAGGGGGGGGCAGCTTGTTCACAGTCATTTTCATTATGCACATGCTCGTTCTAGCTGAACATAAACATCTCTACTTCAGGCAGCGCAGTAGGAGAAGTCAGGTTTGGAGGTTTAATGACCTCACTTTAGTTTTGGAAAGATCCTTATTTCTACTTTAGGTTATATGTGTGCTAGTGGGCCAGAGAGCAAATAGGCAGATTTATTAATATAATACAGTAATACCTTACGCAACATCAATTTACTTGATTACTTAAATGTAATTTAAACATGGATGAAATCAATTATCGCTGACACAAGTGGTGCCAAAAACATGGATGCTTGAACCTGATTGGTCTGAAGATATTGATGAATTTCTAAGGACCTCTGTCAGCAGTGCTGGCTGCAGGGTAAAATCACAGAGATTCATTTTAATGCATTAGTCTAATCTTGCTTCCGGAGAAAGCATGGCAAATGCTTCAGAAATCTGAAATTAATAGTAAACACTCATTCATTCATTCATTCATTCATTCTCCATATCGCTTAGCCTGTGTACAGGGTTGGAGGGGATTTGAGCCTAATCCACACACACACACACACACACACACACACTCACAATAAAATAAGAAAAGTTATTTAGTTATACCTCTTATTCTTAGGGAAATGTTCTATAAGAAACAATTTATTAAAAATTTATGGGAGGAGTCAAGAGTCAGAGCACTTCGTGCCGTCCAGGTTGTGTGACCATCTGCTTATGAGCTCTTTATAGCTGCTATGACATACAGTACAGTACAGGATCAAAGTCTTGAGCCACCCCTCATTCTCCTTTCATAATTAAATGAATGTTTTACTGCGACGGCTGCAAAGTGCCTTAGGATACAATTTTAAAATGGCTGGTTCATGCATCAGCTTCATTTCCTTTCTCGTCCATTCAAACCACTGAGCATTCGGCATCACCACTATACTAATCACCGGCCTGATTGTCTGACATCATCTGCACCTGTTTCTCACTGGTTCATGCCTAAATTTAGATGTTTTTTTATGCTTGAATGATTCATAGGTTGCAGTGCAAAAAAAAAAGTGCAAAAAAAAAGACAGTCCTCTGAAACTGGTCAGGTACAGGAACTGGGCAGGGGAACTATTCCTCGAGATTACGTTAAAAAGGAAACTCTGGCTTTTTGGAGGTAAAATATGAAGAAATTGGCTGACGTAAGACTTTTGAACCCCACTGTTTTACCTTTAACAAAGCGATCAGTTGTTCAGTAATAAATATCATAATAGCCTGCAAATGATCTGATATGTGCTGTTACAGTATATTGGAATAATTCACTTTGAGGTAGTATTGTGCTACCCTGTTGTTGATTAATTTCCCATAACAGCACAGCTTCATTCCTCAATGTTATATTAATAATCAGCATAAACCATTTCGCAACCAGTCACAGTTTTATAGTTTTCACRAATTTCACTTTTTTTCCCATCTCAGATATCATATTACATTAACAAATATACTTTACAAACTTTGCTTTGTTTACACTCACTGTAAAGCTACTGTAGCAACGCTCTTTAGCAAAGTACATATTGTTAAGCTTAAAACATCCATAACGTTTTTTTTAAATATTATATTTAAACATGTTTTGTTAGCCTATATGTGTTTGTATTATTTGAATTATATTATTAGATTAGAAAAAAATCCAATTCAACAATACTTTTTCATTTGTAAATTGGTAAAATAATATAGTCTAATACCTATATTACCAATAAGAACTACGCTGCAACTGACAAGGCAGGCCAATTTGATAGGCTTTGGTTCACCAACCGTAATTTTTCCCCACCCCTTGAAATTCTGTGATTTAAATTGTTTTTCCCCCTTGGACCTTTAGTTTGTTAATGGAAACCGATGAACTTTATGCGCAGCATTGTTGAACATCATCTACATTCATTCCCAGTGATAACATCTGCTGTTTGCGCATCCTCATAACATTCAACTCTATGATACTTGCTTCACAGCATGATTTTTTTCCACTTCCTTGCAACTGAAATGGTTACAGAGTGTATATGAGGTGTAAGTGGGTGTATCGTATGTGAAGCAACACAGAAGGTAAAGTCGAATCCAAGGCAGAAGCGTTATACATGTAAGTGTCTGTTGACGAATATTCTTAGTGCTGATAGCAAGCTGTTTCGTTTTTCATGACCTAGAAAAAGAGACTTTCCTCTCTATGTATATAGATTAGGTTTACTCCTCGTTATACGCAAGACAGCAAGAATTAAAAATCGAATAAACTCCTGATTGTTGATCCTTTTTTAAATAATCTTTAACGCACATTTGTTATCACACCTGTGCTGTTGTGGGGTTGTGGGTTTTAAAAGACAGTTCCTTTAGATCATGGTTCTAGATAACACTGACACAGTCCATTTCTTGTTTAACTACCTTATCCTAGTGGTTAACACATAACTGTTTATATGTTCTCWGTACAGCCTGGTTGGGATATGACATGGGAGGGAGAAAATTCTAATATCTGTCAATAGATTGTATTTCCATCCATCCACCTAGGAACCTCTGTAGTCCAACTTAGGACCAGGGAGGGAAATGGTGATTATTGTATTTATTCCCATTTTAACCATGGWAGGACTTCTGGTCAACAATCACACACTCTCATTCACACACTACGGGCAATGCACTTAGCCTAATCTGCATGTTTATGCACTATGGGAAGAAAACCAGGATACCTGGAGGAAACCCACCAAGCCTGGTGGAGAATAATGCAAACTCTATGCACACAGACCCTGAGGTCTTTATTTAATCAAACCTGAACCCTGGAGGTGCAAGGCGACATTATGTCTAACCATTACATCACTGTGCTGTCAGATCATGAGTATTTATTGACAGCATTATAAAAAATATGCTACACTATTATACTGTACAATAATACACACACACACATACCACACCTTTAAACACATGTACGTAAGTAGATGCATTGCCCATTTCTAATTTTAAAAAATCTACRGTTTCAAGTCTACCTAGGTTCTTGCATCCTCCTTGAACATAGGAAAAAGAGAAAAACTGTATTGTTTATGTTAAACATAATCATTTTATTGTCTGTCCCTATGTGTAATTTTATGTTCGATCGAATGTATGTCCTTAACCCAGTTAAGTCCTCTTCCAAAGCATTGTTCGGATTACAGAACAAATAACCCACCTTGCTCACTTTCATTACACCTACGACTGCCGTTCTTGTGTGTCGTCACAGTTACTGCCAATGACATTTAATAAATGCGTCAGTGAAGYGGGCTGAAAATATTACCCGAAATGGAGATCAACTCTAGTTTYGCCCTGTATAATAACCTGACATAACTGGCACACCGGTATGCTGCATGATCCCATAGTCTGGGCTAGAAAGAAATCAGCCTGCCTGGTTTATTATTTCCTTTTTGAATACTTAGGAAAGACCATTCTTGGGGTTGTTGCATTTGATTCCAAGACATTTAATAGCAAATAATCTGACATGGATGCACAAACTGAAACTGTTGTCTCATTATCGTTTTAGTTTCCAGCACAGATTTGCACTACTCATAGACTCCAACCTCCAGCCTCAGTGGGCTTTTCCTGTTCTACACAAACAACAATACCCATTTCTATATTTCAGTTCTGCTCCACCCAGTAAAAACAGTACATAAAAAAATTCAATAATACAAGATGCCTTTGTTTGCTTCGTTATGGTGGCACTATAGGGCAAAACATTTTAACATGACAAAAACACAACAGCTTTTCCCTTTTCTTTTTTTTTTTTTAGTGGTTTTTATTTCATTAAACTTTTTCGTACTCTATGTCAGAGCCATAACATTACCTTTATCAGACTTTATTATCAAATGCAGCAAACAAAGCTATAAACAGTACTCACTTGAGGGTTTTTTTTCATATTCATGTTTTACTTATTTTAATTCTCTTTTCTTAGTTATTGTGTTTTATATCTTCCATGACTATACCTTACCTGACTGTTGTATAAGCAGGAACTGAAATATGAACTAAAACAAGAATATCCACTAAAACTGGTTAAAAACATTACTTTTTTTTTGTATTCAAAAGCGCCACCAAGTGGTCACCCAAAACTTTAAGTGGAATGAATTTATGTAAACTTTTAGAATTTAACCCATTTTTAAAAGTGAAAAAAAAAGTGYAGTGACAGTCTGACACACTATCTACACGATTTGTTTAATACTGCTTTGGTTTCTACAGGGACGTGTAGGCTAATTCCACCCACTAGCTTGTCGCTTTTGCTGGGTTTCTTTTCAGAAAGTGTGRTCATTTTACCACAGCTTACCCTTTAAAGTGAACTCTTTAAGCTCGTAAATGGCTGATGGCTTATATTTCCCAGAAGGAGACAAAAAAGTTCTGTAATCTTCAATAATCAACAACTAGCGAGTTTTGCAAATTCTTACTCAAGCTTCTACTTACCTGGAGAGCATTCATTTGAATTATATACAAATACCGAACTAAATCATCACAAACTAAACTAAATCTACCCCTCCAAGCCAATACGCAAAAAAATATACAATCAATCAATGACTTTCACATCAGTGATCATTTCTGGGATTCACATCCTTTTACAATACACAAGCAACACACATTCACTTATACACCATCATTGACCATGGACAACTTGGGAACACCAGTCAGCCTATAATGTACATTACCACTCAAAAGTTGGGGATCACTTGCAGATTTCTTTGTTTTTGTTTAGTGATTCATTTCCTACATTCTACATCAATATATTGGGGATTTCAAAACTATGAAATAACACGTATGGAATTAGGTAATTACGAACAACAAAACCAATGACAACAGCAACAGTCAGTTATTTTAGGACACGGAGGTCAGCCTTCTGAAATAGTTCTTGCAAGTACAGTACTTTCAAGTGCATTYGCAAGACCCATCAAGCACCATCATGAAACTGGCGCTTATGAAGAGCGCTCCAGTAAGGCAAGACCAAAACTTACCTCTGCTTAGAGTTCTCAGCCTCAAAAATCACCAACTGGCAAACAGCACCTCAGRTTAGAGCCGTTATAAAGGCTTTACAGAGCACAAGTAGCAGACACATCTCAACATTACCTCTWCAAAGTAGATTACTGCATTTTGTGRACGCCTTCAGCATTATTTTACAATGTAGAAAGGAAATAAAACAGGACAGGCCATGCGACTAGAAAGTGATCAAACACTTCTGAGCGGTGGTGTATGTTTTTGGACTGAAGGAGAAACAACAGTACTTTGAGGAAACCAGCAACTACAGACAGAGAGAGCATGCAAACTCCAGACACACACACACACACACACACACGGTTAATTTCAAACCCCCAAGAAGTTGCAAAGCAACAGTCCTAACCACTGAAGCCTGTGTGTCACCCAACAGACTGAGACACATTCATTTTTTCCTGCGTGGTTCTTGAAGATTTAGTTAGTCATATTAAGGATAAACTGTAAACGCGTTCATGTACTGTAGTGTGAATTTCATATGTACAGTATGTAAATCTAAAGGTTGGCTAAACAATCCACTTTGTACAGTTCTGCTTAAAATATATATTCCTAAAATATTTCTAAATCTATTTCTTTCCTAGTGCTATCTATTAAATTATATAACAAACATGTATTCAAGTTCCCACATTACTCTTATAATATCAAAAGTATTTTAAATTACATCATTAGGTTGTCCTCTTTTTGTTCTTATGCTATTTCTGCAGATGTTAATCACAGTTGTGTGTGTGTTTTTTGTTGCTAATTCTATGCTAAAAGCTTTTAATCACAATGGCTAAATGGACATTATAATCATTCTGTTCATCTAATTTGGCTCCTGAATTAATTAKTTTAAAAAACATTTGCCACTTTTTACAGAGGTGCTTTATGTGTTATGGTCATACCCAATTCAACCCTACTAAGGATAACTGGCAATAGGAAATGAAGGAATAAATATTGCAATACTGCTTATTTTAAGAAGAAAATAGATGATTTCATGCTGATTTTGCTGAAATCAAAACAACCTGATTAAACGCATTTAAATATTTATTCAAATATAAGGTTAAAAAAGGTTTTAATGTAAAAGAAAATGAAACAAGTTATTTAAATGCACATTCGATTGAAAAAAGGCAAAGAAAGAAAAAAGAAAAACAAGATCCTGTTTTTAATTTATGCTGGCCTTTTCTCATAATTCAGCACATCAGAACTTCATCAGTCTTCAATAATGCCAAAAAAACTTTAGTTTACTCCAACTCCAAATATACTGAGGAAACTGGACAATTATTTGAATAAAAAAAAAAATTCTACAGATTTCAACAGGTAATAAAGATGCCAAATAACCGACTGTGGTCAAATTAGTAAATTATTCAATTATTTGTTGGCTTTGTATTTTCTCATGGCATTCGGTGTAGATGACAAAGCTAACCAGTCCTTCAGCTGGACAGACAGGAGGCCTCAGCATGGCTGCACGTGTCATGTTTTTATTCAGTGGCCCTTTTTTGAAGAACCAAACCCTGAGAATCCCATTACAGCAGCCATTTCATCGTCTTCTTCGAAGTTAAGGTCTTCCTCTGCCTTTCTTTTCTTTTCTTTTAGCTTCTCCTTCTTGTAGGCTTTTGCCTTTTCCTCCTGAAAGCAAACAAAAAGGTGCCATTTAAAAAGGTAGAAAACAATAATTACATTTTACAGAATCAGAATTACATTTATGGCATTGCCATGYCATTCAATCAATCCATTTGGAGATTGTGATTGGATAACAACTGCAGTCCTTAATATGTTTCAGCTGTTACCAATGCTTTCAACCCTAACTGATCCAATAAGCAGCTTCTCGGTACTTAAGCAAGAGTGTCAGGACGCATCTTATGATCATAGAAAAGTTATTAAAATAAAATAACTGATATAACAAAATTACTGGAATTGAATTAAAAACGGCTCATACTGAACGAACAACTTTGCAGGAGAAATGTGGTGCAAGTATACAACAAACAAACAAAAAAACGAAGAAAAAAAACCCCCCACACAATGACCATGATCAGAGATCACTTAAAAGCTTGGTTAGGTTGTTGCATCATTAAAAAACCCAGACAGTAGAAACCACAGCTATGATTAACAGTGAAGCAAGAACATTTCCACATACACAGTGTGATGGGAACTCACAGGATAGGGTCTAAACAGCTGTGTATACATTGGGAAAACACTTGTTAGTGACAGAAACAAAGGCATTAATTTGCTAGGGACCATAAAGATTGGATTTTGGAGCAATGAAAAAAGGTCATGCGGTCTGATGAGTCCAGGTTGACCTTATTAAACCTAAGCAATGGGCATCTCAGGGTATGAAGAGAAGCACATGAAGCAATGCACCCATCATGCATAGTGCCCACTGTACAAGCCTCTGGAGGCAGTGTTATGATCTGGGGTTGCTTTAGTTGGACAGGTCTAGACTCAGCAACATTATGTGGCAATAAATAAAATTAAGTCAGCTAATGACGTGCATGTACTGAATGATCAGGTCATCACTTCTAGAGAGTTTTTGTTCCCTGATGGAACAGGCATATTTCAGAAAACAAAAATGTTGTGAAAGTTATGAAACAGTGGTTCAGTGAGCTGAACAAGACTTTATGGATTGGTTCAACTCATTATCATTATCAGTACAAGATCTCAGGCAAAGATTAATGCATCGCTGGATGGAAATAAATGTTGTGATGTTGCATAAGGCTCTTGATCTAATGCCACTGCTAATGCATGCTGTAAACAATGCTAAAGGCAGTCCAAGAAAAAAAATTAGTTTACTATTAGTTTTTATGGCCATGCTGTGTATAAATCAATGTAAAAGTGTATAAAGGAATTGAGACTTTCTGTTAATAGGAGCATGTCCCAAATAAGGTAAAATTATATTCTTAGATCTTCTAATATTTAACTGACTATGAAGTAACTAGTTTACTTTTACACAGATCGGATGTGATTTTGAGCTCCGGATATTTCCTTCCAAAACCTCCAAACCCCTCTTTATATGAGAATAAGCAAGATAACTGACCTCTTCCCGCAGTTCCTTCATTCGCTCCTCGAAATCATACTCCTTCTGTTTTTCCTCCAGCTTCTTTTTGTTCACCTCGAAACGTTTTTTAACTTGGTCCAACGAGGAGCGTTCCACTCGCATCGACATTCCCAGGTTCCTCTGGTCTGTACAAAAGGAGAGAAAATTAATGAATGTACGTTAAACACCATGTTTGGTAAAACAGCAAATAAACTACTAAGATGGAATACGCACGTTTCTTGCCGTTGATGTGATCCAAAAAGTTAATGGAGTCTTTCACGACACAATCACAAACATTGCAATAGTACCTGAAAGGCAGAAAGTACAACACAAGTTATAACATCACACACCAGAGTCCTGTTCACACAAAGTATACACATCCGCCTTGGTGGTCTGAGTGTGAATGGGGTCAAAAGCATCTTGAAAGCACCTTGAAAGCAACTCATGACCTGATAACTCCACTTTTTGATGTAGTGTGAAACCCACATGCTAACATTTGGTAAGATCGATGGATTTATCAGCGTTGTTAGATTTGAGGTTTGCTTCAAAATCAGGTTGATGCAATCACACTGCTGATACACCTAGCATATATATATTTTTTAATTTGTCAACGCCTTGGGCGATGGATAAAGTCAATATCAATATTAAACTGTGCATACTACCCATGCAAGGTTCCTTCATAAGCCCGTATTGTGCAATTCTCAATACTACTGTTTTAATGTCGGATTTCTGTGCGTTTGTAAATTAATCAATTTCTTTAACTTTAAGAATTTTTTTTAACACTGCTTCCTTTAAAAAAAATACTATATAATGTTACTTTGAAATAYTACAGTGCATTATACAATGGTCTTATTGCTGGGCTTTAAAACAGTGCAAAGTGTCAGGAAGAGGAAGACTCTGCCCAGTGTGAAACAAGACATGCAAGGTCATAAAAATATAAACTTAATGAATATATACAGAACCAGCCAAAAATGTATACACACTTCAACAGTTGTTATCTACGCCCTTTTTTAAACCTCAAATTGAATCATCATTGAGCAGCAATGTATAGTATTATTATGTTTCCTCTAAAGATGTCAGTAGTCGCACCATCATTGAAGCCATCATGTGATTGTGAGAAGAGAGGCGTATAGTTTTTCATGTTGAAGTGTTTGTACATTTTTTGGCTGACTCTGTATATGCAATAGCTGGCAATTTATTTTGGGTTTATAGCCCTTTGCATTGTGGTTAAGTGGTTTGAGTACTGTGAACAATTCCTATCATGCATTCTGATGCCATTTCTTCCTCGATTGCTCTATAGTCCAAACATGATGCACAGATGCACTGGTTGATCATCCTTGGACTACATTTGCTACACTGCGACTGTTGCATACCGGGAGGGGGGGGGGGACGACCTGTTTTGGAAACGCTCTGCCCAAGTTGTCTAGCCATAATGCTCAGATCCTTATGGGTGATTATTTGACACAAGAACTGACTGTCRGCTTGCAGCATTATGATTCCCACCCGTTGCCAAGTGCAATTGTAATAGAATGTTATTCACATCACCCGTCAGTGGGTATAACGTTATTGCTGATAGATGTAAGCCATAGGATATCAATAACTAGACTAAAATAGTTTGCTTTTGAGTGCCTTTGCCTCTTTTTGTTTCATTAGTGTGACTATAAGAAAAAGCACAGCTACAAAAATGGGAAAAGCAGACATGCATCACCTACCCGCCCATTT
Source organism: Clarias batrachus (assembly GCA_003987875.1). Classification (NCBI taxonomy): domain Eukaryota; kingdom Metazoa; phylum Chordata; class Actinopteri; order Siluriformes; family Clariidae; genus Clarias; species Clarias batrachus. The sequence goes on from QMIH01000166.1 coordinate 447,576, forward strand.
CAGCCTGCGGCGTGGTCTTGGTGATGACGATGGTCTTTCCGAGCTTCGACTCCAAATCCACCTTGTAGTCTCTGTGCCGGAGGAGCTCTCGTTTGACCGGGGGGACAGGTTTGCCTAGAGAACAGAGCACAGGCGTGAAGTAAACAGTTAAATCATATAAATAATATGAAATTTATACAACAATATATTGTTTCTGACAACACATGATAATGCTATAATGCAATCCAAAAATAAATGTACTASGTTATATTGGGAGATTACAACTTTTATAAATTATAAATGCACTCACCATCTTTTTTCTCTCTTTCCTCTGTGAGTCGCTTCTGAGCCAGTTGTTCGTACTCATCTTTGTCCCACTTGCGGCGAAAATCATTCTTTGCCTATTAAAGACATAATATATATATACACTTTAACAAATAATGCCCATAAATAGCTCATTTTAAACTCAAGYAAAAAAGGAGGAGAAGATTTGGAGCTGTTTGCATCTGGGTAAGAAACTACTACATGGGCATCTTTTTCTTTAAAGTTGTGGTAACGAGGACATTTGTCCTTCCAATAGCATTGAACATCACTGTTAGAGGAACCAGGTACTGTATATATGCTGCTAATGATATTTAATTTGAACAAAAGAGTTTAATTTTATCCGTTTTGTCTTTCTGTGGTTGCCTCTTAGACAGGAATCGCAGTCAGAACATTGCATCGGCTACCTTTAAATGCAAGGGACCTAAATTGGCCACATGGAATACATCACTCTGCTCATTCTAAGACCACACATCTCAACAACTATTTACAGTTTAGAACAGCAAAATCGTTCAGTATAAACTCATCTGTTTAACATTCTAAATGAAAATATGATATTTTAAAGGTTGTTCCTTAAGCTCTACACGGTCACGTGAATGTAGTGTAGAGGGATTGTCGTTATCCCTCATGGTGTTTATAACTGCTGTTAATCAATAATGGGCATCATGTCTTAAAAAGTCTGAACCAAGTCTAGATTCATGTGCCGATTTATGCCTTTTTTTAGTTTCTACATTTATAATAGATATGCACGAAACTGCATGAAACTTTAGCATACGAACACCCACCCTTACGACTGTTCGCCATAACAACTGAAATTTTGCAAGCATTGTGCATTGGCACACAAAGCATTTTCTGCATTCGAATGACCAAACTGAACGGCAGCCAAGTGACGCGTACATCTGGGAGCTGTTCAAAACTTGTTTGGGTCAGTGGAAAGCCAAGCAAAGCAAGTTTACGAATTTTCTTTTTTTTTGCCATTTTGTGTCAAATTTAGAGAAGACATAACACCATGGGTCCCAAGAAAGTTAGCATGGAATGTACGGTACAGACCAAAAGTTTGGACACCTTCTCATTCAAAGAGTTTTCTTTATTGTGTTCTTTAGCTCAAACTGCTTGTCGCCTGTCCTTAGCAGTGGTTTCCTAGCAGATCTTCTAGCATGAAGGCCTGATTCACACAGTCTCCTCTTAACAGTTGTTCTAGAGATGTGTCTGCTGCTAGAMCTCTGTGTGGCATTGACCTGCTCTCTGATCTGAGCTGCTGTTAACCGCCGATTTCTGAGGCTGGTGACTCGGATGAACTTCTCCTCCGCAGCAGAGGTGACTCTCGGTCTTCCTTTCCTGGGCCGGTCCGCATGTCAGCCAGTTTCTTTGTAGCGCTTGATGGTTTTTGTGACTGCACTTGGGGACACTTTCAAAATTTTCCCAATTTTTCGGACTGACTGACCTTCATTTTTTAACGTAATGATGGCCACTCGTTTTTTTTCTTGGCTGCTTTTTTCTTGCCATAATACAAATTCAACGGCTGGCACGGTGGTGTAGTGGTTAGCACCGTCGCCTTGCACCGCCAGGGTCCAGGTTCGATCCCAGGCCATTTCCGTCTCTGTGTGCATGGAGTTTGCATGACCCTGAATACAGGATTAAGCAGTACAGATGATGAGTGAGTGAGAGTAATACAAATTCAACCTCTTTGAATGAGAAGGTGTGTTCCAACTTTTGGTCTGTACTGTAGCAAAAAAAAAAAAAAGGGACCCATTTTCAGTGGAAATTAAGAAAAACAATCAACGCTAACAAAAGCGAAATCATAAATTAAGGTAAAATGAGGTTTAATGTCTAAATATTGTGATTGACATTATTCAAACGCTAATATTTTTGCATATAAAAACAATCATCTATGTAAAGTTTAAGTATTCGCTTATTTTTTGTGCCACTATTTGCTGTTAACCTAGATAAATACAATTAAATACTAAGTAGTACATATAGTAGTTACATATCTCAAATCACAACGTGATCAAAATCACATTTTTCATTAATGTGAAATTCTGCAGCACTCACTAAACTCATCTCTCCACCTTTGTGATCATAACACCTATGGCGTTATATTCCTGCCACAATTGCACGCGCGTGCAGGCAGAGTCGAGCGCGCACAGAATCGAGAAGTCGTGCGTGTGAGAAGAACATGTTGGGCGAGCAGAGGAGACACTGCACGTGTAGAATTGAACTGTTGAGCGCGCATAGAGAGCTTTGTCTTCTCTCACAATGTCAAACCGCGCGCTCAGAATTGTGGCAGGAATATAACACCATAAACACCTTGTCATTACTGCGTACACAAGCGGCGCAGCTCAGCTCCAACTGTTACTTATCACGTAATCTCAACATGACCGAACCGTGAGCRGAGTTCACACTACACAACGGATCACTGCACTACGGCTCTGAACCGAATCACGACGCCGCTGCCCTCACGTAGTGTAAACACTCAGATACATAACGACCAATAAATATAGCTGTCAGAAACAACTACTGTGGATTTATACAAGTTAATGGGTGAATAAACAAACCAAATACTACATAATCGTTAATAAAAAGGGTTTGGACCTAGTAAAGGAGACAGACTGGAGTATGTTATTAAATCTCACAAAAAAAAAAACATTTCCCTGCCAGGCAGCTAACGTTAGCAATGCGAGTTCTGTTGGGATTTTTTCAAGTTAAATCAGATTTAAACACATACATTTCAATTAGGAACAGTAACATCTTTGAAATACATTCAACTGCGTAATCAAATAATATTTCTGCTCTTAAAAATCCTATTAAAACTAATATAATTCTTACACCACTGCTGGACGCCATCTTGCACCAGAGATCCACTTCCTGTCTGTGACGTAAACAGGAACCCCCTTACGTTTACCCTTACATTTCAAAATAAAAGCTCTGTTGCCGCCACATGTGCCTTAAACAAGGGCAAAGATCGTCCCCGATAGCGGCACGGTGGCCAGGGTCTGTGTTCAATTCCCGCCTACGTGTCTGTGTGCATGAAGTTTGCTTGGTGGGTTTCCTCTGGGGACTCCAGTTTCCTCCCACCATCCAAAGACATGCAGATTAAATAGATGGATGGATATTAATTAATTCATGGCCACTGGAAGCCTGAAGCCTATCCCAGGAGACTGGGCCCAAGGCGGGGTACACCGTATACCATTGCAGGACACACACACAATCATTCACACACTACACCAATTAGACTACTCTGCATGTTCGGAAAACAGAGCACACAGATTCGAGGCAGGAATCGAACCTTTCACTTAGGAGGCCACAGTGCTAACATCTACCCTGCTGTGCTGCAGTGTATATCAGTAACTTTAAAGGTGTGAATCATACAGCAGCATCACAGTGCTTGTGTAGGCTTTTATTTGAGCCAAGATCAGATAAAATAAAATAAATCTTAATAATCCCAAGGGAAACTGCAGACAGTGCTTGTCTCTGCATATCATTATGAAAATGAAGTAATACAATATAGATATAACATCTGGATTCATATTTAAATTCATACCATTGAGTAACTAGAGTGAGTTCAGTTAACGTAGAACAGTTTTTGGTAAATGCCCCAGGAGAATGGCAAAACCTTTTTTACTTAGCCCAGATTTTTTTTAATGTACATTATAGGGAAACAAAATAGATAAATGTTTTTTTGTTTTTATAGGCTAAACACTTAATTTTTTTTTATAGGCTAAACACTTTCAAACATAAAATGATACCACCTCTTACTGTCAGTTTGCTCAGGTATTGTGGGACAGGCAGAACAGGTATTTCACCATTTTGCAGTGTTTGCACAACCTTTTATTTAACAATAAGAACAATATTAGTCATATTGTTTCATAATTTCATAATATTAAAAACTTTTGTTTAGAGCAAGAATTTGTAATTGTTGCTTCAAAGTGGAATAGCAACCATCATCATTTTAAAAATTTGTTTACAGCAAGACTTTTTAAAACACATATTTAACCCATATCGAAGTAAAGTGTAGATTTTTTAAATTATATATTTTTTATTGAAGATGTAAATATTAAAAGTAAAAAATTAAATCAGAATAATAAAATTAAATATAGAATAGTCAAAAGTAATTACCATAATAACATCAAACATATTTTATTAATATGTAAATGTAAGTTGGTATTAAGGGAACATGACGAGAATAAGGAGAAAAAACACAGAAATCTCGCAGTAATTGATGCCATTTGCTGGCTTATTTGTGAGGCTCCGCCCTGCAGCACCTGATGCTGATTTAAAGCTCTTTCAAACTATGCGGCCTACTATGTGGCAAAGTCAGCATGACAACACGGATTGAAACCCTACTTCAGAGTCCTTTGGAATCAAGGTCCACCTCTTTTTACTATCATGTTTCTGTTAAAAGTATAAGCCTCAATTCTTAAATTTGTTTTTGTTGCTGTTGTTTTTTTAGGGGCTTGTCTTTTACACCATGGACCAACCCTGAACTACAAGATATGAAGCACAGGCTGCCTCTCCCACCTGGCAGCCCAGAGCCATGGCTTCTTCCAGGCTGCAGCTCAGTATATGACAGCCTGGTCAGGTAAGAAGGTAAAGATCTTTGCCTTAAGCAGTAAGATCACATCTTTATAACCGCTCCCGCTCAAATTTTGTGGAGGTTTTAGCATTGATCTGTTTGTTTGGTTCTGTTTATTTTTCTGTCCAATTCCATAGCTCTAGGACGCCCCAGTCACCTATGAGTGGAGATCAGAATTCCTCTACCATGAACAAACCTCGCAGGTCTTGTCCTCAGCTTGGAGTCATGTTTACATGCATACTTGCTTTACTTGTATTTTAACTAACTTCCCCC
>QMIH01000166.1:452728-483977 GCA_003987875.1 Clarias batrachus
AATCAGGTCCTCTATTCTTGAGCGTTGCATCCTGAAGATTTCTACAGCTAACGTTGCTGTAGGGACTGAGGATCTAGATGAGCTCAAGAGGTCCGTTTTATGTTTCTTAAAGTGTGTTGGAGTGATCATTAACAAATTTTTTGAGCAGATGTCATTTGTTGCTACTGTTTGTCCTAGATCCCCAACAAGGCACCGATGGCGTTCGCACAATGTGGATCCATCATTTTTTGAGACTAATGAGTCTGTGTTAAAGCGAAGGCAAAAGCAGATTCAGTATGGAAAGAATACTTGTGGTTACCAGAACTATGTGAAGCAAGTGCCAAAGTAGGACTTCATTCAAACTTCATTCATCTTTTCTCTATTTTTTTTCATTAGTATGTGTTGGAGCCAACAAATTAAGTACAAGTTTTATTCTAACCTTTTGTCATTTAATTAACTAGGTTATTTTTAAATTGCAAGTTTTACATGGAATTTATATGGTGGGGTCCAAACATCTGAAACTGCACTGAAGTGCTGGAATTTCAAAAAATTTAATTTAGAATTTTTGAAGGCAATATTTTCATGCTTAAGCCTAGATTGCATTATCCTCCTTTTGTACAGAAGGTCAAATTTTCCTTGAGCTGTACCTCTTCCTTTGATGCACCATTGATTTGTTCCATAGATGGCTAGATTTTCTACACCTGTGCAGTCAACTCTGGTTCAAGAGCCCAGTGGGTAAAGCAAAAGTGTGTAAGACTAAAATAATAGGGTTTATGTAAATGTATGCAAGGGTTAAATGTGCTCATATCAATATTCAAATTTTACTGACTGGCACAACTCAGCAAAAACTGATGCAAACATCTGTGTAAGGCCAAGATGTTAGTAAGATGGGGGTGTTACTTAATGCTTAAAACATCTGCCTTAAATAGAGTAGTCAACAGATTTGTGGTTAAAGTGTAAAAATGGAACACTTTAATGTAAATTTTTTTTATTAAAAAAAATATATATATATTGACAATGTTGTAGGTTGAAATTCTGGATGAGATCTTCCCATCCTTACACTGTACTTTTTTTTTTCAGGTGTTTTCGCATCCCTGGGTTTCACCCATCCACTCCCAACAAATATCGCAAGTATAGCCGAAGATCTTGGGATATGCAAGTCAGGCTTTGGAGGAGAGCGCTGCATGCGTGGGACCCACCTTTGACTTCTCAAGGACCTGAAGGAAATGATTCAGTTGATCAACTGTATGTTTGGCATTTTCAGCCCTTAAATGTATAAACGTAATGACTGAATTTTTAAATTCTTTCTATAAATGAATACAGGAAAAAAACACTTTAAAAGTCACCCACTTTAACAGGAGTCATGCATCTAGTTTCTCATGCAGCTGTCCAGTTCATAACAATCCATAAAAGCCTACTGATGCAGGTCCAATGTTTTGGTTATCGCTCAGAAACTGATTCCTGGCATTTTTTCACTCGCAACAGTCTCAACTGGAGGACATCACCTGGTCTCATTTCTGTTTTCAGTGGGGGTGGCGTTGTGGCTTAGTGGTTAGCCAACTAAGGTCTACGTTCAAGTCCTGCCTCTGGGTCTGTGTGCATGGAGTTTGCAGGTTCTCCCTGTGTTTGGTGGGTTTCCTCCCACAGTCCAAAAACATGCTTTTTTTTTTTTTTTTTTTTTAAGTCTAATTGGCTTTCCCAGATTGCCCACAGTGTGTGAATGAACATTTGACTGTGTGACCTGTGATGGATTGGCATCCCGTCCAGGGTGTACCCTGCCTCGTGCCCCAAGCCCCCCGTAATCCTGTATGCTGCATAAAGCGATGGACACTAAGTGAGTGGTTTCAGTGGGCCTGTGTCCATTATTGTCAGTTTCCCATTCTTTGCTGAAGTAGATCAAACCTGAGGTCATTGCTATGGGCCATGCACCTAGAATTTCATTGTGGTGTTGGTTCTGAGATGCAGTTCTTTTGGCTATGTTTCCATAGTGTGGTTATCTGAGCATTGGTAGACGTCTTGTCTGCTTGAGCCATTCTAGCAATAATTCTCCTCTTAAGACTTCTTAGTGTTTTTCTGTACAATTACTGTTCCCAGATACTGTATGCAGCAGATAATTAAACTAACCCATGCTCTCAACTTGGCTGAAGTAGCATGAGTACATGCTCATTTCGGGCTTGTTTAATGGTTTGTGTTGATTTACTCCTAGGCAGGGTTTGCTTGAACAAATGAACACTGACCTGAGTGAAGAAGGAAAGGGGGAAAAGTCGAAGTTGGAAACATCTGACCCCAGTGTTTCTGTACATGCTGAAACTTCTGAGGGCTCAACCAATGGTTTCCTGAAGCCTCTCATGCCTCAAGTGAGTAGAACTTGGATTTGACTGCTTTTTACTGAGTTTTGTGAACATTGTCTTATGCAAGCTGTTTTTTTTCCCCCCCTGTGTAGGCTGAAATAAGCCAGCAAGGCCATTCTTCTGGGCTGGGCTATACCTTTAACAGTCAACTAACTGCTGAGGAGAATGTTCTAGGATGGCTGAGGTTTCTCTTGGAGACTGACAACACATGCAGTGAAGCTGCTTTGCAGAGTGAACAGCCACTCTGGAGATTTTACTAGTGTATTGTGATGTATATACATTTTTTTTCTCTTTTTTTTCTACAGGCCATGTCTAAACCATGGRGGATACTTGTATCTTTTCTTTGTCTGGCATCTCAAGTGGTTGCATGCACAGAGCACATTGGTGGTAATTTAGCATCAAACTGCATCTTTTGTAATGGAATAATTGTCATGTTCGTTGTTAATACCACTGTTAATCTCCACAACTGTTTTCACTACTTTGTGTTCATATAAGTTCTGGTTTGTTTCTGTCACTAGTTCTGTTTTCACTTGCATAGCCTCTTGCTCCCAAATGCACTTTGCTTTTCTGTTCAAATTTTACATCCAATTGTTTGGTTTCCACTTTTGTGTTTTTGTATTAGTTGCTGGTGATTTAACATTCTTTTCCTATTTTGTACAACTTTAAATTAGTGGAAAGCAAAACTAATAAAGATTTGTTAAAAGTTTGACCTTGTCATTTAAGAAAAATAATGGATACCATAAGCATGTTACCCAACATTTACAGACATTTGGCCAGACTTGCATCTTGTGGATGGGGTGGGATGAAGGTTTCTCAAAGGGTCTGTGGAGCGAGGCTTTGTTTTTCTTGGAACCACTTCTGGTGGGACAGTGCTGCCCAATAATTTGTTTCCAAGTGGTACAGTAGAACATGGAATTACATATTTTGAGTATATGGYTTTATTCCTGATGGGATTTCAATGTTTATTAAACTTCGGCATTGCCTTTTCATTTAAATTGGAAAACAAAAATTCGCAYCAATATTGGGAACTTTGCTGGTTCAATGGTACTATTTTTGTCTTACATCTGGAAGGGTTGGGTTTACTTACCAAATAATGCCCAACACCCCTAATGCAATTCCCAAGCTTGGATCAAAATGAGAGAGCTGTTTTCAGAAAAACAAAGTTAAACGTGTACCAAAATAGTGTCGGTTGTGTTCTCTGTTGTGGAGATCCCTAACAGGGTACCGACAGTAACAATGGTCTATACCAGTATTATGGGCAAAATGTAGTATCAGAAATGAGTGTTACAAAAGTTACAGTATTTATGTATACTGCATATGCCCCACTATCTTGTCATTGTACATCATTGCTGTGTGCATGTTTGGTGGAAAGGGACCTCTAATACAAAAAATCCTAACCCACTGGAACTTATTGTGGCTCATTTATGCTTTGGATATTTTTGCAATTGGTTATTCAGAAAGGCTGGTTAGACCGTAACACCCAACCCAACAATTCTGACCAATGTTTAATAATTAGGCCTATTATTCCCTAGAATATTCCCTAGAACATCCCACCTGGCCTGGGAAAACATTCCTGGATGGCCACTTGTATGACTGCTCTAAGGACTTTTGTGAGGGTTAATTCTATTAATTACCTGGATATGCCATTTGAAAGAATCACTTATCTTACTAGATCAACACAGAAATGGATGCAGTGATGGAATCAGTGAACCATACAAAAACCTTGTGGGCGCTGGCAGTCCATCTGTGTAAACCTAGGATTTGTATGAATTTGCATTGACATGACTCTACTAGCTTGAAAACAGTTTTCAAAATTATTGGAGGTGCCCATTTATTTATATCCTAGATAAATTTATCTTATCTATTGAATAAGAAACATATTTAGAAAATTCATGGAAGAAGTCTTTGTAATGGTCAGTATGTTTTTCACAACCATAACTTCTTCAGAATAGAGGAGATTGTGCTTTTCAATTTCTTGATAACATGACAAGCTGGATTTTTTTTTTTGTCTTATTAACTTTGACAGAAGGGGCATGGTGGCCCAATGGTTAGCATAGTTGTCTTTAGGATTTGGGGCTTGTATCTCACCTCTAGTCTTTGTGTACGTGGAGTGACATTCTCCATGTGCTTTGTGGATTGCCTTTAGGTACTTACTGTTTCCACGCACAGTCCAAAAATTTGGGGTGGAACCCCATCCAAAGTATTCTTATTAAGTAACCTGGAATAGGCTGCAAGCGCCATCCAACCCTACATACAATCACAGCAGATAATTTATTTTGCATAATTTGATTTTGGCACAAATTTTATGCTAGAAGCCCATCCTTATGCAAATGTCCCATTTTTATCAGTGMTTGAGACTGGCATTATATTAAGACTGTAAATGCTGACAAATTGGTGTGTTAAAAGACGTATACAACACTTCAGGATGTGCTGTTTTAGCAAAATAATCAATTTCGACTTAGTAAAAGGAAGTATTTTTTAGCAGCATTAGGCAGCATCACACCACACTGTGGTTGATCAATTTTCTAGAACTGCACACCTGGCGCAGTGTTTAGCATTGTGACCTCGCACATCCAGGGTCGAAAGGTTCGATTCCCGCCTCAGATCTGTGTGCTTGAGGGGTTTTCTCTGGCTACTGGTTTTCTCCCACAGGCATGCACTTGCTCACTCATCATCTATACCGCTTTATCCTGTCTACAGGGTGGCGTGGGGCCTGGAACCTATCTCAGGAGACTTAGGTAGGTTACACCGTGGATGGGGTGTCAATSAATCGCAATGAATGTACACATACACACTCTCACTTACACTCATTCACCCACTATGGTAATTTTAATCTGCATGCCTTTGGACTGTGTGAGGAAATTGGGGCACCTCGAGAAAACTTACCAGCACGGGGAGAACATGCAAACTCCATGCATACTGACCCAGAGATGGGAATGGAACCCGGACCCTGGAGGTGCTAATGTTTTGTTCAAGGTGTGTCCTGCCTCGTGTCCTAAGTCTTCTGGGACACTCTCTAGGCCCCCAGCAACCATACAGGATAAGTTGTATAGAAGATGAATGAATGAACAGTACCCCCCAAGTGGTCCATCCCGTACATTGCATGCTGTGTGTCTGTCTATTCATTTTATGACCTAGATCTTTTACTCATCATTTCTATAAAAGGCCCTGATACTTATTTTGGCTATTGGACCGATTAAACACGTGTTTCACGTTCCGTGATTCAGGACGAATTGTACCGAAGCATTTCTATCCAGTACACATGATGTTAATAATGGCACCGTGTTGAGAAGCGGGTGACATGTGCGAGCGCGCGCTCGCGGTGGCGCGCTTCAGCGGGGGCGGGGCGGGGAGGAGGAGGAGGAGGAGGAGGAGGGCAGCTCTCGCCTCTGCGGATACACACTACTGAATTTCTACAACCGCTGCTGTCTGTCTGTTTTACTTTTAGCACTGCCCAAACGAGCAAATGTCCAGATCTGGATCATCCGTCGGTCATTTCTGCTGAATCCCTGGCGTTTTTTCGAGCGGCTTGTTTTTGCGTAAAGAGCACGGCGCGTTCACAATAGCTCGCCATGGGCACTGGTTAGCTCGCGAGCGAGCGGGGCTGTTGTCTGAATTGTTTGAGCTCATGTAAGCAATAATAATAGCCCTTATTTATTTGATCTCCCTGGCCTGGTGGAACATGCTGATCCGGCCTCGGATCGCGGATGGTGGTGGATTCAAGCAAGGTAAAGCAGAGAACAGCAATCGTTTTAGAAGAAGCGTGTTATTGTTTGTGTATTGTTAAATGATAGATCACGGCACACACATGCATGCTTTTTTATTTATTTATTTGTTTTTATACAGATTGTCATTTTGCATGAACATGCATGTTATTGTTGATGTATAGAGTGTGTATTTCCTGCATTMTTTGGGAGTGCTTTGCTTTGCCTGATGTCTGAGTGGGGCCTGTGTCTGTGCCTGTGTCTGTGCTTGTGCTTTCTAGGCAGCAGATAAACCCAGTCCTCATCCCTTTCTTCTCCAATTTACCAACTAAAATTAAACCCCTCCTGTCTGGCATGTCAAATCTAGATATACATCATGTCTAGCTGTTAGAATATCAGCAATCTACATTATAATGGAACAATAATATACTTTCTGTATGTATCTGTATATTCATATATATATATATTCATATATATATACTATATTGTCGTATATTGGTCAGCCATATTTCTTGCCATCCTGATGAGAGGCATTTGGCTGTGAATCCRCGGTCTATTTATGTGCATAGCCGTGTAACCGACAACACACCGATTCAGACGAAAGGTTTACTTTGGTATTGTTTTATTTTTGCGGTAACGTAACGAAAATCGCAAAATGAACGAMTGTCTTATTGCAAAAATAATAACACACACGGTGGGGAGCTCATTTTGGCAAGACAAACCGGGACATGGCTTTGACCGCAGTCTTGTCGCTAGCTAGCTAGCTAAATAAATCACAGTGGAAATGCCTAGATACGCTTACGTCAGGGGAATAAATATTAATACTAGCTTTGTTTTTAAACACGGTTCTTTATTTATTTATTTTTTAAATATGTCATTTCATACGACTCAGCCGTGTTTGAATATACAGGGTGTTATTTTTTTTTCTCTCTAACCCGTCTATCAAGATGACTGTCCAGGCAGGCTGCCATTTGACTGGGTTCTTTCTGTACCTCCGTCACTTCCGGTTCATTAGCAGTTAATTATAGCCTTTGGTTTGTTTTTTTGARCTGATTTTGTGTGTGTGTGTTTTTAAAATATATATTTGTATATAAAATTACATGATAAGATGCACTGTATGGGTATCATGTACGTTTTAGCATCAAGTAAGCTATTTCACTCAGGTCTAGTCTCTACATTTGGCTCTGTGGCTAAGTTTAGACAGGCTGTCGAAATCCAATTGTCCAGCAAAAAATAATTTTTAAATAATAATAAAATACTCCACTTGCACTCAGATTCTTGTCGAAGGCCTTTGGTTGATTCCCACCCGATGCCCAAACTCCGGCCACTGGATGCAGTGCCGGTCCCAAGCCCAGATAAAATGGGAGTGTTGCGTCAGGAAGGGCACCCGAGGTAAAATCTGTGCCAAGTTGTGCATGCGGATCGGATGGCGACCCCTTAACCGGAGCAACCGAAAGACTTTAACCACAACAACAACACCACTCAGATTCCTGCCACCTTTGTATGTGGTTTCAAATCTGAATTTCTAAAGGCACAACTTGTCCTGACTGTGTTTTCATCCCTCTGTCATTTGGTCAGTCAGTGACCATTTTGAATCAACCACAGTGTGGAGGGATAAAAAAATCAAGTCATATATACACTATAATGACAAAAATATTTGGACCAACCTGTTAATTATTAAATTGAGATGTTTCAATCAGCAAGAACTATAAAGATGTAGTTAATGAGTTTGGTGTGGAAGAACTTGACTGACCCGCACAGAGCTTTGACTTTAACCCCATTGAAAACCTTTGAGATGAACTAGAATGCAGATTGCAAGCCAGGCCATCTCGCCAAACATCAGTGCCTGACCTCATAAATGCTCTACAGAATAAATGGGCCGAATTCCCACAAAAACACTCAAATGTCTTGTGGACAGCGTTCCAAGATGAGTGGAAACTGTTATAGCTGTAAAAAGGGACCAACTCTGTATTGAAGTATATCTATTTGGATACAATGTCATTGCAGGTTTGACCAAATACTTTTGTCCATATAGTGTGTGTGTATATACCATACGGAAGGCCTGGGTTCAGTTTTCTCCCAGCGCCCAAACCCCAGCCAAAGTCCCAGTCCCAAGCACAGATAAAATGGGAGGGTTGCGTCAAGAAGGGCATCTGGCGTAAAAACCTGTGCCAAGTCGTACAGATTGGATGGTCCACTGTGGTGACCCCTCAATGGGAGCAGCTGAAAGATGAACAACAACATATACATGGTCACATAGCTGTACATAAAGCCATCTCAGAGAGTGCTTTCATGGAGCATGCCAGCATTCTGGAGTCTGAGAATGCATGACAAGTAACACAACAGCATGTGCGTCTAGTGTCGCGTGTAGCATAAGTCAGAAATTGTGTGCATACCGTTCCTTCCAAAACATTGCCATGTGAACTGATTGCTGAGGTACTTTTGCTAGCCGTGCACATTTATATCGCTCTTTAATGCAGCGTTGCGCTTGAAGAGCAAGACCTCTGTGGCTACCCACTTTGCTGCCATGTCCAACCATTACATTTATTTAATTTCATTCTTTTTATGGTTGGCTGCCAACCATTTCCTGTTTTTTAAATATCCAAGAGAAAGATAGGACACATCACAGGCCGCGAAATACCACACGCACTTTTTTRCCATGGTAGCTCTCCCTTTTACATAGATCTTGTTTTACTTTTGTGACCCTCCGTGGCAGATTAAGAAGCAATCAGGAACAACACTGTGTTCCGTTTCTGTGCCTTTTACACAGAACAGCAAGGTGTAATGAAGGTGCAACAGTTCCACCTTGAACAGGTGGTGTGAAAGAGCTAAGGTTAGGGAGAATGGCAGAAGGTTAGGTATTCCACCCACAGAAATATATATGTTTATATACATCATATTTCTAAGCTCATCGAAACAGCCTGTTTAAACTCGTGAAATAATTTATTATTATAACCAACTATCTTGGTTTTACTGTATCCATCAACTAGGGTTCAAATAATGTGATTTCTACAGGGCACATGCCAATACCCATATTAGTAATCAAGGTGACAGGTCAGATCACTGATATGCAAAAATATATTTTTAATTTGTGATAAAGATTTTAGAAAAACACAAACTCCTACACAAAACTTGCCTGTTTTGAAATGCCTTTAAGCATTATATATATATATATAATGTGTATGTATATATATATTTGTGTATGCATTTATTTTTTAGAAAGTTCCAGCAGCATTTCTTATAAAGTATAACTGATTGTTTAGAAATAAATAAAGCAAAATAGCTCTAAAGGTTGATAAAGTAAATGAAGTAAAAAATAAACAAAACTAGTTCAATTTAAACTGAACTAATAGAACTTGTACAAAAAATTTAGCCTCAACTGGTAAAGTAACAAATCAGCACCAGATTGCACATCATGTTCCTCTAAAGTGAGAGAGCTTGTGTTCCTCTCAAAAATTGTAGAGACTTCAACGAAGACACGCTCTCTTTGAGGAGGGGGGTTGGGGGGTTGGGGGGGTGTGTTGTTTAGCTATACTGAAAAAGTTAGATACGGATGATTACAGAAAAATACTAAATATCGTCCAGGATGATAATGCAAGCGGGTAGTGAAAAAGTATAAAACAATATGAAATCTTTGTACAAAAGTCAACTTTTATAAATTCATTTCTTTAGAAAGACTAAAACCTTTGAAGGAGTGAGTGTCAGGAAACATGGTGTGCTACCAAAAAATAAAAAATAAAAATCTAACTAGCATCAATGCTGAGCCAAAAGTAAAGTTGCATGCTTGTTAAGATTAAAAAACCCAACAAACAATGAACAGACAGTAAAAGTTGGAAATGCATCATAATTTGGAGTTTACAAAAAAATGCACCAGATTGGTTACAGGCCGATCCTTCACCACAACTAACCATGACACAGCAAGTGCACTTCATACTATTGAAAGTGCATAACTGCAAAAAAATTAAAACCATGAATTCAGTTATGAATATTAGAGAAACACAGTACAGTGACCAATTTAATCATGGCTTGCTCTCAGTTCAGTGAGATTTCCGTTTGTGTATGTACAGAAACCCAGAATAATACTCATCAAATGTGGTACGCTTCTCTCTTCCGTSTTGTGTATTGTCTGTGGTGATATTCAGAACCATAAATAGGTTTTGTTTAAGAATAATCCACGATGGGGTTATCATAACAATACATTTTATTGTTTCATATTTAATCTCTCTTTATTTGACCGTTAAAGACTATTTTTCTTTAAAATAAGAATGTTGTTTGTTTGAGAAGTGTCCACCTTCTGCCATTTAATATASGGGTATGTTTCATTTGATTGTGCCTGAATGGTGGCGTAGTGGTCAGCAATGTGGCCCTGGTCCTCCAGGATCAGTGGTTGATTCCCGCCTCAAGTCTGTGTGTGTGAAGTTTGCATGTTCTCCCCATGCTTGGTGGGTTTTCTCCCACTGTCCAAAGGAATGCAGATTAGGTTAATTGCCGTTCCCAAAATGCCTGTAGTGTGTGTGCCCTGCAGTGGATTGGCACTCATTCCAGGATGTACCCCGGCTCGTGCCCCAAGTTTCTTGGGATAGGTCCCAGGACCCTACGACTCTGAACAGGAACAATACAGTTGAACTGTGCACCATGGCTAATATTATTGAAATTTTAATATGTTAAGAATGAACCTCTCACCTTGCGTATATTCAATTATCTGTCACATGTACCGTTCAGCACGGAGAAATTATTTTTGTGAGGACCGAGCGCAGGGTCAGGCATGTTACAGCACTCTTGGAGCACATAGGGTTAAGGGCCTTGCTCAAGTGGCAACTTGCCGGCTCGAACCTTTCCAACCAGTAACCCACAGTCTTAACCATTTGAGCCACCTCTAAACGTYCTACGTCGTACCTCATCAGCAATGACTGTGAGTCAGAGAGGACAGTCGAATAGTTAACCTCACATGAACCGAACTCGAGACCACCTTTTCAAATGGACCAAGGCGTGTATGATCAGTGTTCACGCCAATCAAACGAACTGGACTTTGCAGTCAAGTGTCAAAGCATTTTTACAGTGACCTGCAAAAGTATTCACCCACTTCGGGTTTGATTAGTAGAAAATGCTCAAAATACTTGAGGTGCTCTCATGTGTCCATAATAAATTAATTTAAATGATTAAATGAGGCTGCAAGGCGCAGGGAGAGATACAATTTAAAAATCGATTGTTTACGCGACAACCTGAGCAGCAACCTCATTGCTCCTCTTGTCTGTTCCAACCACTCAAGCATTCAGCATCACCAGTATACTAATCACCGTCCTGATCATCTGCTCCTGTTTCCCACTTAAGTTTCTAACTTTGATTGATGCCTTATGTTGGATGTCTTTTATGCTTAAATGATTCATAGGTCACGGCGTGGCTTAACAAACAAAAACGTTCATCTGAAACTACTCAGGTACACGGACTGGACTGAAAATGGGAGCCAGAAAAGTCCTTCAGGAAGCCAGGAGAAATATTCAARAYWRMATTAAAAATAGAAGAAAGTCTGTCTCTTTGGAAGCAAAATCAGAGGAAATGCGGGGYGGCTCAAGATGTTTGTACARCACTGTAGATCATCGTTTCTCCCTGGTTCAGGTCTTAAGTTAGAATATAAACAAAATATTCCTATAAACAGAAAAGGTTTTCAGCGTAATCTTATGGTAATTCATTGTGAACCTGACTGATTTTCTGACGAGTCCTGCTGTGTGAACACTGTCTTGGTTCCCGTCCGTCTCCGCGCAGGGAGTGATTCTGTCTCGTCTGTTTTCCCAGGTGATAATGAAGTCATGACGATGTTCAAAACTGCTTGGGGATCTGTTCTCTGAGGAGATGCTGAAGAGAAGTCCATTACTATGTGATTCTTTCAGATGCTCATCGAGTTCACTTTGGAGCCTCACGTATGCTGAGCTATGGTGATACTAATCCATAGCTTTGGCATTAACAACAGCAGCTGGTAAAATGAATCATTTTACATAACATGATAACATGATAACATGTTATCGTTAAACACACACACACACACACACCGATTGTTTCTTTCTATAATATTTCTTTTATTTTTCAGTCTCTCCATGATTGTTACAGCCATGATGAAACCTGCTGGTTCACAGATGGATTGATGCCTGGTACGTTTTCCTGTTTTTGGTATTTTTCACATAAGCTTTGTCGCATAAGCTTCATATCTGGATCCCTGAATTGAATTTAAAATATTGCAGGCTGATTACGGCTTTGTGAGTAACACTTGTAGCACTGTTGATTAGTAGGGATAAAACTTCTTCTTTCCCCCCCCCCCACAGAAAGCAGTTACTGGCAACTCTGCCCTTCCTCAAATTCTGGTGTGCAGGGCGTCCTGAGTTCCAGCTTCCCCCCCGGCCCTGTGCCTCTGGGACCTTCTGCTTCCCACCTGCCGGAGGGGGACAACCTGAATCGTCCGCTCGCCCCGAGCACCTCTGTGACGGACCTGTCTTTTCCCGGGCCACCGCCTCCCCCCCCGCCACCCCCTAAACGCCACTGTCGTTCGCTGTCTGTGCCGGAGGACCTCTCACGCTGCCGGTACACCTGGCGGCCAAGTGCCTCCAAGGTTTGGACACCAGTGAACCGCCGATGCCACAGTGGAGGGGGCGCGGGGGGGCCGTGTCCGCTGCGTGCCCCCAGTTCCTCTCTTAATTCCTCTTTGCATTCTTCCTCGAGCCCGACTTTCTTCAGCTTGGCCCTTTCCCCAGACTCCCCGCTGCCATGGAATTTCCCCTGGGACCCGAGTGAAGCCGCCGGAGGCGGCGCCTGTTGCTGCTTCTTCCCTTCCGCTTCCTCGTGCTCTTCCTCTCCGTCTCCTCTTCACCCTCCTCCGCCTCCGCAGCGACGCTTCTCGCTCTCTCCTGTGCTCATACGTGAAGCTGCCGCACACTTCCTTCCTCCACCCCAAGCTCCCCTACAGCCTACGTCCCACCCTCCGGTCGTGCCTGCCTCGCCGTCCTCCGCATGCAGCACCCCATCTTCCGTGCGCCGCGCTCTTCCTCCTCAACTTCCACGCTGTCACTCTCAGCCATGTGACCTCCTCCTGCTCAAGCCTGGCCTGAAGCGTCGCAGGGACCCGGACAGACCATGTGCACGGCCTGTGCTAGACTTTGCAAAAATGACACAGGTACCTTCATTTTTGCTTCGTATGAAAGTTATTTATTTATTTATTTATTTATTTATTTATTTATGTTAGGGAATTAGAAAAAGGTTGCAACGCTTCCTTAAAGCTGTGAAAAACATGCATGATGCTTCATCCTTGTCACAAGGTGACTTTATGAGCCAAAAGCACAGAGCTGACACTTTAGTCAATCATTTGTTGATCGATTTAGTGAATTGAATCTGAGTTTACTTTTTATTCAGAATCGATTCAGACATTTAAATTATTCAGGTAAACTTGCAACTGTTAAATGGTCTAAAATTGACGGAATCCTTACATATTGTACAGCTTTTGCAGAAAATTGAAACCACTTGCTTTATCTGCAAATACTCTCCTTTTGCAAGAGTATTGCTCCTCAATCTTTTGAGTTCATGCAATAAATGTACTAAAAGGCCTGGAATGTGGAATGGAAGATTTGCACAAATCACTTTGTACAGGACATTTAAACAATCAACGTAGGTTACAGAAGTAAGCAATGTAATGTAATGTATAGAAGTAAGCAATGTAAACTGGAAGTGAGTTGCAGCGATGGTGCTACAGATGGCGAGTGAATGTAATGAATATGAAATCAATCAGGCATCCAGAGGAACAGCGCACTATTACTGTAGATCACTGTAGCGTGATAGAAAGAAGCTAATGAATTCATCTGGAGCGAATTTATTCAAACAGCCAGTGTTCTGGTCAGCAGATGAAACAATTGTAGCAGGAATTTAAGAGGACGGTCGTTTGAGCCATGAACACACAATGCTTTTTCATACAAATGTATTTTGTATGCATTTGCATTCGTATTGTATTTTTATGGACGCTCTTTATTATTTTACTATACCAAGGTCATGTAGAATGGATTTGCAGCAAACCTGCTTTAGCGTTCTTGCTTAATCTTGTGTTTGTTTGTTTGTTTCCTCGTCAGACCCGAAGCACAGATCCTCTCAGTTGTCTGGACCGCAGTAGACTCGCCTGTGGAGGCGACCTCTGCATGGGCCTYGAACCTTTTTTTGGGGACTTCAGAGGGTCATGCTCACCTGCCGAAGGTTTAGGAAGGACGAGTATTGGACCGCTGAGCGAAAGCGATGAGGAGGAGGAAGAGGAAGAGAGGGAAGAGGCGGACTCGTCACGTGATGGAGGACAGCAAAGTGTTTTTGAGAGGGATTGTACAGAATTAGACATTACTCTCATTGAGGAGAATTAAAAAATGTGTAAAGGATGATTTTATTATTTTTTTTCTTTCTTTTTTTTTTGGTCCCCCCCCTCTCCACACCCCTCTCTTGCATTGCCAGCATTCAACCCATTTGTTCATCACCTGCTACATTGGCAGGTCTCTCAGGAACTCTGCTGCTCTCTCACGAGCTGTGCAGGTGTATAAATTCTCATTGATGCATTAATGAAGAAGTTGACTAGTAGCAGTTATTACAGGTTAATGCAGTTGGTTATGGATGTTGACCCAATATCATATTACATTCCAGAATCAGTTGCAAAGAAACTCTAAAGGATGTGAATATTAGACAGCTGGTGGACATTCTCTAGGAAATGTAGATGTTCTTTAAATAAATTAATAAAAAAAATCTCTCTGAAAGGCAGAACTCGAGGGGAACTGAGCGTCTTGAGCTTCTTGCCGTCTTTCTTTTTTTTGTCTCTTTTTTTTTTTTCTTTCAACATGTTTTCTTAGTAGGAATAGTCTTTCGTGGATGATRGTTATGAATAACAGTGTTTTGTTGAGTTTTAAAAATAAAAAAAAGAAAAGAAAAAAAAGTCAACACGAGAGCTGTACTTTACTCTTTGGGCCTTTCTACTTCCCGAGAAACGTCCATCTAATTCAGCATAAGCCTTAAGATGCCTTTTTCCTTTATCAAAAAGACTCTCGAAGGAAATGACTTGTGTATCTGTTGTCCTTCCTACTGTTACTTTTTTGCTGTCTCTTTTTTATCTTTTAACCTGTACAATGCATTCCTCTAAAAACTGAATACATTGAGTGTACATTGAGTTATGCACTGTATTTGAGGCAGAAACAGAAAAAAAAAAACCCAACCACTGTATTCTGAAGGCACACTGAAATGCCAAACGCATCACATTGTACAGTATTCGTTTCGAAGCCGCTTGACTGAAGATGGTACCTTGAAGGGTGGAAGGTATTTTTTTTCTGTCTTTTTCTGTTGTATGTGTAATAAGATTGAAAGTTCTGATTCAGTTTATGCATAAATAAAGTTTATTTGAAATTATTTTACAGAGAACGTCAAATGTCGGGTGTGGAGTGTGTTCCAAATCCATGTTTATGTGTTTCAAATGGAAAGGAAAAACAAAAATCGATATTTTATGGTAATTGATATTTTACATTAAGCAACATAAAGTCCTCCATATAAAACCTGTCACATGTCATTTCTTCCTGATTTTGTTTAGATCCCAGGCTTGCTACATGCTTGAGCTTGTGGCCTGGTTTTGTGTTGCTCTTCCAAATAATCCCATGTATTTCAATGGAATTGCGTTTCCGGGATTCCACTGCTGTCTGAAAGTTCAGTCATGCTTATTGAACAGGTGACGCACAGATTTGACTTAATGTGTTCTACAGATGTCATCCTGGACTTTTGTGTTCAGCTTCGACATGAAACATAAAGGACAACCTCAAGAGTCTGACCTGACCATTTGCTTTTACACACAACCTGTTGTACTAGTATGCACTACTGTATACATTGCTGCTTACTTATGAGACATTTTAGTTAACCTGTCGTACATATCACACACCCCACTGTGTTATGTTCTGTTTTGAGCCACTTTAACTTCTGAAACAGTGTCCTATCAAAGAAAGTTTTTATTTATTGATTCATTTTGTGATCATTTAGGTCCTACATTAAAACCTGCTAGTCATATCAAATGGCTGATGAACACACACACACACACACCCTTTTAGCATTTGTGGGATTCCATCATTAAAGTGCCATTTGTGAGTCACTGATGTTATATTTAGAAATAAGTGAAGCCTCCTCCACAACAACTTAAAACCTCTATAGCAAAATTTATAGCAGTAACGAAAATGAATTTGCCTGCTCAAGGCAAATATTAGTACTGTACACCTTACCTTGAGTCTTATAATTAAATACATTATTTTGCTGTAATATGTGAATCCACTTTATACATGTTGGCTAAAAGAACTCCATTGAATCATCCATTATTGGTTTTGGAAATCAAATATTTTAGCTTATTTGCCACCGTCACCTTGGACAAATTCCTCTCTCACATCCATGAATATATGGAGCATTCAACAAGATGTAGAAGATCCATCTACATTACCTTAAGATTGTGGGATAAAGCAAAGTAAGTTCTGTAATTCTTTTTWWAATTTTTTTTAATTTTATCGATTTTGTTTGTAGCTAATTTTGTGCCAAAAGCTTTAAGATATAAATKATCAAAATCTACAAAACTAAATGTTTTTCAAATGCATGTCATAAGTCTAAAATCAAAACACACATTTTATGATTTAAAAGATGCATTCATACCTAATTTAGCTTTTTTTAATTTGTACATTTTTTATGCAGATTAAAAATAAATCTGAATTCAGGCTCCTGCTTCTGCATCTTTTATTTTGCTTCCATTGGTCAACTGATTTTGGAACATGAGGTTCTCTGACTTTAAACAAACCCACCCTATTAACTACAGTGCGGTCTTAATTCTGTCTGAACGCATCGCACTTTAAACTATTACTGAGAAATACAGGTGGGGTCTATGGCTCTTTGGGACAAAGTGAATATACTGTAAAAGCGAAAATGCAAACCTCACAAAAGCACATACAAAGGTCAAAGCACAAACATTACGGGAAACATGTTGCAAATAGAAAAACACGTGCAGAAATCATAGCACAATTATTACAGAAACAAATACAAAGGTCAAAGTACCCCAACATCACGGAAACGCACTGCAAATACAAAAACATACAAACAACAAAGGTTGCCAACAAAGGTCAAATCACAAATATTTCGCAAAAAGCACAGCAAATACAAAAACACCTACAAAGGTCAAATCACTAATATTATAGAAACACTACAAATAGAAAATCACAGACAAAAGTCAACAAACAAATATTTCAGAATAGTAAAAATACAAAAACACATAAAAAAAATCAAAGCAAAAATAACAGAAACAAATACAAAAACACAAAGTAAAATCCCAAATATTATGGAAACACTCCAAATACAAAAACACAGAAAAAGTAATTTACTCTCTCACTTATCGTTTATACCTCTTTATCCTGCATACGGGGTCTCATGGGAGCCAATCCCAGGAGAATTAGGGCACAAAGCAGGGTACACCCTGGACAGGGTGCCAATCCATCGCTGGGTACATATACACACACTCTCATTCACACACTACGGGCAATTTGGGAATGCCAATTATCCTAAACTGCATGCTTTTGGACTGTGGGCAAGAATGGAACCTGGAAGTRCAAGGCAACAATGCTAACAACTCACCGTGCCGCCACACAAAACACAAATATTATGAAACACACAAAAACTCACAAAAGTCAAATCACAAATATTACAGAAACATTACAAATACAGAAACACACAAAAATCAGAAACACTACAAATGCAGAAACATAAAATTCAAAGTACATGTTATATAAATTGCAGTTGCTGATCACTTTTTCTTTTCTTTTTTTCAAAAAGAAACTTTTCTACTTATTTTACTTTTACATTTATCTTGCTTCTTTGTCATTATACGACTATAGTGCTTAAACACAGCTGACCTGTTACTTATTATTAGCACTAAAATTAACATTACTTTGCCAAAAATCTTTATTTGCCATATTTATATTTACCATATTTAATTTAGATAAAAAAATTAATTGCCATAATTTTATGTAAGATCAAATGCTTATATTTTCACTGTCATGACATGCTATCTGGATGTAGCTGTAGAATAACAGTAGCCATATTGAATGTCAGGACATGTGTAAAAAAAAAAAAAAACATATGTAAAAACTTGCCCCAAAGCTTTTTATTGGATTTTTTTACTTGGGGTGGGCGTGTCCTTCCCTCAGAAAGATGTATGAACTCTGAGGTACCCGGATGTGATATACCGCGGGCTGATCTTGAACTGCTCGAGATTTCTGCGCGAGCTGTTTTTGAGAGCTTTGAGAGCTGTAAGCTAATTGTTTTTAAATTAGCTGTAAAGTKAACTGTGTTGAATATATTTATTATCTTCATAAATATTTCTTCTCATTTTAAACATTTTACAGCGACAGTTCGACTGGGGGAAAGGTAAAGTTCTTTACTGCGTTGTCTGGTCCAGGTGTTCGTCTGAATAAATACCTGAGGTAAGTTAAACACTCCTGTTAGCTGCAGTGTTTGGCCGCGTCACAGGTCAGTCCTGAGGTACTTTAGTACTGGAGAGAACGACCTCTGACCATGTGGAGTGCTCTCTAACTGTTCATTTAATTCTTCCAACTTCGCTTAATTGTTGATGAAATCTCAATATATAATTGCATAGGTTTCACTGTAGTCACTTGYACTGGTTAATAGTTTTAACAAGTTAATTTACCAAGGTTAACACCAGGTTAATTCATATTTTAAGGAATTGATTTACATCATGTTAAGCAACATTAATATTGCTTTAACAAAAGTATTCTTTAAAGAGGAACAGCCCCCAAATCCTGTGTGTGTACTCAATTAGATTCAGATTTTTTTAAMCACAAAATTTATTGCGCTTTTAAAAGGGTGTGTACATAGGGTTTTTACTTTATTAAAATCATTTWAAAAAAGCACTGTCACAGCACTGTTTACAATCTCACATTTTTTAATTATGTAGTTATGCTATTTAAATATACAATTTAAAATATTGATATGATAGAGAGTTCATTTGAAATGCATGCATGGAATCTTAAGATACAAATGATCTCTAATACAATTCGTAAACATCTATTTTTATACAAAGAAATGTGTTGCATTCATTAATTTACCTTCTATACTCACTGCTTATCCTGTAAGAAGAGTGACAGGCCCTAAAGCCTATCCTAGGAGAGTTGGGGCACGAGTTGAGGTACACCCTGGAAGGGGTGCCAATCAATCACAGGGCACRCACACACACACAGACCATGGGCAATTTGGGAACTCCAGTTACCCTAATGTGCATGTCTTATAAGCAACTGAAGACCATGCAAACTCCATGCACACAGACCCGAGGTGTACAATGGAGGTGTGAGGCCACAGTGCTAATCACTACACCATTGTGAAGCTATGGTCCATCATATTTAAAACATTTTGCACTGATGAAGAACTTCTTCTTTTCCAGGTCTTGTATTTTACTAGACGTGTTATAAGCCAATAAATCTTTTTAAAATTTATTTATAAAATATCTTTTCATTTGAAGATAATTCTAATTATTTTTTTCTCAGATGAGGCGTTCAGTAGTCTCATCTTGGTTACACTGGTTCACTGTATATTCTTTAGTTTTAACTTCACAATCTACCACACAGTAATCAGCCACATAACATCACATATATTTCCAGAAATATATTTTTTAATGAATCTTCCTTAACATACTGCTTACTTTCATTTATTGGCAGGTATACCTAACAATACCCCCATGTTTAAAATAGTCTATTTGTTCTGGACATTAAGTCACACTTTATTTAGTCATTTGGCTGGCCAAAGTAGCTTCACATTATGCGTCAAATTATATGTGACAAATAAAATTTTTAAATGATTTGATTTGACTTGTAATGTGAATGTGACTTGTGTGTGAATATATACTACCRTTTAGTCTCTAGATGGCACTCTTGGCACTTGTAACTCAGTTGGAAATAATTCAACAGGAGACGTCATACTTCACAAAGGTACTAGCCTGCTGTGGAGGGGCACTAAATAGTCACCAGTAGCCATTTTTAAATGTATGACCATGTCAAAAGCTGAATTCCCATCCTTCATTGTTGTGACAGTAAATGTGAGAGGGTGGATGAAGGAATAATGAAAATCAAAGCTTGCAACACTGTACCTGCTATAATTCCTGGAGGGATGATTAGATTATTCCAGATACTCGATATTGCAATTAATTGGGGTTTTAAGGCTGAGTTATGTCACCTTTGGGAGACATGGATGGTAGATGGAAAATATAGCTTCCTCTGCAACTGCGTGGATGCATCATGCAACATTTCAGGATGTTGTTGAAATGGAGCAACAATGCATGGAATTCGGTGATTTATGACACCATCCGGTCAGGATTCAGACAGTCTGGACTATTTGAAACCGATGTTGAATGTAGCGACAACCCAACAGAGGAGAACACATCACTTCATCTTTCCCGAGAGTTCCCAGAGCTTTTATATTTTTTATTCCAGTGTAACATATAGTCTAGGAAATGCAGTACTCTGTAAAAATGATGAATGAGTTAATGAATGAATGAGTCACTTTTCCTTATTTTTTTAAACCATTAAAGTGATTAACTTAAAAGCTGTTGAACATAATTAAAATGTTAACATTAATAATTAAAAATAATGAATAAATAGCACCTGTACTTTATGGACACTTGGCTGATGCTGTCAGCACCTTGCATATGCACAGAGGGAATACTAAAAGCAGTGCCGAGATTTCATAGCAATACTAGCAACAGATGACAAAGTACAGTACAGTACTTCATTGTCACATGTTTATTTCTCTCCCCCTCCATCATAAGGTAAATGTAACAGAGCTACTCTAGTAGTTTTAAATTAAATGCATATTTTAAAGTATTGAAATTACTGTTGTCAAAGGTTATATTGCAAATCTTAACACACTTTAGTATAATTCTGTGTAACTTSCGATCTGTTCTCAGAATCTCTGTGTAACAGCTAGAATTAACACGACATTAGATTGTTTTACTAATACGGTAAGTTATGTCCAGTGTTTGTGTGCATATGCTTGAGACGTTTACCTTTTGTTGATCAAATAATAATTATATAAACTATCGCAGGTGATGATAAAGGCTATACAAGCTGCTAAACACAATAACAAAAGAAAGAAGAAATGGTTTGACATACGCTTTGACAACATGCATTTTTAAACTCAGGTTTTTTTTGGCATGAAAAAAAGAGGATAATTCTCCAACACCATCAAATAAATGACTAGTCCTTTTAAGTCTACATCCTTGTTACACTTCACCTTTTTTAGTTTAAGAAAAAAAAAAACATACAGCCCTAATATGATGTTTATGATGAAACTGTGTTGTTCTGTTTTAGACTGAAAATGTTTTTTGATTATTTTTTTTTGTTTATTTGAGCCTCTATTCTCACCCACATTATCAGTTTTTCAGCACTTTTACAATGAACCCAGAAGGCAGACGGCACTCTTTACGGCAGTCTCGTAGAGAGACTTCTGCTTCTGTCGGCTCACAGGTAAACAAAAGTTTTATCAGGGCATAACTTTTGAGATTGCACATTATCCCGGTACTAAATGACTATATTCACAATACCAGCTTGAAGTGACAAAAATAAGATAAAAAAAAAAAAACCTGCAGTGTGACAGATCTGATTTCTTTAAGGGCTGTCCGAGCGGATCTGCGTCACTCATGTGATCGAGAACAGGCTGATCGGAATTCATGCAAATGGATTTATTTATTTATTTATTCCCTCTGTGCATATGTAAGATGCTGACTGATGCTGTCAGCACCTTACGTTGCACAGAGGGAATAAATAAATACTACAAGCAGTGCAGAGATTTCATAGCAATGCTAGCAACAGATGACAAAACGGCTAAAGCAAGGCATATGGTTTTCTTCCTTCTTCTGGACCTCAACAAATGCAACCAACTAACTGCTTGTCCTACTCCAGAGCAAAATCTCGAGCATGTTGAAATGAGTTAGTGGTTGCAGTAATTCATGATGTGTTTCAACACAAATTATGTGAGCAAAAGATTGATCGAGGGAAAATAATCAGAATTGAACAATGTGGTTCATAATGTGAATATACTGTAGCCACTAAGTGCCGAATATTGCTAGAATATTGGAAACGGTACTATACCAGCATTTTGACTGATCATACAGAACTTTTTTTTTGTTGTTCTGTATGATCAGTCTCTAAACACAACACACTCAGCATGTGYATGTGTTTTGTGTGTGTGAGAGAAATGTGGAGGGGGAAAAACTCAGTTTGTAATATGAGCCACAAAAAGCTTTTAATGAATCCCAAGYAACAATAGGATTTGCAGAACACTTTAATTTAATTCASGGAGTAGACTTCGAGAGAGCAACRGCAGCAAAGATAYGGAAAATATTGTTTATAAAGTGGGCAAAAAAGGTGCCTCTGGTTCAGAGTGAAGGTGTCAAAGTACCAAAGTTCATAATAGTCTCAGTATCAAAACAAAAATTTCTGTATTGTGACAACACTCTATTTGAACTTATTTATACACCATGCATTTTTAACTGCACTTTAAACATGGGCTCATAGAATATTTTGAATATTTTCAGTTCTTCTCTTAAGTTCATAAGTGAATGTGATTATTTGTAAAACACTTAGAGATGCTAACATTTGCAAGTTTGTTTCATGAATAAAAAGGAAAACGTTTTTTGACTTTGCTAAATACTATTCTTTGTACTGTTTAGCTTGATAAGGATGTAAAGACAGCGACCTATATGATATCAGGTAGAAGGACATCTGGGCCAACCGTCTCCCCTGTGAACAGACAGAAGAGGCAACTCCAGAAGAAAGCCCCTAATCAGCAGAAACCTGAAGGTGAAGACTGTCTCTGTAAGATAGGTGTTTGTTAGATTGCAGCTTAGGGTTAAATGACAGAAAATCTCCATCTCGCACATGCAGCTTTCTGTTAATGTCCCTTTAATTAATTTGGATATTGCTTTGAGTTAATTTAAGTTAAAATGCCAGAACAGTTCATTTTGCAGCTTTCCTGCGGCTGACGTAGACTTGCGTGATGATAGACTTGAGTATGAGCGAGAATCATGATTTTCCTATGTGAACGTCATGACGTGACTAAATGTGAGGGAAAACAGAATGAATAATGAAATGTTGAGATTGTTGTGGAAATGGAGAATATATCAGCTTCTGAGCTTTATTTGCATGAAAAAAAAATCAGGATGCAGGGGTGTAAATACTGTTGGATTTGGAGACCTGAGTCTTTTGAAAACCACAAGCTGCATATTATTTATACCCAAAAATTACTTTCTTCCTGGGAAATTGTTTAAGGCCACTTTGAGAGAAACTTGCTGATGTCTGGGTGCATATACAGATAGCTCCATGTAGTTATGTCTGAGGCATTGTGTGGAGTTTAATGTGATTTTTAGATTCTTTTCAATCACCATCAARATTAAAAAGAAGAAAGTATTTCAGAAGAACAAATAGTCAAAAAATATACAGTGTTTTACTAGAGAGCACTTACTTATGCTTTATTATGCCCTTTATAAGATAATATAGAGGAAGCTGCGTCTTCGGGTTTTTTGTCTTCTTTTATTTATAAGTTACTTTTTTTTATGAAAGTACCCGTCAGGTACAGTACAAGTCAAAAGTTTGGACATGACTTTTAATTCAGTATTTTTTGTTTTAGTGATATTTTTCTTCATTCTCGAATTTCAGTGGAGATTTATGGAGACCTAAGAAATAAGTATAGAATTAAGTAAAAACAGTCAGTTGTTATTTTAAAACTCAAAGGTTAGCTGTTCTGAAATACTTATTGCAAGAAAATTATTGTCAGGTGCATTTACAAATCCCATGAAGCACATTTAGCAGACACCCTTGTCCAAATTGACTTGCATTTGATTTATGTTATACATCAGGGCAGTTCATCAGGGTTAAAGGCCTCGCTCAAGGGCTGAACAGTAGTGGCTTGGWGGTGGAGGTGGGGTTTGAACCTAGCATATTCTAGTCAGCAGTCCATCATGGTGCCACAAGCACCATGATGAAACTGGTTCTCATGAAGACCATCCCAGGAGAGCAAAAGACCAAGACTTACCTCTGCTGCAGAGGAGAAGTTCATTTAGAGTTACCAGCCTCAAAAATCACCAATTAACAAACAGCACCTCAGATTAGAGCCGTTTTGAAGGCTTTACAGAGAATAAGTAGCAGACACCTTTCAATATCAACAGTTCAAAGGTGATTATTGTATATTTTGGAAAGACCATGGAGTTAGGTGTGTGTGTGTAAACCAATTTTTTATTGTTTGCTTTTGATATTTTCTTATCCTTGTACAGCCCTGAGCTTTAGAATGCTGCCAGCTGTGAAAGCAGACTAGGCTGGGTTTCAAGAATGCAAGCACAGTAACTCCAGAGTATGTGCTGGACCCCATATCCTTGATCTATTTTTCCCACACTGTGCCAGGCTTTAGTTTGTGTTGTCGATATCCCATTTGGAGGACATGGCGTTTGCCTCTGAATTTGTATAATTTATGAACCTTTCACAAACATGTCCATTGCAGTGAATCCCTCACCTCTCGGTTTTCTTCCTCCAGACCTGAACAACAGCGTCTTGCAAGTCTTCTCTTGTTCATCGTGTCCGCTGTCCTTCACAGCACAAATTTATCTCCACAAGCACATCCAAGGGTGCCATTATGAGGAATATGTAAGATTACTTAAAGCAGGAGAGGTTAAATATGAGAACCTCGCAAAATCTGAGCAAAAGTCCTCTGGAACTAACAAATCGAACAAAAAAGTAACGAAGAAACTAAATTGCCAGTGCTCAGATTGTGGGAAAAGATTTACTCAACCAAGCCATCTGGAAATACACCAACGTGTTCACACAGGAGAAAAACCGTATCACTGTTCAATGTGTGGAAAGAGCTTTACGCAGAAGAGTCATCTCCGGATACACCAGCGCATTCACACTGGAGAAAGACCGTATAGCTGTTCAGAGTGTGGAAAAAGCTTTACGCATAGCAGTGGCCTCCAATCACATCTGCTCATCCACACAGGCGTAAAGCCACATCAGTGCTTGGAGTGCGGGAAGAGTTTCACTCGACATAATACTCTTCAGATACATCAGCGTGTTCACACTGGAGAAAAACCATATTACTGCTCACAGTGCGGAAAGAGTTTCACCTACCAAACTAGTCTGTTGCTACACCAGCGCATTCACACAGGAGCCAAACCCCATCTGTGCTCCGAGTGCGGCAAAAGTTTCAGTCGACACAACAGTCTCCAAATACATCTGCGCATTCACACTGGAGTGAAGCCTTATTCCTGCTCCAAGTGTGGAAAGAGTTTCGCTCACAGAAGTACCCTCCAAAAACACCAGCGCAGTCATGCGGGATTGAAGCCACATCACTGCTCACAGTGCGGGAAGAATTTCAGCAGCAAATCTTCTCTCAAGAACCATCAGCGCACTCACACAGGCGAGAAGCCGTATCCGTGCTCTCAGTGTGGGAAGGGCTTTGGTCGAGAAAGTCATCTTAAACTGCACCAGCGCGTTCACACAGGAGAGAAGCCCCATCAATGCTCGGTGTGCGAGATGGGTTTCAGGCAACAGAGTCAGCTTCGACGACATCAACGCACTCACACTGGAGAGAAGCCATATCCCTGCTCACACTGCGAGAAACGATTCGCAGACGCCGGCGCTCTGAAAATACACATGCGCGTTCACACAGGAGAGAAACCATATMAGTGCACTGTATGTGAGAAGAGTTTTACCCAGTTGGGTAATCTCCAAGCCCACCAGCAGCGCGTTCACATAGGAGAGAAGCCGTATAGCTGCTCTGAGTGTGGGAAGAGTTTCAGTGACGGCCATTATCTCAAAATACACCAGCGCTTCCATACGGGAGAGAAACCGTATCAGTGCTCGGAGTGTGGGAGGAGTTTTACCGTACGGAGTCACCTTCGAGCTCACCAGCGCATTCACACGGGAGAGAGGCCCTGTTACTGCTCACAGTGTGGAAAAAGCTTCAGAACGCAGAATTGTCTCAAAATACACAGCCGCGTTCACACCGGAGAGAAGCCGTATCAGTGCTCACGGTGTGGGAAGCGATTTACTGTCCAGAGTCACCTCAAAAGACACCAGTGCGTTCACAACGGAGAGTAGCCGTTATCATCATGATTCACAGACGAGGTGGACTTATGAACTTTTCGGAGCAGAACAGGGGTCGCTTCTCAGAGTGGGGAGGAACCTGTGTCAGGTTGAAAATGTAAAGTTCTGTCACTTGGCACACAGGTTCTCAACCCTGGAAGTGTTTTCCCTGATGTATTTTCAGACAATTCAATTCTGAAAGGCTGTTAATTTGAATCGGGTGTGTTGGGAGCTGGGAAAACTGGTAGTAATACGTGACTGTGTGTGTGTAAAACTGCTAAAAAGTGCTAGCTAAACTTTGACTATCATGACTATCTCAGATTAGGAAACATGATGCTTGGTAACTTTTCTTTTTCACTTAAAGGTTATTTTGTGAGTGAGTCAAAAATATAGTTTGTCCATCTGTAAACAAGCTTTTGTATTCCCTCATTAAAAATATTTTAGGCTGAGCCACGATTGAACCGCTCTCTTAACTTCTTCATGAGAATCTTCATTCTCATAGGGCTGCTTTCAAAGGACCAAATATGTGTAAGTCTACAGCAAGATCTGGGCTTAAAGGGAAGGATGCTTTAACATGTCCAGCTGATGATTTAGGTTTTTGAACTTTATCTCGGTTGGCAATTGAGGATGTTTCCGTTCTACACTGTGCCGTTTACTCTCGGGCTYGTAKTGATGAATCCATGTCTTGTCACCAGTAATGTTTCTTTATAAGAAACTGTGACCATCCTCAGAGTATTTTGTTTGCAGATATCCAAACACTTCTGTTTATACCCTTCGCACATGAATCACGAATCGCAGCACGCTGCTCTTCTTTTAGGCAAGTCACATGTGGGACATCCATATTTGCTCGCACCACAGTTACAAATGGTCACATTCACACCTGAACAGCAGTGATTGTGAAGACAGTAGTTTTAACATAACTGGAGTGTGGATAATTTTTGACTCGCCCTCATACTTTTTATTTGCCGTTAAATCTGAATTGGAAAAGTCTCTTAAATTTACCTTTTTAAAAGAATTCTCTGAACAAGTGAACTTTCCTTTCAAAAGTCCTGTTTTGCTGCTAAACTACAAATAAAATGTCCTAAAGCAGTTAAAATTTTAATAAGGTCCAGTCTATACAAACAACAGTCTTTACTCAATCTTCATTTGCATGCTGCTGGGCTGTATATGAATGTAAAAGGATTCTGGTTGTCGTACTCTCCCGGGCATCGAACCAGTGATCTTCGGATGGTTACCACTGCACTTACAGTAGGCTCACAGTTTGGGTACTTTACATGCCCTCATCTTGGGCGGCGGATATGTTTGYTCTAATAACCCGTGTTTCACATTACTGYATTTAATTAGCACCAGTTTTGGAACATAAGAGCAAACTGGTTTTAAACTTCACGCAGAAAGAATAAATGCATGCATCAGTCCATTCATCTTTGAAGGTTCAGTTTTTTTTTTTTTTTTGAGTAAGCCATGCTGTGTTGTACTTTTATTTCTGTTTCTTCAGCATTTTGTCGTTTGTGTCCTCCACTTACTGTCTTTTCATGATAAACTATTGCGTTGATTGGCTCTGTTAAATGACATGTATAGCCACGCCCACCTTGAAGGGAAAAAGTGCTAGATGTTGTGACATAATCTGGCATGTAACTCCTCATAACATTTTTATTACATTTATGGTGCAGGTTTAACCTCAGGCAAATGTCCAATTACTGCCAGAGTTTCATTAAGTTCTGTCCAGACAGTTTTGTGTGATTCTGTGACAAATTCTGGCTGGACAGACAGACAGACATACAATTCTATGATCCTCCAACGTATGAAACACAAAGATATTATTCAAAGTGAGGTTCATCCAATGTACAGACAAAACGTTTTTTTTTTTATTTATACCGATTACAGTTGTGTGCACCTTGTGGTGTTCATTGTCTTGCATGTTATTCTTTGATTAAATACATGAAAACTATATAGAAGACAGAAACAAACATTGCGTTACACCATGGAGATTCTGTGCTTACATGGGAACAATATACACAGTGGCGTGAAAAAGTATTTGTCACATTTAAATGATTCATATCAAATTGTATAACAGAAAGATAACCCAAGTAAATGATTAGTTTGTTAAGAGAAAACTCCTTTATCCAAACCTGCCTGGACCTATGTTAAAAATTACTTACCTCCCTTGCTAAATGACAAATGAACTGTGATTTTTGGAAAGCGGAGTTAAATTTTATGCTGACCTGATTACTGCTAGTCGTGTTGAATCAAGAAATCACTCAAATAGAGCCTGTCTGACAAATTGAAGCATGATAAAAGATCTAAAAAAGCAACATGATCTTCAAAAGTAATCGAGAATCAAAGTAATTGACATGTCTCAGTCTCAAAAGGGTTACTAAGCCATTTCTAGGGTTTTGGAACTCCAACGAACCACGGTGATGGCCATTATCCTACATTTGTAGGCACCTTGGACCAGTGAAGAACCTACCGTGAGTGAACTACAGGTCTCAATTGCCTCAGTTAAGGTCAGTGTTAACGACACTGAATGTCAGTGCACCCTGTGACTTGTGTGTGCAGCATTGTGCTGCCATCTGTTGGTGTGCTACAAAACCTTTTGATACCCCCTCGTATTAGGAATCATTTTCACATTTGAATAAGCCACCAAATTGCATCCCTTAATCAAAGCGAAAGGACACATGAACAGAATTTCCAACTGTCTGTTAATCTGCCATAATTACTGTATAGGTGGAAACATTTAAGGTGTTCACTTCTATCTATATAAAGAATTTCTTACTGCTATCTTTACCATTTAATCCCATTTAAGCAAATTTCAGCACATTATTAGTAGCCTATGGTTCATACTGGGAAAATGAATCAATAGAGTCAAAACATTTCATGGAGTTAAAAATTTATTTCATCAACTTTTACAATATAAGATTTACAAATATACTTCAATCTGTATTTGCATAGGTATTGGAAAACAATCTCATTAAAAAAAAAATTATCCAAAGCCTTAAAAAAAAAATAGTCCAAAGCTGACACTTTGCATAGGATGGAAGCTCCTCGACTTATCTTGACCGTAGTTCATATTAAATTCTCAGTGTCTAACTGGTATTTGTTCAGACCAAGGCTGATGTCTACATTGCTGTAGATGACCGTGGTGATTAAGCTCTGGTCTCTGGTGGGAGAAATATTTTTTGGTTTTATTAACTGACCCTCATTTAACCCAACAAAGTGTGCATTAAGTTCTCTGAGAACCTAAGGCCACTTACAGGATAAATGATGCATGGATGGATGTACCCTCTTGTTATAAATGTTTTTTATGAAGGAAAGAGGCTTCAGTGGAGAAGTAAATTTGACCAGGCACAGATAAAAAGAAATTATACCTCAACACAATCAATAGAATCTTACAGAATGTGTTCAACTGTATGCATATTGCTGCTTATTCTCTTTCAGTTTTTTTTAAATAATATTTTTTTTAAAGAAATAAGCTGCATTTGATTAAGTTTGTTATCTGTAAGTTTTATACAGAGTTCCACTTTCTCTGGTAGTTTTTTTTTTTTTTAATGGATGTTTTTTT
Organism: Clarias batrachus; assembly: GCA_003987875.1. NCBI lineage: Eukaryota > Metazoa > Chordata > Actinopteri > Siluriformes > Clariidae > Clarias > Clarias batrachus. The sequence goes on from QMIH01000166.1 coordinate 482,481, forward strand.
TTATATTATGGGATAGCTTGCTTTTTAAATAAATTCTTGCATTAATGCTTGTACAGTACACAAGAGTTGACACAAATTGATAATAAGATTCTTTTTTTTATTTTACTAATATTACTACTAATTAAATACTAGTAAAACTGTCTTTTTAAAATTTTTAGAGTCTAATTTTTTATTTTATGAATGTAGATATATTTTTACTTACATTTCTATAGTTTTCCTGGTTCTTTTTTTTTTTCTTCCCTGAAGAGAGAACGATCATACAGCACAGACTTTAAATCAGTGTTGGAAAAAAAATATTAGAGCTTATTGTAAGATAAATGTACTTAAATATCAGAAAAACAAAGGTGCCAAAACCCAGGAAAATCAGCAGGATGGATATAACAGTTATAGGAATCATATTCATTTGTTTTTTCACCTTATAATGCGAACATTAGGATTAGTAACAAAACAGTGATATTCAGTACATAATCCAGACTTTCTGTCAGGAGTCATGCATACTTACAGCTATATCATTCTCTGGAGTCCAGTTGTTAGAGACATGTATTGGGCTAAAGGCTACCAATGGTGTTCACCATTTTTGTAACCAAAAGAGAAACAAATTAAAGGTCACATGGTAAATGTTTTTTTGGAGGTTATATTAACACATTTAACGGTCATAATATACAATAAATCTTTATAATACTATAAAACCTTTGCTGTACCATGTGTTGGTCCAGTGTGCCATGGGTCCATTGTTACCAGCTCAGTGATACTTGGTAATAAATAATTCACTTCAGTTGATGGTTCTGTTAAAAAAAAAAAAAAAAAGCTTTCTTTCCACTATTATTGGCTGTATTTTTAGTTATTTTGAGGGAACAATAAATTTACACTTCTATACAAACTTTACACTGACTGACTACTTTTCATTGTGTCAAAGAGTCATTTTTGCAGTGTTGTTCTATGAAAAGATATAACTAAATATTTGAAAAGATGTGAGGGGTGTACTCACTTTTGTGACGTTCTATATCTGAAAGAGGGCAAATCTGACTTTTTTTTCACTTCCGTATGTGCTGTTTTAGGCAAAGCATTCAATTATTATTGTCTGATAACACATTGAATTGTTCTGTTTTATTATAATTTTTTAATCCTGGCAATTTCCACTATCCAGCTCTACTCTAATACAGTGAACCCCGGATTGCGAGTAATGCGGTTTGCGAGTGTTTCGCAAGATGAGCAAAATTTTTAAATAAATTTTGACTTGAAAAACTAAAGTCTTGGTTTACGAGTACCGAGTATCATGTATCACGTATACGCTTCTTGTTTTGACGCCAAGTGTCACATGATCACAAACTGGTTTTTCTCTCTCTTGCGCTGCAGAATTGTGGGTAATCGTCTCCCCTGCTCGGTCTTAGCGCTCGTCTCTCACTGGTATAATCAACATCCGTGCACGTGTGTACTGTTTACTATAACAATGTGACCACGTGTGTGTGTGTGTGTGTGTGTGTGTGTGTGTGTGTG
>QMIH01000166.1:512181-530039 GCA_003987875.1 Clarias batrachus
TATAATATAATATAATATAATATAGATAGATGTTACAATATCTTCGCTGATATTTTTTCACTGCCTGTTTTAAGCAATTAGTTCAACGTTGATACAGCTGTGTTACACTGCATAGAAGATAGAAGTGACCATTCTTGACTATTCATTTGCTCTCTATTGTCTATTATAATAATCCTGTTTATAGAGAATACATTTGTAATGTAACCAAAATATGAACTGAAACCAAATAATTAAAATGAATCAGTCACTGCATTTAACTTAATAACACAAGCCTGCACTATTGCTATGCAGTATGTACTGTACAGTAGCCTCAACTACTGTGCCTACCTGTGAGACAGAGAAGGAGGCAGACTAAGGAGATCTGAGAATATACCCAACCCATGGTGGTAGCTTTGCTCTGACTGATGACTCTTTACTTCTCTCCTCTTTATTTGAGGGTTTCACATTTAACAGAACCTACATGTGACTTCCTGCCTGATGTCAGGGGAAATCATGTGTCATTCTATGCTGTCAATTTTTATTAGATAAACAAACTGAGCTGTGGTTACAAATCAATTCTGACTGCATCACTTGAATCTTTGGAAACATCATTAAAAAAAAAAGAAATTCCCTAAAGAAAAAAAAAAGTTTTTWAATTTTTTTWWWAATAATTCCAGCATGTCAGAATCATAATGTTGTCCCTCTAAATGTAATCACTGCTACAACACTAGGTGCCACTATTGGGCTATTTTTTTTTAAAATTATATCGACTAACTAAGGTTTTTTTTTCTTTAATCAATTCCTCTTTCATCTCGGTCACCTTTGTGCAAGAGTTTTATCCTAGTGAAAATCACAATGGGTCCGAAGCCTATCCATAAAACACTGGGTGCGCACTGGATGGGCTGCGGCTTCATTAGACGGCACCATTCATACTCACAAACACACAAATACCTTACACTTTCACACACTCCTTCACACATAGGGCCAATATAGAGCTACCTGAGAATGAGAACGTTTTTTGTGAGCTGGGTGGAAACCAAAAAAACCTCAAGCAAACAAATACAGACAGGGTGAGAAGCTCATCACACAAAGTAATTTGCACACAGACATTTTCATTTGTTTATTGCATGCATTTAGTGATATTTATTTAAAATTGGATATCATTTATACTGTAGGTATAGAGTGGGCACATCATTTTTAATTTCATGAAAAGAGGAACGTGAAATACGTGTTCTTTAGCTCGTTCCTCTGGAGTGAACTTTAAAGATTTTACCTACAGTGTAATGGATTTCACATTGAGAGCAAGTGCATTGCTTTCTAACCGACTCCGATTTGAATCTCTCTAAAAGGCAAACTCTTTTTTCAACTGTTCATTAAACAATTAAGGGTTATTTGTCTTTTTCTCTGCGTGGTCTCTTAAGGATTCCATGTATGTACAGTATAATTGTATATATATATAAAAAACAGAAATTTTCCATACATAGAGGATTCCATGTAGAACCTACAGAACTAAAAAACTTCAGGACTATATTGTGCACTATATTACCAAAAGTATTCTTTTGCCTGCCTTCACATGCATATGAACTTGAGCGCGGTGCTTTGTGCACGGGTGCGCAGTCATGTTGGAACTGGTGTGGGGATGTTTTTCAGGAGTTAGGCTCGGCCCCTTAGTTCCAGTGAAAGGAACTCTTAATGCTTTAGCATACCAAGACATTTTGGACAATTTCATGCTCCTAACTTTGTGGGAACCGTTTGGGGATGGCCCCCTTCCTGCTCCAACATGACTGCGCACCAGTGCACAAAGCCATTTCCACAAAAACATGGATGAGTGAGTTTGGTGCCGAAGAACCTGACAGTCCTGACCTCAACCCGAATAAAGACCTTTGGAATGAATTACAGGTGAGACTACGGGCCAGGCCTTCTCGTCCAACGTCAGTGTCTGACCTCACAAATGCGTTTTTGGTCAGACAAGAATGGTCAAAAATTCTCATAAACTCTCTCCTAAACCTTATGGAAAGCCTTCCCAGAAGACTTGAAGCTGTTATAGATGCAAAGGGTGTTCCAACATCATCTGAAACCCTATGCGTTACAAATAGGCAGACGGGATGAATACTTTTGTCAATTTAGTGTACATATAAAGAGGTTAAAGCTTTTTTGTGGTGATTTAAGGCTAGTTTTTAGCTTTCATGTGATACATTTTGTCATCTTTATCCACTTTCACATGTGTGTTCCTGTTGTGTATGTAAAATAAGAAACAGATTTGAGTCCAGGTGGTAGTATTTAAATTCCATTTTTCATTTTCTTTTTTTTTTTTGTCAAGCACATACAGTGAAAAAAAGATATAAGTTGAAATAGAAATACAAGAACTTTGAGGATACAATTGAAAGAGCACACTAAAGACAAGTAAAAGACCATTAAGTCTATTAATAAGATAAAACAGTTTTCAAGTGCAAAACTCCATCCAACTAAAACAAATGAAAAAATGATGCTTTACAAACAAACAAAAATATACAGTAATGCATATTTCAGACAAAGTAAGGTCTTAGTCAGAAAGTTATAGGAAAACAATATTAAAGTGATAGTTTACTCGGAACCAGGTTAAGATTAAGGTTGAGAATAAAATGTATGTGTTTTTTAAATTGGATCGTCTCTCACATTTGGGTGAAAACTGCATAATTATAATCATTACACTTGTGTTTTAAAAAAAAAGCACAAAATTAGCATTCCATGTTTGTCCAAATAATGTAATAATTTGCTGTAATACATCATTACTAATGAACACCCACATGAGYTACAGGCATATGGGAAGGAGAGATGCTGCTGCTGCTGTGGTGGCGTCTGGGGGCATTTTCCGTTTCACTGCTCTCTTCACGTTTTCTGGCGCGCCGCAGTTCTAAGGGCAGAAAGACTTTAGTGCATAGCAAGCAAAGGGCCTCATGAGTCATCTTTTTCACTTCCACTCTTCCAGAGAGACACTGTCTGAGAGCTAAATTAAACCCCCATGCAGCAGAAGGAAATGTGGAAATTTCCACAACATGACAAACACAACTCTCTCGATTTTGCATATGATGTATTGAGTCATACTCAACTCAGGTTTAGCTTTTCATTTGATTTAGACTTCAAGCGTTTTATAAGAATTGTTGAGAAAATGCTGCAGTTCGGGAATAATGAAATCRAGTTTTAAAAGCTGTCAATTCAATGTCGAAGATTCTTGAATTTTTTTGAGCCAAGGGGACACAAAATGCATAATAATGATTCGCCATGTTTTTGCCATTCATAGAGTACTTTCACAAATGCAATCCATATAATGTGCCATCGACAAATTCCATGTTTAGCCAGAACATGGACAATTCAAACTAATCTTTTAAAATCTTTAAAACTTTAAACCACATTGCAATGCATTAATGTTAAGCGTCAGAAAATTATTTTGAAAAAAAAAAAAAAAAAAATTAAACATTCAATCAAACTATGGTATACGAATGAGATAAGATTTGGCAATATTGGCAATAAAAAAGAAAAAGGAGGCTTCTGTAATGTTTCTTCATGGTAGTGTATATTGAAAACACTAAAAAAACATAATTTGATGATATACAATATGTATCTAATTGCTTGTTGAAAATTTATGTTATAAATTTTCAATTATAAGCTCATTTAAAACTTATAACAATGTGACAAACATTCAGACATCACTTTTTTTTTTTTTTTTTTTTAATGGTCATACTTCTGTAATGGATATCATGATGTGGACTTGGGAACACTTTGGTAAACGTTTGTCCATTAGCACCATTTGTTGCTGCAACTACAAATGAATTAACTTAAATACACTATACATCAGTACTGTCCAGTTTTGAGTTTTCAAAGGCTTCTCTGGCCGCTGTCTCATCTGAGATGGACGATGGCACACTGGAAATGTGTTTTGTGGTCCGACGAGTCAACATTTCAAATAGTTTTTGGAAACAACAGCTTTCATGTTCTCTGGATTAAAGAGGAAAAGCACCATCCACGCTGTTATCAGTGTCAGATCTAAAAGCCAGCATCAGTCATGGTATGGGGGTGTGCAGTGCCTGTGGCATGGGTAAATTGCAAATCTGTGAGGGCACCATTAATACAGAAAAAAAAAAATGCTTTTTGGAGCAATATAGCTCCATAGCTGACATCCAAATACCATCTTTTTCAGAGACATCCCGATATTTTCCAGCAGGACAGCGCCAAACCGCATTCTGCTCAGATTCCACATGGATGTCTGCTAAACGCAGAGAGAGTATGGGTGCTAGACTGGCCTGTCTGCTCCAAATGAGAATGTGTGGTGCATTATGAAGTGCAAAATATGGCAGTGAAGACCCTGTACAGTTGAACAGCTGAATACCTCCATAATGGAAGAATCAGGGAAAATCCCACTAGCTAAATTTGGCCAACTGTTGTCTTTAGTGCCCAAATGCTTAAAAAGTGGTATTAACAGAAATACACATGTTAAACAGTCAGGAAAATGTTGCATCTATCAGATTTAAAATTAGTGTATGTTTTCAGCAAACCATTAAATTCACATGGTAAATAATCAAATAATGAATTAATGAGATTTCAATATAGAAGAAAGTGAACAGATGACTCCTTTTGGTTTTATTTCCCATTCCTGCTCGGTCTCAACTTGAATTAAGGTTCTTTCTGAGAGCATTTAATTTGACCCGCATTAGCCCTTTATAGCACATCCATAAACAGTTTTAAAGCAGTTCAGCAGGATTTACTTAAGGCAYACCAAGACTAAGGGTTTAGGAAGGTACAGTATTTTTCTTCTTCTTTAGACAAAAGAGGGAAGGAACTGAATCATAGGATCTTATGGGTCATCTGTTCAAGTCATCTGTTCAACATGGCCACATCTTCAAAGTAACAGTTAAAGCTAAGCATTTGCGTACACTAAGGCTAAAATCTCATTCTAACTCATTTGGTCCCATCACATGTCATGTTGCAATACATGTTCTTTGGTGGGATTCAATCAGATTGTCTGCTTTGTCCACATCAAAAGTGATTTTAGGTCAGTTGTATTAAAAAGTGGTTCAGATATTTACGTGTCTTAAATTTACTGTCTTTATAACCCTATCGGGAAGATTCCACAAATTGGTGCAATGCCTGTAAGATGCTATAAGATCTTCAGAGATACTTATAGATCAACATAAATAAACCAGAATCACCATGACAAAGATTGAGCTTCTCTCAGGTTTGTTCTCTGGTCACAAGAAACTACGTTGAACTGTTTGGCCATAATGATCAGTGTTATGTATGAAGGGGAAAAGGGTGAGACATTTAATCTGAAGAATACTATTCCAGCTGTGAGGCATGGGGCCTGGCAATATCCAGTTGTTTGATGTTTTTTTTTCCTGAAAAAGGCTGAAATAAAGGATCCGCCCCAAATTAACACAGTCAGTATGTGGTTTCTTTATCCTAGATGTATGTAAACTTTTGGCTTCAATTGTATTATTTGTCTTGATTGTCTCATCATGTTCAAAGTTGTTTTTTTTTTTTTAAATGAATGCTTATCTGGTGCTGGAAGTCACTTTGCATTGATAAATTTCAGGGGCAGTGATGGGAAGTGTGTTAAGGCTCAGAGTTACTGATCTGAAGGTTAGTGGTTCGAGCCCCAGCACTGTCAGGTTGCCTAGGTTGCTGTTGGACCTTTAATCAAKGCCCTTAACCCTATCTGCTCCAGGAGTGCTGTATAATGGCTGACCCTTTGCTATGTTTATTTTTTTTACAAAAAAAGCTAGGACAGCGAAGAATAAAGAATTTCACTTTATTCTTATTATTTCACTGTACAGTATTGTATATGTGATAAATAAAGGCTGACTGAACTTTTCCCTAAAGCACTTTAAAACCCTTGAAACTCACGCGGCACAGATACAGTACAGTACATGCCGGCTCAGTGCCCCACAACTCAACATAGGTCAATGATGATTAAAATAAAGTGCTTATATAGAAGCCTTTCTGTGTGTGTTAACATGGAGGATTCAGACTTCAAACTGTGTATTTGGGTTTTCGGATATGTCAGGTAGAACAAAGGTTGTCATGACTTTTTATAAAGGGTTCATTTTATCAGAATATGGGAATGAAGTTGCAAAACTATGTATACTGTATATTCTACAACATTTTGCAAAAACAAATATATGGTATGTTTAGGTTAAACTTATTAAATATGATTATGTACATTTACAAACTTCATACAAAATATCTTTTCATATCCTGCACATACATACTGTATACTTAACATACATACACTCAAACTTACTCCATATAAGTGCCAAGATTAAACCGGGGATGAAGATAATAGCTCCCAGTCTCAGTACATTCAGGATAAAGATTTCCAGTCTACTCTATATAAGCAAGAAAGAAAATGATTATAGTTTGAATAAAGTTTATTTATAGCTTGAACATCTGTTTGTTTTAGGGCAATATGAAAAATGCATCCACACAAACCTCGGAATGTGGCCGCTGAACAGCTGAACTGTATCCTGAGTTCTGTCCTGATCCTGTATCCTGTACCCTGACAGTGACTTCTGAAATGAGTTGACGTTGAGTTGATATAAGATTGGTTGAAATGGGTTGTTTGTTATATCTCATTTGTTCTGWCTTTCTCATAAACTCTGCGCATTGCGAAAAAAACACAGCTGGACCAAAATATTGATGGCATGGCAACAGACTAGGATGCTGTTTTAAGTGAGGATAATAAAGATGAATTTATGTGTCTTAATGCTATATTTGCAATAAAGGACTGTCTAGCTCCATCTATCTATATTAAGTAAATAAGTTAAGTTAAGGGCTAGGGAAAAATGTGGAAAATTAAATGTAATGTCAGTAACATGATGCATATCACTCACTCATCGTCTATACTGCTTTATCCTGTATCTAGGATTATGGGGTGGAGGTGGGGGGGCATCCCTGGAGGCTTAGGGCATGAGGCTGGTACTGTACATCCTGGACAGTGTTCCGATCCAATGCATTGGGACACACACACATACTGTACATACACTAGCATGCTCACACGCTCATTGACACACTATGGGAAATTTGAAAACACCAATTGCAGCTTAATCTGCATGTCTTTGTATTGTAGGAGGAAACTGGGTTTTTACCAGAAGGAAACACTCCAAGCAAACAGACTTGAGGTGCGAATCAAACCCGGACACTGGAGGTGCAACGTTAGACAGTGTTAACCACTAAGCCACCATGCTGTCCGTTAGGTATGCTATATAATTCCAAATTTAGAGACCTATGGTACAGTACATATTCAAAATGTGTGGAATTGTGTGGAATTTTGTCAGTGATTCATAACTATCTATTAGGATACATAAAGTTAAAGAAAAAAAAAAGCATCTAAAATGCTCATCCGACTTACCTTGTATTTGCTTCGCTGCAGAAGTTGGGAATAATTTTGTGAAGTTTATTATGTCTAGTCCTTTAAAAAGCAAACTCAAGTCAGATTCTGTAACTATCAGAATAAAGTGTTATTTCTAATACTGCTTGGTCATAAACATGTTATTGTGTAATATGATTGGGGATGTACTCACCACCTGTAATGATTAGATAAACGCTGTAGCTAATGTCATTGAATAGTCCCTGTATCTCGATACGACATACATAAAATCCGGTGTCGGCTTTTTGTGCTGCCTTGATGGTGAGTGAAACATCTCCGTGCTGGAGTTTACTGGGTAAACTGTGTCTGTACGACTCTCTGTAGTCTACCGTCAGTCCATTAGTGGCGATGACTATACGTTCACAGTTGAACCAGGATTGATCTCTTCCCCAACATACGTTTGATATGCCGTAAGTGCTGACATCATATTGACAGGGTAAAGTAACCGTATCCCCAACTCGCCCGACCACCGTCATAATAGATCCTTCACACACTAGAGGAACAGTATAGAGGATTTACACACAGATCAAGACACTCTGCACTGCTACATACAGTAAGATCCTGTGATACACTATATAGACTCAACCTTTAAGTAGTTGATAGATGGATTATGTTTTAAGAAAATGTACAGTACTTACATACAACCAAGATGTCTAATGTAATAAGAATCACAGAAGTCAGCATTTTCTCAGCAGACTCTTAACGATAAGCACTTGCTTATGGACAAATGTGCTGCAAACTGAAAATAGTCAGGCTACTTCTGTTTTCCATGAGTGTGTGTGTGTGTGTGTGTGTGTGTGTGTGTGTGTTTAATAGATTGAGACATGCCATTTGACTAATAGTATAAATCAATGGATTTGATACATTATATCCTTGTAAAATATGTAATGCAGTAGTTACTGTAAAATTGCACATCCAGATGTTAGAGCTGTAAACTGATTTTGATTTGGGGTGGAGTGAGTAAATACACCATTAACAACATTAACAATGCTTTAAGCATTTTGTCAGCTTATAGTGTAGATTATGTTTTGCCTGAAATACAGTATGTTTATTTATTATTTTATTGATTATGTTTTTTTTTTAATTATCTCAAATAAAGATGTCTCACCCAAGTCCGATTAATTTACTGATCTTAGATTTAAATATAATCATTCATATATACAGTACACTGTTTGGTCTTAGTTGAGTCCTGGGATATGCCTGTTCCATCAGCGAAGAACAGCTCCATGTCCTAATCTGCATGTCTTTGGACTGTGGGAGGAAACTTACCAAGCACGGGTTGAACAAGCAAACTCCGTGTAAACATACCACAAGGCGGGAATCAAACCCTCAACCCTAGAAGTACAAGGCAACAGTTCTAACCACTACGCCGCCATACAACCACAATAGCAGTGGATACAATGTACAGTTGTGTTGCATTCACCAACACATACTCTCTCTCTCTCTCTCTCTCTCTCTCTCATACACACTTGTTCCTAAACATTGCCTTCCCAAATATGTAACTTAGTGCAAAGTACAGATTCAGTAATGAATGAAACAAGCATTAAGTGCAAGCTCAGTCAGAAGATGTTTAATTTACTTGTATATCAAAAATCATCTGTAGACTATATGATCCTTACACATGACTGACAAACCCGATGATATGAACTTGATATGCACAAATACATTCTTCAATTCAATTCAATTCAATTTTATTTGCATAGCGCTTTTAACGATGGTTGATGTCACAAAGCAGCTTTACAGAAGCAAAAGAAAACGAGGGAAATGTGTATGAAATATGAGAAAATGGGAATTACTCCAAATGGTCAGCTCACAGTATTCTTGGAGAGCAAGCTGAGGGTGACGGTGGCGAGGAAAAACCCCTTGAGAGGAACCAGTCTCAACAGGGAAGCCATCTTCATTTGGTCAAATGTTCTTTATGTACTCGGTGCTAAATCCAGGCAAAGACACATTAAGCAGTATAGGAAGTCCTGCCAATCAGATCAGCAGCAGACCGTTGGCCGCTCAGTGTGGATGTCATTAAATACTCTGAATGCCTCTTGTTTTTCTTCAAAATCTCCACCCTAAGTCCATAATTGCACTTTCCATTAATTCTAATGCTTCCTTTGGCTCGGCCTGGCTACCTTTCMGACATGACCCAATTCTTCAGTCCATGGTCGGAGTGGAATATAGACTTTTAGCACACATTCACCACATGACATTCACAAGAGCACTTTAAAATACTCGGTGGAAAATAGGGAAGCGATGGCAGCCCGCAACAGCACAGAAGGGTTTATTAGAAAAAAGAAAAAAAAAACTGTTAAATCAAGTGGTTTTTATTAAAAGGTCAAGTACTGTCTGACAAACAGGAAGCCTGGCTTGCCTTGACCACTGCGAGAAACCACCAGTGATTAATGAACGGAGGTCATGAAACAAAGATGCTCATTATGACTAATTTCTTCAGCTACACATTTAACTGAAGCTACATACTGTATAAGATTAAAGTTTACTGCAGCTTGAAAAATCATTGTGTACAGTAGATTACAGCTTTGAGCATGGTCATCACAGATACCCAGATTCACAGATTTTTATAGGAATCATAATATTTATGTCTAAGAAAAAACATGGATTTACCTTGCAATGCTTATATGTCACAATACAGGTAAGTGGAGAATAAAATATGAATACAGTGAATATCTAGACAATACTCGCTTATCGCCTGTACGGCTTTATCCTGTAAGATAGATGAGAAAACTCAGAAGGGCAAGGAGAGCATGCGCACACACAGAGATGGGAATCGAACCTGGCAGGCAATCGGACCCTGGAGATGCAAGGCGACAGTTCTAACCACTAAGCCACCATGTTGCCGAAACCAATTGGGAATGATTTTACTGAGAAAAAGAATKACAGTAAATACATTTTAAAAAATGATAAGTTATGAATGAAGAATAGCTTGTATTTTTACAGTTTATAGTCATGCCTAATATAAAAACATTAGTTCCTATCAGTTATGTCATAACAGATATACATAAGCAATTGGTCCTTCATCATACTTCTTTTTTTCAATGAAATGGGCAAAGTACAGAAATGTATTTGCTTTAAACACACCACAACATTTTCCATCCTGAAAACTTTTGCTTGTCTTAAAGTTACAGCTTCATTGCTGACTGTTCCAAGTGCTGAAACTGGAGACACCTTCTGCTCACATTCTCTAATTACGCATGTTTTTTTTTTAAACTGTGTGGGTGGAGCCGCCACCTGCCAAGTCCTTATGTAAGTTGTTACTATAGAAATGATCACATATTAGAACAAGTACATTAATATAACCCTTGCAGCTGGAACTACTTCCCAAACAGCAGTTAAAGATCATTGTCAGCGTCAGAGTCAAGCATCAAACTGTGCTGTAAATGAACAATAATGCTTATCGTCTAACAATATTGTCGAGGACTCAGCAGGGAGAAAATAATACCACGGAGGCAAAACCTTGTCCTGCTGAGTACATGGATGTGGAAGCTGTGAAAAAAAAGGATTGTATTGCCAAGAGAAGAAATCCAATAAATCACCAGACTGTGCCATGATGTGTCAGAATACACTGGTTTTGTTTACCTGTCTAGACATAGTTTATCTATTGCCCCAAGGGTCCGTGTTTAAGCTTACACTAAAAGCAGAGCCGTGATTTTGGATTGTGTGCAGTGAAAATGGACTACAGGATATTATCCTTAATACAATGAGTCCTCTATGCATTTTACCCAAACACCGATAAATCTCTAATGACTCTAATGAGGGCCAGTTACATTAGCCAGCAAAGTTATATTGAGATTTGGGGGCCTACAAGACAACTTTGTACTGCCTGAGGTGGTATATGCAGTACTGCAGAACATCTTAACACTGGTTCCTTTAGTCATGTACATGCTAATGCTTGCTTTGCTTGAACACATCCATATCAGCTGGGAAAGAACTTAGAAATTACTTTCTGGTGATTACCTGGTCAGGTGTGGTAAACCAGGTTAAACAAAAATAAACAGGGCATGGGTGATCAAGGTYGTAAATGGCTCCACTACTAGATTAACCTTATTCTGTAGTGTTTGGCCAACGTGCTTAATTACCAGTCACTGGGCGCCATTTTGGCACTGTCGCCTTGCACCTCCAGGTTCCGGGTTCTATTTCCAGCCATTTTCGATTCCCACCTTTATGTGATTGTGTGTGTGTGTGTGTGTGTGTGTGTGTGTGCGTGCGTGCGTGCGTGYGTGTGTGYGTGYGTGYGTGYGTGYGTGYGTGTGTGTGTGTGTGTGCCCTGCGATGGATTGGCACTCTGTCTAGAGTGTACCACCCTCACGCTACTCCCAAATACAAGTTTTCGAAAAAATTATTTTGTATTGTGTCCAAGTATAGTGACTGTTCTGTAGTAACTGTACTGCAACAATGGCCTCCGTGAAAAAAAACAAAAAAAAGGTAAAAAGCAGTGTGGGAGATGAACCTATTTAGAGGAACGATTCCGTTAGGGTGTGTGTGCGTGAAAGCTGCCCCCCCCCTGCTCCTGATTCTTCCCTACGGAGACCCCCATGATTTCCTTATCATAACATGCGTTGTATTGTTTTTTTWATCATTCTATACACATATGGAACACTTTTCAAAGGTAAAGTGCAGGTTAATTTTTTTTTATTTTCAGGTTATATTTTGTATTCACTATTTTTATATGAATGTTTTTGTGCTGTCAAATGAATAATCGGAGTTTCCATTATTTCTTATGGGGAAATTCACTGTGATATACGAGTGTTTTGATATACAAGCATGCTTCCCAGAATGAATGATGCTCGCAATCCAAGGTTTAACTGTACTTCTCTACAGTATATAATCCCCTACTACACTAATGCACTTATCCCAGTGTTTCACAAGTGCCTGGATACCATCAAGGTAGAAAGTTTCCCAGTACAACAGAGATATTGATTAAACTGACTACTTCACATCTGAAACACTAGCCTCCCAGGAACTCCAGTAATGTTTCAAATATGTGGAAACGGCTTGGAGCAAGAACAGGACTGTACGGAGGACGTGGCAATAACTGCCAGCCGRATTTCTAGAATATTCAAGTGGTGTTGGTGATCGATCGTCGGCCGTGTTCCCACAGCCAAATGTGTCTCTTCTGCAAGTTGGTGATTTTCAAGGATCAGGTGTTCTACTTGCCGAATGTTGAAAGGAAAGACTGCAGTGGGCTCTGAGCCATCTCGGCCGTGATCATCATTCACGGGTGTGCGGCCTTCCTTAAAAAGTTTGCACCATTCAAATGTTTTACTGCAGCCAAGAGTTTCATCAGCGTACCGTGCTTGAAGTCTTCTAAATGTCAATCGGTTTTACGCGTTCATTCGTGTTTTACATGATCATCCATCTTACAATTCTGCAACCTTTTCATACACTTTATACACAGTTTCTGGGCAAGGGAGTATTTGTCATGGTACCTGAACCCTGCCCATAAAGTTAAACAATTCAGGAAATAAATGAAATCCTGTCTATCTCTGCAGCTAAAACCAACTTGATGTAAAGTATAATCTTCTGCTGTGCAATGATACTTCAGTAGTTAAAGGCTCTGGGTTAATGATCAGAAATTCCAATAACCAAATGAAATAAAAGTAATAAACATTGGTTCATTGATATAGCACCTTTAAAACATGCATCACTTTTCAAAAGAGACAAAGTAAATGTTTTCCCTTTACGGAGGAACAAAACACAAATGAATGATTTTAGAATTCATAACTAGATTAACTAGATGTACAATAAGCCTGCAGATTTCTTTGAGATTCTGTGCATCTACCGTAGAGGTGTATATGCAATTCTAGATGTGTATGCCATGTCCCACTGATGTAGAATGAATGAACGAACAGCAAATGGCAAATTATGTTTGCCGCCATGCAATGACAATTTGGGATCAAAGGAGGATTCTGTTTATCTAAAAGTCCACGTCTCCAGGCATAACCCCGCCCCATCACATTTTCTACCCAACTAGTTAGCAGTATCTAACTAACCTATTCAGAACGCGTGTCCACAGGTAGGAAATGAGGCTTGCAAATCTGAAGATATTCTTTTATTTTCTTTCATGTATAATGTAATAGGACAGAAATGGAACTGCTCAAGCATAGTTCAGATCCTCGAARAAAGGATCCATCATCTATACTCCCTTCTTCTTTTGAGGCGTTAATTTTCATTTTAGCAATTTCATTTAGGGTTGTTCGGTACTCTGAGATATAACGACCATCATGTCATTTTCCTTAATGTAACAGTTAGATTTATGTCTCTTTTTTTTATCAAGCTTTTTTATAAAGACATTTTTGTCCAGAACTAATACACAGGCTATAAACATGGTTTCTTCAAAATAGCACCATTAAGATGACCTTTAAAGATTCATCACTACTTTCTCCTTTAATCTCATAGCTAAAATAAATGTGTAGTTTTTTTTTAAACAAAATACATATTTATGCTATCTATCTTATGCTTCGGGGCTTATTTTAACAGGATTTAGGAGAGACCTGCAGGTTCCTGCAGGATTCTATGCATCTATTATAGAAGGTGTATTTGCAATCTTATGTATGCATGACATGTACTATGCATTCGATTGTAAAAATAAATGAAAAAGGATCTCTCTCTCTCTCTCTCTCTCTCTCTCGCTTTGTCTCTCTCCTCTTCCTTTTTGTTTCCTTTATTTTAATGCTTAATATAATGAGATACATTCACTTGCCCCCTTATGAATGAGACAGCTGTGATTAAATGGACCCTCAAGAATACTTGTTACCATGCTAGGCTCATTTCAGTTGTATTCAAGTGCCATCATCAGTATATCCAGCCATTCTTAAAGCTATGCATTATAAATTCTACACAATTGTTTGCTGCTCCTCATCTAAATTCTGAACAGTCACATGTTAAACCTACTTCCTACCGTTTTAATGCTTTATTATATAACATATACCTGGAATCTAATAACTGCAGTGTTGATGGCATATAAAGCCAATAACAGTACACGATATCTTTGTGCTAATATTCTGAAGAATACCTTTATGTTTATGTGATATTATTACTGTTATATATGTTTGTTTGTTTTTTATGCTCACCTTTACTCTATCAAGACAATTTACCCCTYAGGAGTTAAAATGCTAGTAATTGGTCTACATGTACAATAATAATAATTAAAAAAAAAAATTAATCAAAACAAAAAACTCTTTACTGGGTTCGATTCCCAGCYAGGTTTGATTCCTTCCTCTGTGTGCATTGAGTTTTCATGTTCTCCCCGTGTTTGGTGGGCTTTCTCCCACAGTCCAAAGACATGAGGATTGACAAATTGCCTGTAGTGTGTGTGACCTGCAATGGATTGGCACCCTGTACCCCACCTCATGCCCTAAGTCTCCAGGGTCCCCGCAACCCTGTATATAGGATAAAGCAGTAATGAGACTGCACCTAAATCAGACTATACATCACACATTTCAAACTATCTTTACTGTTATATCATCATCTATTTATTTATGTCAGACCACTCTCTCACTATTARTCCTAGTCACTATTTTATTGCTTGTTGAAAATATGCACTCWTTTCAAATCTGGTGGTTTCAACATCCTCCAAAAAGTTTGGCACAAGGCTAATTTAAGATGAATAACAATGTGACAAATATAAATTCAGAAAACAGAATGTTAAGTCTGTAGTGGATATTATGATGTGGGCTCGGAAACACTTAAGTAATCGTTTCTCCATTAACGCCATTTGTTGCTGCATTTAGAAATGCGGCTTAAGGCTTAAGGACACCATACATTAATACTGTCCAGAGGCCACAAAGATTTCTCTTGTCTCTGTCTAACAGTCCCACACTGGAATTATATTTTGTGTGGGGGTGCCAGTGCGGGCACCATTAATTCAGAAAAATATATGCCATTTGGAGCAACATATGCTGCCATTCACACACCATCTTTTTTCAGACACACCCCTGTATTTTCCAGCAGGATAATGCCAAACCGCATTCTGCTCAGATTACACATGCATGGCAGCTAAACGCAGAGTATGGGTGCTAGACTCGCCTGCATGCTCCAATTGAGTATGTGTGGTGCATTATGAAGTGCCAAATGTGGCACCGAAGTCCCCATATAATTGTATAGCTGACGACCTGCATAATGGAAGAATCAGGGAAAATCCCACTAGATAAACTTGACCAACTGGTGTATTTGGTGCCCAAATGTTTAAAAAGTGTTGGTGATGATATACTGTACATTGGTAAACAGTAAACCGTTTTCTGCATTTTTTGGAGAATGYTGCATCCACCAGATTTAAAACGAGTGCATATTTGCAACAAACAATTAAATTCCCGTTGTCAAATAACTGTTGTTGTAGAGTTTCTTTAATATAGGACAAAGTAAGGAGACCCTACAGAAGACCTCGGTTTTACTGCCAATTTCCACAATGTGCCAACATTTTCACAATTGGGGATGTATAGTTCAAATAAAAAACAAGGAAATAATTGTACATTGTGAATGATGTTTATTATATAATTTTTCCCTGCTCATTTTCATAAAGAGTGGCAATAATTCTAGATTTGTGCAACTTTTCTCTTAGTTTTAGAAGTACTCATTCTCATGATGTAATGTTTGAGATTTTGCTAGCTATTACTTAAAACAAGTATTAAAAGTAGTTTTAATATTATTAATATTATTTTTAATTATTATTATTATTATTATTATTTTATTATTATTTTTATTATTATTTATTTATTTAAAAAATTTTAAATTAATTTTATTTATTTATTTATTTTATTTATTTATTTATTTTATTTTAAAAGGGTAATAAGAGTGCAGTGGTAGTTTTCTCGTCCGGCATGCGGAAGGCCCGGGTTTGATTCCCACCCAGTGGTCATACCCGAGCCCCTGGGTGCATTGCCGGTCCCAAGCCTGGATAAAATGGGAGAGTTTCATCAGGAAGGACATCTGGCACAAAACCTGTGCCAGGTTGTTGTGCGGATTGGATGGTCCGCTGTGGGGACTAGTCGACGGGAACAGCCAAAAGACAAAAAAAAAGAGATAAAAACAGGTGAAAACATATTTTTTGGTAGGCTCATTAAAAAGTATCTGAAACAATGATGTTCTGGCTACTGCCCACTTAGACATCTTAAATAAATGTCCACACTTTTATCTCTTTTATCTCTGTCTTAAGATTCAAATCAGACTTAACATATTGTGACTGTGTTTAATTGTTTAGATTCAAAGAGACCTGTTGTTATGAGATGATGTTAAACCCCACAGCCTGTTGAGTCTGAAATGAATCATTGAACTCAATTTGGTTAATTTGACTGCTGTCTCTCTCTGTCCCTGGACATAATGTATTCTTAAAACCTGCCATGAGCTTGAATTAATTATGCCATTCGTGTGAATTAGCACCCACTGTGTTCAGCTGGAACATGCTGGATAGGTTGCTTGAATATTGATTTTCCACACATTGGACTCATCTGAAGTGCACAGAAAGTCAAAGAAAAGGAAAAAGTAGCAGGTCATATGCATAATGGCTAAATCACAAAGAGAACAAGTGTTACGGCTCCTTATTTAACAGAATCACTTCCCTCTGCTGAATGCATGATAAACAATATCACACAACACAAACTGTGGCTAAGCTTGTAATTATGTAGTCCATCCTATGTATTTCCATCCATCTCATTTAATGATAGCCTGCATACATACATCATTCTTCTCGTATGGTACATTGGAAGATGCCCAGTAATCATTTTGTTCTTGAAAATTGGCAGGAGAGTGGTCATTATAGCAGTTGCAATGCAGTTAGTTTTAAGTTTAATCTTTATTTTTTAAAGACTTTTTATTGCCTCTTTTTTATCCAGTTGTCACCTTGTTCCTCTATTTGAATAACATGGAAAACCTGCTCCAAAATGATTTCACCTAATCTGATTATTCAATTCTCATAATTCTGTTTGCAAATACTGTTTGTGCTTACAAAATGTGGATGAGTCAATGTTTTACACCAATATTAGACCATTTTATTTGTGAAATTTCTTCCTAGCTACTAGCTACCGTGTGCGTGTGTGTGCGTGTGCGTGTGTGTGTGTGTGTGTGTGTGTGCGTGTGTGTGTGTGTGCGTGTGTGTGTGTGTGAGAGAGAGAGAGAAAGAGAGAGAGAGAGAAGAAGAGAGCAATATATTTTAGTCAGTGGTCAGTTATCTAACACAGTTCATATAATTTGTGGCATACCTCAAGGATCTAGTTTAGGACCTTTATTATTTCTTATTGATATCAATTATTTTTCAATAATTTTACATTTTCTCTTACCATATTGTTTGCTGCTGCTTTTTTATTGAATACAAATTTCAATAAAAACACAAGTGAAGAAATAAAAAAATAATATTCAAATGTCATGATATTCATGTAGGATTCATGTAGGTGTTGGGGGATGGAGTGGAGATCTCCCAGGGTTCCTAAACTCTCATTTCTTTTCTAGTTGAAGAGAAATTGAATTGGGAAAAAAA
>QMIH01000166.1:548936-621753 GCA_003987875.1 Clarias batrachus
ATGAAGAATATAAGTATAAACTTCATTAAAATATGAAAATCTAAGTATTTCATTCATTTTATTCAAAAGTTTTAAAGCATTGTGTCAGCTGCCACGTCCTGTAGATTAAACTTATTAACGTTTATTAATTACTCAAAACACTATAGGAATTTAATAATATACGCCAATTCAATATATCACTAACTTGTTTTATGGTGGGCTGTGAAATTTGCAGCTGTAAATTGAAAAAGCATGGAGCCCCTGAGCCCTGGGATTTCCTGGACCCCACTGTGAGAAATGCTGCTTTTGACATGCCACGGAAAACCTTTCTTTTTAGACTGTGTACAAGGAAATTCCTGCGTAAGTAATTTCTATTGTAGTATACTACATTTACAAAAGCATTATTGGTTTAAAGCCTCTAATAAATTGTATTATTTWAAAAAAAACATTAAAGTTCCTTCATGGGTCTAAAAATCTTAACCATATACAATGCTGTTTGTTAAATTTTTGGGGAGATGAGAGGTACAGTATGTAGAGGTACAAATGTAATACTGTAAATGTCTAAAGTGTGAAAGGGCTAAAAAACATAATGGACATTATGATGCACTTTGTGGGGTTTAAGCCATCTGGTTGCACTCAAAAAGTGATTAGTAAYTTCAATATGTTGATTTTGAACTTTTATTGCAGGGTAAATATTAACATAAAAAATTCAGAGTATTTAAAAAGTATATTTTCAGAAAGGTATTTATAAAGCTTTTTCATCACCACTGGCATTAAATTGTGTGCTCAGCATTTCTGTATCCTGGTACTTTGATTTATTGAACAACATGGTGAGTGAGGGGGCAAAAAAAAGAAATTTCAGACAATGTCATGTATAAAATTTGGCCAGCATTTCATTTTCTCCCTGGTTTAGTTTTGCCAATTCCCACCGCCCACCAGCCAGCTCTCTCTTATCATCCAACAGCAACCAAATGCCGAGGGTGAAGGCTAACTTGTGCTTCCTCACTAACATGCCAACTGTTCAGACTGCTGCTCATGTTGCATCACAGAGCATCATAACACTCTCAAATGAAAAAAAAAAAATGCAATCTACCCTTTTTCATGTACATGGACTCACAGATGCCCGTGATTTGACTATGTCACTCTGATTGACAGGAAAGACACCGTGCCATCTGAGTGACCATCCCTCTCATCATGAGATTCACCTGGACCTCCACACATTTCTCTTTTTTGAGCCAAAGATCCCAACCTATTTTGATTTTATATAACTTAATATGCGAAACATATCAGCAAAATGAAAAAAATAAATAAATAAATAAATAAATTTTAAAAAAGCACTCAAGCAAATCAGGAAACACAATCGCAATTAAAAACTCTGACTGCAAACCCAGATCTCACCACAGAACATCAGACCACACAATAAACAAACAAAAAAAATAATGACCTGCAATTTATTTATTTATTTATTTATTTATTTTTTTATCTTTAACGGTTTGCGAATCTAATAAAAGTATCAAGTGGAGCAGCGCATAAGATAAAGCTTCTTAATTTGTGTTCTTTGAAAGATTTGCCTCAAGCACTAACCCTTGAGCAAATCTGAAGTGTGCTTCATACTGCTTCTCCTCAATCTGTCCCTGTGCATGCGTTGCTTTCAAACACAAGCCTGGAAAATAAGGAGGTTAAATAAACTAAATACATTTCATCTATATATTTCTAATATTAGGAACTTTAGGAATATCTTTGCTATTCGTATCACAGCACTGCTTACTTTTCCTAATCTCAGCTCTTCTTTATTCCCATACAGTCCAGGATAATATAGGTTACAGGACGTCTGCACATGACTAATCATRATTCATATGCTTTTTAGACACTTCACATTATGTTGCAGACATTTTCCACATTTGTACTGCATCATTTCTTTGAATATATTGTACATGTTTTTGTTTTGCACATGATTGGTCTTTTTTTTTTTTTTTTGACACATAGTATGTGCGTTTTCATTTTCCACATGGGATTTTTTTCCCCAATTCATTTTTTAATTTTATTCTTTTCTTTTTTTTTTTACATGCTTCATGGTTTTATATTCACTCAGCAACTCATTCCTTTCCATGCATGATTGTACATTATTATTATTTTCTCATGTGGTGCGCAAGGTAAGCACATTCAATCGATGTCACGTGTTCAATCCATGGCATCCTACACAGTATGATCGTGTAATACATAATCATATAAAAAAATATATATGACCACAATGTAAATGTGATTTTTTTTTTTTCCATGAGTGTGCAAACAAACAATATCCTATATTTCATAGCCAGAGCTTGCGTTCTGTAAAACAATTTAATAGAATTAATTAAGACCAACAAACATGCCATAAACAACATTTGGCTTTTCCGTAATCAGTTGTGCACGATGCAGCAGTGGTGTGTAATCCCTCCATGAGAGTAAAAATGCTAGGCTGCTCAGGGCGCTTCTCGTTTATCTATCCTGCACCATGACAAATGCAGGGTGCAGCACTGCAAGCACACTGCGCAGCTTAGCACGGTACAGCTCAAAGCTTAGCACCTTTCCCCTCCATATCTCACATCACATCAGACACTATTCATCAGCCATGGCTGCAAGGGCTATAAAATGTAAGCACTTCAATTTACTTAAASTGTTGGCCGAATATTAAACTGCACTCATTTCAAGGGCATTCTGAATAATGTGCATATAGGTGTTCAGGTGTATTTTCGCATTATGTGTATGTGTTTGTTTGCTTGCAGTATGTATGTGTCTGTGAAAGATATTTACCGTGGCGATTTAAAAACGGCACTAAATCATGTTCTTCCTGACATCATCAACCATCTGTTATGTCAAAATGCACCAATCTTGGCTCCATGCAGCCCCACCATCTATAACTTTCCCCTGGCTGATCACATGTCCCGATGGCTCACATTGCTCTCAGAAGCATGAGTTATGGTTGTAGTGACTGTAGTTAAAATCTATTAATAAACAAGACAGTCTGGTCTAAATTTAGCACAATGGACCAAAGTCAACTTTCAATTTTACACCACCCTGTTAAAATATGATCCATTATAATGACTCAGTTTTCACATCGCTCTGTCACGGTTATAGGCACGAGTTACTAGTCTTTGCTTTTTGTTGCTCCGTTGTTGGCAGATTAACTCTGACTTGCAGTGCGATGGTGTTTCCAGGTTTCACAGTTACAAATGCCTAAAATAATTTCATATGACATTTTTGGCATTCTTGCCTTCTTCTTATTGCAAGATTGTGTTATCTTAAAAAAATACAGATGATTTGAGCTTTGTACTCCTTTTAACCTGGCCCCTGAGCTTTTCTTTTCCAAAACAGCATACCATTTTCTCTTATACTTAAGAGTTCATGTACAGTACAATGTAGTGCTTGTGTATAATGAGACGACAAAGGAAACTATTAAACTTGAATGAGTATCAAGGTATGTCCAGAATGATTGGACATAAAACCCAACATCATAAAAACCCAATTACGGCTCTTTACTGTTTCCTAACTGCCAGTATTTGATTGTTGTCCATTTTCCCCCAAATCTGATTTTCTGCATGACATTTAAGGCCCTTATGTAACCCTAGCGTGCTTTTTACACCCATAGCAACACAGCATCCACAGCATTGTTCGCATGTCCATAAGATAAAACGAGGAAAGGCTCTAAGAATAGTAGTGCTGACAGACGCATTTGGCGTGTTTACCTCTGTATTGGATTACAATTAAATGTACTATGACACACAAGTAGACTGGCTTGTGACATTTTGTCCCCCCTTCCCTAAAGCTAAATTGGAGTCCAAGCTGCTGGGAAAGAAAACCTGCTGAACCTAGTCACAGAGGTGTACATTTTGCCAAGAAAGGTACAGTGCAGTGTATGGTTATAGATTAACACGAAAAATAAATTACAGTTCTGGTTATGTATCTTTTTTTTTTTTAAAGGCATAAAGACATGCTTTTTCTGTGAGTGCTGCCATGCACCATTTTAAAGATCAATAACGTGCAAAAGACTTGTTTACAGTGTTTCTAGTACTTAATATTTTTTAAAATATATTTTCCTCATTACATTCGTTCTTATTTCAGGGGCTTTTTAGGAAAATGTTTTTACTGGAAATATACAGTAATGCACAAAAGTCCTGTGCCAGTCATGTCTTCATAAAATAAAATAAAAAATCATCAAATTAAACAATGTGGATTCATTGAAAGGAATGAGAACTAATGTATTATTATGACAGGCTGTAAAGTGCTTAAAGATACAATTTAAAAATCAACCACAGTAGCAACCTCTTTTTCCCTGTCGTCTGTTCCAACCACTCAGCATTCAGCATCACCAGTATACTAATCACTGGCCTGATCATCTCTCATCATCTGCACCTGTTTCACACTGGTTCATGCTTTTTGCTAGAAATTTTTTTTTAATAGAAAACTAAAAAAACAACAACAACAACAAAAAAAACAGAAATACAAGAACGTCTAGGTCAAAAAGCAAAATGGAAGCTTTGGAAGCAAAATATGATGAGGGGTGTCTCAAGAATTTTGCATAGTACTGCATATAAATCTGACATTTCTTTATAAAATAATTTAACTTCCATTGCGAATTATTGTCTAAATAAATATCCCCATTACTTTTAACATCATTTGAACCTGTCCGGAACTGCGACGGCTCACAGGCCTTTCCCCGAATATTCTTGTAGCCTTTAATCTATTTGAACATCTTGGTGCTGTATTCTTGCATTCAAGATGACTTGGAAAATGTTGCCTTAACATTAGGAGCACATTCTCTGAACCACCCCTAGGCAAAGCTCATTCTGTCTATTATAATTACTGCATAGAGCTAATTATATTGAATATGTGTATGCAATTAATCAACCTGAAAGTAACCTTTGGCAAAAATCKATAACCTTCCCGAAAGAGGACATTTCTGAGACAAAGGTTTGTGGTTTAAAAATGTATTTGTTTGGCACAGTTCCTGTTATGTGACTATGAATGGCCATATTGTTCGGGTCCCGTACAGCTGCAGTGGTTTGGTAATGTAATATTCTAAAGAATTTCATAACATTATGAATGATTCGATTTCAGCAACATCRGAATGAATCATTTTGGTTGAAAACTGACCTTCAATATGGAGGAAACTCAAATAAAAGGAGTAATTTAGAAAAAGTACTTTTAAATGAGTTAGAATGGTGGATGAAAGTACTGAACAAAGTGATGATGATGATGATGACGTTTTTCTGTTTGGCAACACATGTTGKGATGTCATTGGTAGAATTCTAAAGCTCTTACCTTACTACTGATATGAACATTTTAGACCACGTTTCTCTCAGGTATCTCCTCATCTACACGACTTTATCATGTGTAAAAGGTCACAGGGGCCTGGAGCCTATCCCTGGAGACTGGTGGGGTACACCRTGGACTTGGTGCCAATCCATCACAGGGCGCGCACACACATACACACACTCTAAAGCACAATACGGGGAATTTGGGAACATTGCAACGTGCAAAACTCCATGCACACAAACCCGCGGCGGGAATCGAACCAGCAACCTGGAAGTGCTGGAGGTGCTAACCACGACCAGTGATAACCATAAGATAACGCTGTGTTTAAATCTGAACCTTCCTAAAACGCGATGAAATGGTTCTAAAAAAAAAATTTTTTAAAATAAAAAAGCAATAACCAAATGCCAACGTTATATGGAAACGTTCCTTTCGCGAGGAATCAGCGTGAAGCTTGAGAACTTGTATGAGTTGGATGAGTATGAGTCATACCAGTTGGCTTTCCAGTCGCGAGTCCGAGGTTTGACGTGTCCGGTACGGATTAGTTTCGGGGAGGGAGGAGGCGGGGTTGGGATCTGAGAGCGCATGGATGAACGGACTCGGGAGCGACGAGACACACTGCGGAGGACACCAGCGGCTACGCGGAAAAGGAAAAGAGTCCCAAGTGCGATGCAAACGCGAACAGCAAGCGACTTGCACGTTTTGGGGATGCCGTGAACGAAAACGCGTGGTCTGTTTGGAGAAAATGGAGAAGTTTTGACGTTGCGCATTATGTGCGAGAGACTTTGCCCGGGGAATCGAAGAATTTCTAAAGCAAAGCGGTTCTGCAACTCCGCGCAACAAATGCGACCAGGCAGCGTCAGTGACTCACTGAGAGGTGTAAAGCGAGCCCACTTTGGCATGGAGACACGGGGTTCCCAGAATGGCTTCTGATCTTGGTGATGCCGCGAGCCGGTGGAATAACGCGTCGCTGGGACTGCACAGCGAGCTCCGATCCAACAGCTCCAACTCGAGCGCGGCCGCCTCCGGGCCTGGCAGCGCGCACTTCAGCCTGGGTCGCGCGCTGCCCGTGGGCATGGTTCTGGGCGCGTTCATAGTGTTCGCGATCGTCGGCAACATCCTGGTCATCCTCTCCGTGGTGTGCAACAGGCACCTGCGCATTCCAACCAACTACTTCATCATCAACCTGGCCATTGCGGATCTGTTGCTCGGCACCACGGTGCTCCCGGTGTCCGCCACGCTGGAGATCCTCAACTACTGGGTGTTCGGGAGGATCTTCTGTGACATCTGGGCGGCCGTCGATGTCCTGTGTTGCACCGCGTCCATCATGAGCTTGTGCGTAATCTCCATCGACAGGTACATCGGAGTGCGGTACCCTCTGCAGTACCCGAGCATTGTGACGGAGAGGAGAGCGCTCCTGGCTATGCTGGGAGTTTGGGTGCTCGCGTTGATCATCTCGATCGGACCCTTGCTCGGGTGGAAAGAGCCGCCTTCGGAGGACGAGACCGTGTGTCCGATAACGGAGGAGCCGTTTTATGCGCTTTTTTCGTCGCTCGGCTCCTTCTACATCCCGCTCGCTGTGATTCTCGCCATGTACTGCCGCGTCTACATCGTCGCGAAAAGGACCACTAAGAACCTCGAGGCTGGAGTGATGAAAGAGCGCAACGACTCCAGCGAGCTCACACTCCGCGTGCACTACAGAGGCTCGAACATCCAGGACGAGTGCAGCAGCGCGGGAAAGGGCCAGATGCGGAGCTCGCTCACTGTCAAACTGCTCAAGTTTTCTAGGGAAAAGAAAGCAGCCAAAACTCTTGGTGTTGTAGTAGGCATGTTCATCCTGTGCTGGTTACCCTTCTTCCTCGTCCTGCCCATCGGTAGGTGCTTCCATGCCCCCACATCAGTCCCATGTCCTCTACTTTATCCTTTCATTTCATGCTTTTTCTTTGCTCTTACGCATATTCATCTTGCTATCTTGCTGACATTTTATATAGAAGAATTAGCCAAAGGTCCCTGTGGTAACCCCTCTCCTGCACCTCACAACCTGTCGGAACCTGTGGTTTAAACTTTTCCCTTTTCCTTAATTCAGTCGACATGCTATCAGCCAAAACCTTTCGTATTGGTGCTAAAAAGTGCCTCATCTAGTTGTAGTGTCTGTAACTTTTTTTTTTTTTTAAATCAAATCTTTCAGTGATCTTTATCGTCATTAAGATGGAACTTGACCAATTTAGATTATAAAGCTGAAAAAATTGTATTATTCTAAAAAGCAGGATTGTCAAGATATTGCAATATGAATCAGACATGGTTACGGACACTACAGGTTTTTTTTGGGAGGTGGGGGGGGGGATCCTTATTTTTTCATGGAATGTTTTAATTTAGGCAACAATTTTACAGGCTTCTAGAAGCTTACATTTACATTTTATTATGTTTTTTGACATTACATTTTATTATCAGTGCTCAAAGAAATATGAATAATTTGCATTTTCAGTTATTATTGTTTGAAGCGAGACAGGATAACGCTGAAAAACGGACACATGTAAAATCATCTCTCTAAAACGGCTGAGGTTAGCAACCTGAAATGTTCAGGGAAGCAAGATTGGTATTTTTCATGTTGCATAATTTTCAGAAGCGGCGTCTTTGGCACACACATTTTCTTTATTATATGTATAACTTWAAAAAAGGAAATCAGCACCAATGTTGCATTTTGGCCGTATAACAACTGAGTCCTTTAGATCACGGATAGAGCATTGAAAGGCCACAGTTCAGTACAGTTTAGTTATTCCCAGCTTTTCCATTCAATAACCAGACTTAGTATACTTTTCACAAATAAATGTACCAAGAAGTACCTTTTCATGTTGGCCTGGTGGTACCACTGAGGGTACAATTTTATATACTATATACTAAAAATCTATATACTTTATCCTCAGCGGTTGGTGTGTTGTAACTTTAATTATCTTTTAACATAAATTTTAATATTTAAAGGTACAATAATTATTCATAGGTTCCAATAAATACAGTAAGGGTATTTAAAGGTGCACTACACTTACAGTATATTATAGGAAAAAGCATATCTACTTGATGCTAACACAGCAGCAGCAAGGGAAAGTAGAGTTTATTTCTGAGAGGGTACAGTAGGTGTATTACAGAAAACAGGAAATCAAAAACCTGCAACAGACTCTGGGTGAGCAAGACAACTGCAGCTGATGACATCTGGTTTCTATTAGGTATTAGGCTATATCATGCTATGGAGTTATTTTCCATATGTCCTGTACTGTAAATCACGTGTAATAATTTAAAAAGGTGCATAGTACAACATTACATTACCAGTTATACTCTTCCCCACAGACAATTTGTTATATATATTTACATTTATAAGTAGTTCTGATTGTCATGCAGTGGACACCTGCACACATTAGCGGGAAGTGGCAAGGAAATGAAGATAGAGTGGATTTCAAGGTAGTTCTGCTTCATCCATCTAGAATGCAGTTCGATAGCCAGTAAAAACACACTGATTAATGGTATATATGTCTTGGCCAGAATTGGTGATGTCACATTACACATGATACTATGATCAAGAAAGGCCTTTATACTGTATGTGCAAGTTTTTTTTTTTTTCGGCTCATCTTAATATAAAGTTGCCATTTGTGTGATTTATTTTAAAACGTTCAAATATTTGGATATGTGCAGTCAGTCCTGGGATTGTAACAGAATGTTTAAATAGATGATAAAATTTATAAATGATGTAGCATATAGAACTATATACCATATACAGTAAATGCAGAAAGCACCAATGCATATTTTTCAGTTTAAATCCTCCTCTGCATTTTTCCAGTGCTTGCTGTCTAGGCAGGGGCCTCAGAATCATTCTCACCCTCTTCTTTATAGCACTCCTGTTTTTATGGGGGCAGATGATGAATTGCGACATCGGATCACTCGATCTGCAAGTTATCAGAACACGTTTTATGCAGAATTTTCTTTGTGCTGCAGCCAAACCATTTTTCCACGCTTGGGACTGGCACTGGGGATGCCCTGCCCTGGTATGTGCACAGGGTTAAGGGTCTTTCCCAAGGGCCCCAAAAGTGGCAACCCAGCAGTGGCAGAGCTCGAATTCCTGACCCCGGTGACCATCAGATCAGCAACCCTCCTGAGCCACCTCCCAAATGTTTTCTTTGTGTCCAAGATGATTCATTTCATAGATTGTTACTAATATGTAGAAATATTAGTGCTGTCAACATTAACACGTGATTCATTTAGAAATTTTACCCAATTTCTTCACAAACTAAACATATGACCAAGTTTGACCCTAATGGCTTCCTATAAAGACAGCGCCTGTGTGTGATAATGGCGCATTAGCACGGTTAATAAGACGACTGAGGAAGCAGCACCAGGTGTGCTGAACAGCACGTTTCTTTATTTAAAAAATTTTTTTTTAAAAAGGCCTCTAGATGGATGTCTGAATAAAACCAAAGTTGTGTGCTTGAGCTACCTGTAAGAAGTACAAGAATACATTAAACACAAGATTAATGTGTGAGTGGTGCTTTAGGTGGCTGCCTCATGTGCATCTACTGTAGGTTGTTGATTTTTGGATCTGAGGACCCCGGATTCGAGTCTGCTGTCAGTGCATTGCCACACCACATTACTACCCAGCCACTGGTCCCATTCGAGAGATTTGAATTTAACGTTTGTTAAATGTTAATGTTTGAGATATGCATAATCCGTTTCCTCCAATCAGTTTGTCATGCGTTTGTATAATACAAGTAAAACAGAGTATTGTGATAAAAATTGTGATTAATTTTGATTAATCACAGACTACAGTATGACTTTGATTAACTAGATTAAACTTTTGAATCGATTGACAGCACTAATAAATATAACTCTCTTTACCAGTACTACTCTTACTTCGCTGTAGACACTTAAAGTTATTTACCAGAAAAAATGCAATACGAAGCCAGAAAGACTATTAATGTTGATTTAGTGAGTGTTAGGGGTTCAGTGTTGGGCTTCTTGTCTGTAGAAGGCCTGAGTTTGATTCCCAGCCAATGCCCAAACCCAGCCATTACGTTGCTGGGCATCCTTAGTGCTGCTCTCAAGAATGGATAAAGTGGGAGGGTTGTGCTGTGGCAACCCCTTAAAGGGATCTGCTGTTAATAACGGCATCAACTGACCGTATTGATTAAAATGGATGATTCAAAAACGTCTCATCTGGTTCACATTATGAGAAATAACCGTGTGTTGTAAAAAAAAAATAAAAAAAAAACTCAAATCTGTTCAAATTTGTGCTTGTCCATAGAGAAAAAAAAATATTCCATTAATTCCCTTAAGTTTGTATCTCTATGCAGAAAACTGCAAAAAAGGAGAACCACTTTGAGGAACCCCCTTTTTACACTCCAAGGGGTTTCCCAAGCAGAAAGCAATATGAGATCAAAGTTATAGAATTATTACAAATAAAAGTTAAACTATAGCAGCTTCAGTTTTGTTAAACTTCAGAGCTTCAGTAGCGCTTTCTCTTGAAGCTTATCTACAATAATCACCTACATTGTCTATAAATTATTTAGCTTTGGAATCTCTTCAGATGAAAGACTACAGTAGCTTTCGGGTTAGAGACGTTGCGTCAGAAATGGAGAAAAAAGAATGCATTATTGTATCATTTTACCTCTGTGGTCAGATTAGTGAACTGATAAGAACAGAGCATACAGKACAGTATGTGTTTATCTTCGGTGGTAAAGTTTTATCTCATCTGGTCTTTCTGAAGTAGAGTCTGTCGAGTGCCACAAAGCATCACCACTGCACAGTTACTGTATGAGTCTTACAGTATTTTAAGCCATGTTATTTGCCTATCCTGACCTTTTCGAAGCATGGTACTTTTATAAAGTCGAACTATCCCTTGCTTTATCCTAGGTATTAGTCCTGATGCATTATGCTTTATATAGGACAATCGTATAAATATCTCGTCCGTCTAACTGTCTACGTTGTTTAATCTGCTCGGGATTAATTGGTTTGCTACTGCGTTGGTCCTGAATCTTGTTGAGGTCTCATAAAGGAATGTAGAGGAAATGCCAATGTCTTTCGAAGGGCCCTGATATTCCCAGGCCTTGTCCTCTTGTGAGCTGCTACTAGAGTGTCGAGGTGTGGGAATAATGACGAGGTAGCGTTCCCACCACATATACTGTACGCTGAAACAGGTCAGGAACGGAGCATCTGTAATCTTTTTTTTATTTWTTTTTTTATGACTGAAATGCTCCGCTCTCCTATAGGCGGCCACCTCGCACCACGGGTCAGCTGTGTTTGTCCTGCAGGGACGATTTTGGAAGGAAAATTTTCCAYKTGTGTGACCTTTGGGAAGTTACTCTTCCCTCTCTGTGCCCTTTGTCTTCGTTCACCATGCTACTGCGATTTAGAAGTCTGAACATGAATACTTATTGTAGAGGAATTACACAAGGGGGCAATAAAGTACAGTATCTCAGGTCTGGCTCAGGTCCTGTGCGTAGGTTTTTAGTTCTGGTGGCTACTCTAGGAGCGCTGATAAGCACTATTTATAGATAGTGTGTCCCTCCACAGCTCCCTGGCTTGTGCAGTAAATGGACAGCCATGAAAACTGATCCTTAATATACAGTATGTAGGAATGATGACTGGCAACCCAAAGAGAAACACAGTTCCTTGATTTTAACGAGATATTCTTATATACTATAGTTTGTTTTCTGAATGACTTGTGCTTCTCATTTTGACATATGCAATGTAAATGTGTTAGGCACGGTGGTTGTTCAGTATGTTAATGCTTGTAGTTACTGATCAGAGGGTTGACGGTTTGAGCCCCAGATTTGCCAAGTTGCCTTTGTTGGGCCCTTAATCAAGRCCCTTAACCTTCTAGCATTTAAAAATCCAAACCAAATGGATAAAATCACATTTTAAGATTTTACAACTCCTAACTCTCCATTTATAACCAATTTATATCTAATGATGGGAAAACTAATAAAAAAAAAACACACATATTAACACACGTGCTGTCCACTTCATTAGGGAAAATGATACAACATCCAGACGGGTTTGAACTGACATGAGCTGGTAAACATCCACTCTTTATAACTATGGTGAGCAGAAAAAGACAGAAAACTCACAAAGTGCCAATCTTTSAGGCTTACTGGCAACAACAGCAGGAAACCACAGCAGGTTCCACTCCTCTCAGCCAAGAACTGGGATCACCTGGCACAGGTTCACCAGAACTGGACATTTCATTTTTAACTTTTTCTAAAGTTTCAAAATGTTGAGAATGAGATCTGCTGTTCTGCTTAGCATGATTGTGAAGAGTAGTTATTTGAATTAGTCTAGTGTTTCTGTCAGGTTGAACTAATCTGACCTCTGTCATCAACAAGACAAGATTTCCCATCACGGAATCCCAGAGGATTTCTGAAATACATAAACCATCCAGTGCGACAGTCACGCCGTCATGACCAGTATCTGCATGCTTTAATGCAACCTAATTGGCTGATCGAATAATTACATGCATGATTATGCATGGAAAATATTCCTAAGTAATTGTGTATATGGCGAATACACTTTAGCTCCTTTTCCACAAACCCTTCCTTAATGCATCTCTGTTCATGTTAAGGATCACTAATTCATTTCATGAGTTTTATTGTGGTGCTTATATTTATAAGATAATTATATTGATCATATGACAGCACAATTTGATAGTGCGTGGGTCCGGTGTTCTGGTTGCATGCCAACGTCAGACACGCCAAGCGATTCATCCCACAGATTTATGCTTAAAACTTCAAGAAATTAGTCGTGAAGATGCCTGTTAGATGGGTGTTAATATTTTTATGACTTTAATGCTATCTGGGCACCTTTTTGTGAGTGCATACGTTAAAAAAGAAAAAGATTATTTTTTTCATCAGAAGATATTGCAGAGGAATACTGGATAGGAATCTCCCAGCTTTAACAAGACCTATGCTGGATCATGACCTGTAATTCTTCCGTCGAACTCTGGGGGGAATTTAATTACATTGTTAACCGCGTTTGCCTGTGAAATGTCTTTGTCTCTTTAACAGAGTATCAAGAGTAAGTTAGAGAAGGGTAATTAGAGTAGATTAAATGCCCTTGAGTTAATGAGATGTTCGCTGTATTGATGTGTTCTAAGGAAACTACTTATAATTCAGCGTTGCAGATTAGCTAGGAAACCCCCTGAGCTCCTCAGTCTGTCTGAGCTTTTAAAATGCTTACTTGTCATGTGCTGTAGGATGGCATTTAATCTGTCCTGAAAGGGTATTTGTTTATTATGTTAATTACGCTTACTAAAAGGAGAGAGTTTAATAATGCAAGGGCACAGTTAGGATAAAGTCCATAAAAGGATACGGGATACGCAGCATCTCAAAAACAGTTCCTATGGGATACGTGACACACTGAATGGGAGAGTTGAGAGGCAACAGGGAGACGTTTGGATATGCCCAGTGGATTTTCATGATCTTTTTTAATCTCAATATAGGGGAAAGAGTTATGTAGACCAGAAATCTGAACGTCTTGTCAGTTTCTGGAACATCTGCTGTGTAGTTCGTACAATTATGTTGAAATCGTCATTCTTTCTTAGACTGTAATAAAAGAACATGAAGTGACATGCTAAATTGAAAGAAACTCGTTTGCACAAAACAAAGCTTAAACAAAAAGCGATATACAGTACTTATTTGCTGGATATTTTATAAGAAACAATGGTCCATTTGGCCAGACTATTTTTAGCTGACATAGTACCAGGCTCTAGTAATTCAAATATACAAACACAAATATTTTCGAAACTCAAATATACAACAGTTTGTATTATATATACACAAACTCAAATATACCAGAAAATCAAATATACAGTACACATTTATTGATAAAATATACAAATACAAACATTTCAGAAAATAAAATGTTTTAAATCAAATATACAAACTCAAATATTTCAGGAAATCAAATATACAAAATGTTTATCAAATATACAAACAAATAATACAGAAAATCAAATATACAAAGGTTTTTTTAATCAAATATACAAACTCAAATATACCAGAAAATCTAATATACAAATTGTAAATCAAAAAATACAAACTCAAATATTTCAGAAAATCAAATATACAAAATTTTAATCAAATATACAAACACAAATATTTCAGAAAATCAAATATATAACATTTTAAATCAAATGTACAAACTCAAATATTTCAGAAAATCTAATATACAAATTGTAAATAAAAAAAATACAAACTCAAATATTTCAGAAAATCTAATATACAAAATTTTAATCAAATATACAAACACAAATATAAAAAAAATAAAATAANATACAACATTTTTATTAAATATACAAACTCAAATATTCCAGAAAATGAAATATACAAAATTGTAATCAAATATACAAACTCAAATATTTCAGAAAATTTAATATACAACATTTTCATTAAATATACAAACTCAAATAAAAAAAATCTAATATACAAATATTTTAATTGAATATACAAAAACAAATATTCCAGAAAATTAAATATACAAAATTGGAATCAAATATACAAACTTAAATATTTCAGAAAAGGCTCATTTTCTGTGATTAGAAATGTCTTGTTGATGTAAGAGGTTAAAGGAGCTTGGCCAATCTGGTTTGACTTGTTAGAAATGCTTCAGCATCTCAATTAACCTCTTTACAACTATGGTGACCAGAAAAGGACCTCACACTCTGTCAGACTTGCTGAAGAATTGAACGATACCTGTTCACCATGATGGGTGCTTATTTTAGTTACAGTAGTGTTCCTGCTTTTCTAAAATGTGGGACCAAAAACCACACCATGGTCCAGGTCACTGAGATCTTTTTTATATGTTATGTATTTTTGTTTTATGTAAACATTAACTAAAGATTTGCATTTGTTCAATTGTATGCATTTTATTGCTGCCACTGACAAAATAATGACATGCATGATTCCTAATAAAGTGGCCGGCGAGTCCACAAATTGCACCTTACTGCTATAAAATTGCTGTTTCTGCTCCTTGTTCTGAAGCATGCTACTACACACGTTCCACCTATTACTGACTAATGACTTGTTACGTTTCAAAATGAGATTTTGTTGTGTTGGTGTGTGAGAGTTCATTGCCCTGAGTGCTTTATATTCGGTGGATATTGTGGATTAATGTAAACAGATTTTGTCTGGGCTCAAATCTTTTTCAAGAGATACAGATTTGTGCATGATTTTTTCTGCAATGGAGGCCTAGTGCTTGAATCTGCAAAATGTGCATGTTGTGCAATCATTAGTTCAGTTTGTCCTTTGAAAACCCCTATGATTACCCATAAACACTAGCTGAACCATGCCATCTGTTGGTCCAAAATGAAATTGAGCAAGGTGTCAATGGGCTGTGGACGGCTTTACTGAATAAACTTGTATTTTTAGGTTCCTTCAATACCAACCTGCGTCCTCCAGAGACATTTTTCAAGGTCATCTTCTGGCTCGGCTACTTCAACAGCTGCCTGAACCCCATCATCTACCCCTGCACCAGCCGTGAGTTTAAACAGGGATTTATCCGCATCCTGCGCTGCCAGTGCCAGCAGAGGAAGGGCTGGAGACCCTATAACTACCGATCTCACATGGGTCCCGCAACCCAGATCTACATGGACAACAGCTCGGTGTGCATGAACGGCAGTCACGCTTCTCCCAGCCCTCGGTTCTTCAGCAGAGACACCGGCTCTCATACATCATCAGGTCTCTTGCCAGGCTGGAGTTCCTCCTCCAACTCTCTGTCTAGCAGTTCCTTCCCTAGGAAGTTCACAGCCAGCCCTGGCCCAGTGTGTAAAAATTCTGACAAATCCAGCAGGATGACTCTTCTTATTCCAGATGGGGCTCCAGGGAAAGAGCCCCAGCATATAAATGGGCAGAACATTAAAGAAGAAGTAGAACCACACACCAAATCCAGACTCAATCCGGAAATTAAGCTGTAGTTGGGTAAACGACATCTAGCGTTGACATTAGTGCTCCCTTTTTGTTGTTCCTTTTTGTTATTATTGTGTACATTTGAGATTCTTCTTGTAGTTGGAGATTTTTTTTTTATCCTGCATGGATGCATTGTAAACAAAGTTATGACACATGCAACGGCTACATCAGTGGAATAAAGAGTGGCTATTGGTGCATTTTACATATCTTGGATTTTACCATTCAGGTTACGTCTATAGTTGTGCTGTCAAATGATTTTTAAACATTTTTAAATTTATAGTCAAGCCCCTCTGTATGTAATAAATAATAATAATAATAATAATAATAATAATAATAATAATAATAATAATAATAATAATAATAATAATAATAAATAGCCTTTATTTGTATGGCATAGGAATATTTTTAGTTCATAATCTGAAAGTGCTGTATATATAAAAAATAAGCATGATGTTGAGTCTGGTTTCCAGAAGCATTATAGTACAGACTTTAGCTCTCGCTAATGTGGTCAGTGACTTACTTCTTGCCTCAGATTGTGAATATTTGTCCATTTTGTGTACTTTTGGAATGCAGCATTTGACATCATTCACGAAGAGTGTATCAGTACTGACACTGGTATCAGGCATTTGTTCGATACATAAAAATGTTTCCAAAGCCAACACTGTTGTTCTGATGACAGAAGTGACAGCAATCTGGAAGTGTTTCATCAACAATATTGGCAATCAATGCCCAGCAGATTGCAAACTCTACTACTCTGTGAAAATATCTCGAAGGAAGACATGACGGCATCGTTATTTAATACAAGGAACCTGATTAAATATTTTGAACATAAACCTCAAAAACTGAGGAGCACATTGCTAGCAGTTTACTGCAGTAATCAATTCTGCCTAAGCAAAAGAAAATGTCTATATACGAGGGACATTCAGGTCAAACCAGGAATTTTGATTATGCAGAATAACAYCAAAAACTATCATTATTTCTCGGTAAAATTCCGTGGGACACTAATGCACTTGTCCCAGTGTTTCACTAGTGCTTGGATAACATCAAAGTAGAAAGTACGCCGGAGCCATGAAACACTGGCCTCCCAACAACTCCTTTAATGGCCCAAACATGTAAAAATGGCTTGGAGTGCGGTCCGGACTGTATGCATGTAACTGTATGTACGATAACTTCCAGCCGAGTTCCTGTAATGTGCAAGTGGTGTTGGTGAATGATGATTGATTTTCATGAATGATGGATGATTTTCACTGATCAGATGTTCCACTCGCTGAATGTCCAGGGAAACGCCCACAGTGGGCTCCGAACATCTTCGGCTGGGATCGTCTTTCATGGACATCCTTAAAAATGTTTGCACCATTCAAATGTTTTACTCTGACAAATTTTATCGCTTTGACTTGAACATCTCTTGTACAGTGCTAGGAGTGTTAAAATCACAGCCTTACTCATAATGTCAGTCAGGATGGGATAWTAACAACAAGGGATTTGGATGCAATGACCAAATAGAATGTATTTTACACACTGCTATACAGAAGCACTTTTTTTATATRTATAAGCTAAACAAAACTAAATCTCCTTATTCAATCAAAGGTAATTTTTCTAATTTTTCTAGCTAATACACTTATTTAAAATCAACTGAATGATCACATGATCATTATTAAAACATAAGCAGAGATAAACAGAGAGGGGAAAAAAACATGTTGAGGGACACACCTGATTGATTAATACTGTACTAAACGTTTAATCAACGATCATTATTGGTATGTTCCAGTACCAAAGAAATCCCATGCACTCGTATTCAAAAGTGATCTATGTATTAAAAAAAAAGGGTAGCGATAACCAGAATATCATTATACAGACAGATGTTTGTTTGTTTGTTTGTTTTAATGGTCAGTTTAGATCAGGGGTCTCAAACTCAATTCCTGGAGGGCCGCAGCAAAAAAAGAGGGGAACAAAACTCTGTGGGGCTGCGGCCCTCCAGGAATTGAGTTTGAGACCCCTGGTTTAGATAAATAAATTCTTCTCGCATGGTTTAATCCTAATTTGAGATCCTTTTCCCGAGATTAATAGATTCTTCAGAGCCTAATAAGTGCAGTATGGTGTCTCACGAAGTTTTGATTTATTGTTCTCATTTCACTTTTCTGTACATATTGACCCTATTTATAATAAGCTGTGTTGGCCATTGTTATTATAGCAATTGTTTAAATAGATTTCATGGTTTTATTGAATTTGCTGGTATCTTGTTTTACCTGTGCTCGGTGTAACAGTGTCTATACAATTGGGAACATTATGTGCTATGTAACTGGGTTTGACATGCTGGAGTGTTTTTTTTAGATAKATATATTCTGTATATTATTTGTTTTTAAAACACTTTTTTTTTGTTTTGTTTTTTTTACATTTTTTACCTTATATGTGTAGTGCATTACATCATATCCCCTTCATTCTTCACCTAAATCAGAATCTGAATTAAACAGTCAATAAGTGCAATACTAGTGCATTTTTACCTTTATTCTGATATTTTAGCCTCAAGCTGAATTTCTGCACAATGGACGACAGTGTCCACTAACTTGACCTCTCTGCCTGTAGACATAGTTCTAAATATAATTTCACATTTTTAATCGCTATATACACCAATCAGCTAGAACATTTACACCACCGCCAGGTGAACTGAATAACATGCCTTATTAATTATATATCAGTAAAACTGGTGATAGTGATCATGGACACCTAAAGCTCATTTACAGTATGTCCGTGGGGAGCAAAGGCCAAGCCCTCTGGTCCAATGCCACAGAAAAGCCAATGTTGCTAACGAAGCTTAATGCTGGCTACTATAGAAAGATATCAGAACACTCAGGGCATCCCGGCTTGCTGTCTACGAGATGAGAGTTGATCTGGCCTCCACATTCCCCAGATCTCAATCCGATCGAGCATCCGTGGAATGTGCTGGACAAACACGTCGGATGGATGGGGCCCCACCGTGCAACTTATAGCACTTAAAGGAACTACGGCTAAAGTCCTAGTGCAAGAAATCACAGCACACCTTTGGAGGTTTTATGGAGTCATGTACGGAAGGCTCAGAGCTGTTGTGGCACAAGGGCACCCGTCAATGTTTTAATGTTTTAGGCTTTAATSTTATGGTTGATCAATACATAATGTTTTAACTGACCCTGAATTGACCAAATGCAGTATTTCCTGTACTCTGCCACACAAATCAGTTAAGACACCTAACTTTTCTTTTCTTTTATTTACCACTCATGCAAAAGTGCAAAAAAAAAATTGGACCTTGACATATAATAACAGTTTCGATTAAATATTTTACACAGAATTTGACAAGCTTGCTGCTGCACTCTCTGCGGAGCCTCTCATACTAACACCGCACCCAGTGCCATATCAATGTCACTGCTGTGATGAAAATGGTCTACCACCCAACAGTCATGGTCCAGTGGAGGTCCCGTTTTTTTTTGTGGGGTTTTTTTTGATTGAAGGGTAAGGACGGGCGAATCAATCGTCCTTAACAATAAATGAGTCTTTGTCAGCAATTGTTCGTTAACAAGGTGACCTGCATGCAAGATATATGTGATTAAATGGCTAGTAAGCAGAGCTGCAAGGCAGGTCTACATAAGAGACACTGATATCACATTTGTGTCTTAGTACTGATGTTTTCTTTACCTTTTATCTCATCTCTTGTTGAATTTAACTTCACGTTAAAAGAAATTAAAATTTTAAGGATATAGCGACTATGAATATAGTAATGAAGCACGGCACATGATCCAGCGTTTAGTTTCAGCAAACTCAGCAAATACTGAATATTTCTCTCATATTATTTCTCTAGACATAACCCAGAATTACTGGACAATTTACTCCTTTGGTAAAAAAAAAAACTTTAAAAAATAAACCTGGCTTATGGATATATGGCCTGTGTTGAAATAGGCATCTTAATATGAATTTCATACATTTAAATTCCATACACCTTTTTTCTGTGGTGTATGATACATATACTTTATATACTTTGAAATGCTCTTTTTTCTGTGGTGTATTTTATATATATATAAAAAATGTGTGTACAGCATGTGTGTACAGTATGTGTATGCGACCTGCAATGGATTGGTACCCTGTTAAGTCTCCTAGGATAGGCTCTAGGCCCCCTGCAACTCTGTATACAGGATAAACCTGTATAGATAATGAGTGAAAAAGTGAGTAGGATTTGTCTCTAAAAATATATATATTTTAAAATCTTGGGTTATGGTTTTGAAATGTAAAAAAAAATCCTAACTAAAAATTTCAAAATTCAAATTATTTAAATTAAATAAATTCTGCCAAAAAAAAAAAATTCCAAGGAAAAGATTGATTTATTACAAACTCCACAAACTTTTAGATAGCATTCTTTCATGGTCTTATAACATTTGTAAAATGGGTATTATTTTACAAAATACATTATACAACATGCATGCATATAATATATTTTTATATATCTTTTCGTTATGTATGTTTAGATGCTCATGAAGAAAGAACATTTATAAGAATGTGTTAGAGAATGTTTTAATAACGTTCAAAAAAATGAAAGAAATGCTATAGGGGATCATTATGCACAATAAACCGTAATGCACAAGGAAACCCAATATGTTATGTTTTTACGAATTGAAACCTTCCCTGAAAACCGATCTGTTCTTAGTTTGTGGCATCTGGAAACCAATTAAAACCTACTGAAATTGTGAACATAATAGAGATAAATCCTGCTTTATGAGATGTACGTTTCTTATTCCTCATTTATGTTTTCTACTAATTGTCCTTATAGAGTTAGGGATGTTCCAGATCGCATTGAAACATGCCAAGTAAATCCATAAAGCAAAAATGCTGGATGTCAGCACGACTACTTGTGCTACTCTTGCAGCTTGTAAATAAATTAAGGTTTTCTGAAAGCGCCAAAGAACAGAAAAGCCTCCAGTATCCTGCAGCTCATCACAAGATTACAGTCTTTGTTAATGAGATTATAGCCCGTAGCATGCATGTGCTATTAATGCTCAATTTAAGATGGGAGCCAAGCGATTTTGTCCTCAGAGATTAAAAACCTTGCTGAAAAGCCTCAGTTTAGTCAGACCAGTTTCCAGCTGCCARAGCACAGCCTGGGCTGGTCAAGATGGCAGGAAATTAAATTGTAAATAGCGTTAAAAGGAAAACTAGTATGCTAGGAAGTGCAATCACTTGTTTCACACACTAAGTTAGTTAAATCGCAAATAATG
Source organism: Clarias batrachus (assembly GCA_003987875.1). Taxonomy (NCBI): domain Eukaryota; kingdom Metazoa; phylum Chordata; class Actinopteri; order Siluriformes; family Clariidae; genus Clarias; species Clarias batrachus. The sequence continues at coordinate 570,388 of QMIH01000166.1, forward strand.
TTAAATGGAAAACTAGTGCACTAATCCCTTATTTCATACACCAAGTAGTCCCCTTGATCAAGGGTTAGTAAAGGATTCAGGATCCAGCCTGGTATCAGACGCTAGTTAGCTTTGCAGCTTGCAATAGCCACAAATAAAACAACACAGACAATTCAGAGAAGTAATTTAGAAGTAATTATTAAGAAGACAAATAGTTGTTTAAGGTGATATAATGTTATCAGATGTGTTTTTCTTGCTGAAAGTGTTTCTGTGACTCGTTTTGAATGTGGTTTTCGGCAGGTAGCCGCTCTCTCCTCGGTACTTCAGACTTTCCTGACCTCCATGCACCCATGCTGCGACCGACAGTTAGTGTAATTAAGGATTGTTAGACCACCTGGGACATATAACTAAACATCAAAGTGCTGTTATGCTCTATGTCATCAATTATGGAATGCCTCTCGTCCACAGGTGGGTAGTAACAAGTTACATTTACTCCATTGCGTTTGCTTAAGTAACTTTTAAAAAAGAAAAAAAAAAAACTTATATGAGTAGTTTTACTGCACTATACTTTTTACTTTTACTTGAGTAGATTTGTGAAGAAGAAACTCTTACTCCGCTACATTCGGCTCCACTCGACTTGTAATTTTTCTAACCATTTATTCAACATTTTAGATATTCTTTGTGTTTGCCAGAGAAATTCAGCCGGTGGATCTACCACGTGACTGTGTTCCACCAATCAGATGTAGCAACAATAATCACATGACTCCGTTTGATCGCAATAACAATAACCGCATGGAGTCATATGACCACACAAAAGGGGGAGGGGCTTGTCTTCAGCAGTGGAAGACAGTGAAGCAAACATGTCGCGGTTAGTTTAGCTGTTTTATTTAATGTTACAATCTTAACATATATTGTTAGCAAATAAACGAGAGGCTAAAAATATATTTTTTTCTTACAGTTGTTCTGCTGGACACAGTTTATGTTTAAGTGAGACCTCTTGTACACGTGTTATTTTCTATCTGCTGAGTCATTTACAGGGCAACTGAATATACAGTATATCTTACACTGGAAATAGTCTACACTGTTCAAACATACATATGTTACCTACAGTAGAGATTTATTTCAAAAACTTTATATTGTGAAAAAAGGGAGATTAGGAAATTTGTGTTTCCTATTCCTTTATTATTTGGAAAGTTGTACTTTATTTGATAATTTTGTCTGACTGCTTACATAATTAAAAAAAAAAAAAAGAAATCAGACATGATGAAAAGTTACTTGTGTAGGTAGGGCCTGGAGTCTATCCCAGGAGACTTAGAACACAAGGCAGGGTACACTCTGGAGATGGTGCCAATCCATCGCAGGACACACACACACACTAGTTAGCCTAATCTGCAGGTCTTTGGATTGTGGGAGGAAATCCACCAAGCACGGGGAGCACGTGCAAACTCCATGCACACAGAGATGGGAATCAAGCCTGGCCAGGGATCGATCCCAGACCCTGGCGGTGCAAGGCAACAGTGCTAACCACTACACCACCTTGCCACACTTTTCAGCCACTCTTACTTGAGTACATTTTTTGGCTACCCTACCCGCCTCTGCTCTCGTCCAATCAGATTGCTTGGTCGGAATAAACTGTTGTATAAAAGTCAGTAAAAAAAAATTATCATTTGAAAAATATATAAAAAGAAATAAGGAATCTGGAAAGAAAATATCCTACCAGTTTGACCTGCTCTGCCAGTGTCTTGGCAGTTGATAGCTGGTCAGCAGGAAATGTAACCTGCTGTAAGCATGGATAACACCTTCGTCATACAAAGTATTAGCTTGTGTAATAGTTATACAATATTGATATACAAGATACAGCTGTTTCATAAAACCAGCCATATATATGAAACAATATTTGTTCTGGGAAATGCCATAAAATTTCTGTGACAGCTGAATAATTGGACAATTGTTGGAAAACTGGTAAACCTACAGTATATGGTTTTGTGTATGCCAGTATGTAGAATTGTATCATATCACACAGATATTTACCTGCAGAAATCATAAAAATAAACACCAAGGCAAGATCCGTTGACGATAAGACTGACCAGCAACCTAGCTAGTTCATGTATGATTTTGATTATTTAGCATATTTTCTGGATCACAGTATTTCTTATTCCTAACAAAGTTAAAGGGTTTACAATGGGTTTCTATAATCTTCTTCCGTGCAGTGATGTGTGAAAATAGGATCCTATGTTCCCAGTGTCCTATGTTTCCCATATTTATACAGCACATAATAAAAGCATGAAAAAGCTGGTACATCCTTTAAAGTATATAGGGTTATTAAAAGCTGGAGTGAGATTAAGCATATGTATGGGTTGTTCGTACTTTTGTTCATTATTTGCAAGTTCTTTCTAGAGATCTGCAAAACCACATAAAATGATAACTATTAGTATTCTTAAAAGTTAGACTGCTGATCAGAAGGTCATATGTTCAAACCCCAGCACCACCAAGTTACCACTTTTGGGCYYTTGAGCAAGGCTCTTAATCCTCAACTGCTCAAATGTATAATGAGTTGCTCTGGATAAGGTCATCTGCCAAATGCTTTAGATATAACTCTTATACAGATATAAATGTAAATGTAGTTTCTGTGGTACTGAAATGAGCGTATCAAGTAGACTAACTTTGCTAGGGGAAAAAAAGAAACCTTAGTGTTCATGATAAAAGAAGAAGATTTTATGCTAAGAATGTACCACTGCCCAAATAATACCTCATTATTGGTTGATTTTTGGTGATCCTTAACCATGGATCGATGCCTTTAACAGATGAACTATAGCCAAGAGAACCTGTGTATATCCAGATCCAGATGCCAGATCGAGAGGTCAGTAGTTCAAACCCCAGTGCCCCTTGGCAGTCATTTCCCATGTGGTTAAGCAGAAGAGATTTTAAGTCCCAGCACTGTGACCTGATGCTGTTTAGCGCTTTAATAGGGATTTATCTTGGTGGTATTCTTAGGTCCTGATCTATTTAACTAATCTGAGGGTGATGGAAGAATACAAATGCACTTATTCAAGGGCATCATAACACTCTAGGGGAAACAGTGGAGATAGAGGAGGCCCTTAAGCGTCTTTAACTGGAACTGCAGTACAACACAACACAGCACAGGTGAGTTGCAGGGGATCGACAGTATACGTTCACAGACTACCGACYCTAATCACCCAGCTGTTAGTGCGTCACTTCCCATTGAACTCAAAGCTTTTCATGCCCGCTTTGAGCTCAATAACAAAGACCCCCTGCTGCAAGCCCCTGCCGCATCGCCAGAGATTATGCCTGTGGTTTCTGTGAACAGCGTGAGGACAAACTTTCAACAAAATCAACATACAGAAAGCCACCAGGCTAGATGGAATTTCAGGACATGAAGAGGACCATAAAGCAGATGTTTCCCGTCTATATCTAAGCAGTTCAATAGTACATACCTCTTTTTAAAAAGTCTGTTGTTGAGATACTTTAAAAGCCATGTCCCTGAGAATATGGGCCAACCTCCAAAACAGGTCTACTGAGGATTTCGATATCCTTTGCACTACACGCCACACTAGCTCACCTGGAAAACAAAATTTGTTGTGCCAGAATGTTATTTGTGGACTACAGCTGAGAAACCCCTGGACATGGCTGATTTTGGCCATGTCAATCTTTCTTAACAGTCATCTACACAGGCTCGTGGAATTAGGACTAGGTCTCACCCTATGGAACTGGATGTACGTGCGGATAGGCATGAACAACTCCTCCTCTCTGGCTCTCAAACCGGGCACCCCGCAGGGTTATGTTCTTGTTGTTCTCCTTGTTCACACAGGACTGTTTGGCTCAAACAGCATCATAAAGTTTGCTGATGACACCAATGCAGAGGGGCTGATTACAAACAGTGACTAGGCAGCCTAGAGGGAGGAGATGAGATTCGTGGCAGAGTGGTGCCAGGAAAACAACCTCTCTCTCTCTCTCTCTCTCTCTCTCTCTCTCTCTCTCTCTCTTTCTCGCTCAACATAAAACAAAACTAAGAAGCTGATCATTGACTAGAGGAAACAGGGAGTAGCGCAGACACCCATCTACATCACCGGAGACGCTGTGGGGAGGGTCAACAGCTTTAAATCATCTGGGGTGACCTTCAGCTGTGTTAGGCACGGGATATGAGAACCCTGCAAAAAGGTGGTAAAGACAGCACAATTCTCAACTGAGCAAGRCATTTACCTCATACACTATGTCAGGAAAGTGTGTCGCATCACACAAAAGACACTTTTTCTTTAGGTAAGTCCTGGAAAATCAGGGAAGAAAAACATCATAGATGTGATACTCTGGACATTCAGTACAGTTCAGGACATTGCTGAGTCAAGACCTGACCAACTGAAGCAAACCCAGATCATTACACTGCCTCCAGAGGCTTTCACAGTGGCCACTATGCATAATGAGTGCATTGCTTCATGCACTTCCCATCTTACCCTGACGCACCCATTGTACTGGTATAGGATCCATCTGAACTAATCACAACCTTTTTCCATTGCTCCAAAATCCAAGCCTTATACTTTGTCGCACATTCAGGCCTTTCTTTCTGATTAGTCTGATGAATAAGTAGTTTTCTTATGGCCAAACAGATGTTAAGTCCCAATACAGTAGATTTTCTTATCCCTAGGACTTTATCTATAAACTGCTCAGATGTAAAATGAAAAAAAGAAAAATAATAATAATAATAATGTAAGTCGCTCTGTATAAGGGTGTTTGCCAAATCCCGTACATGTAAAAAATAATGTGTTGAAGGATTCTTAACCCAGTTCCATAAATCCTCTTAGTTGTTTTCTTTGCTTGATGGGCCCAATAATTTGACCCTCCTAAAAGGGCGACTTCACTTTTTTGGCCAGGCAGTGTAATATGTTATATACATTTGTCAATGTCATCTATCTATTATATGGCAAGGCATCCAAGTATGAATTTCATTGAGGTCTGCACACTGTACTTGTATATCTGACAATAAAGCATTGTATTCTTAAACTCTTGAAAGGTGCCAGAACCAAAAAGTTTACATTTTCATATGACAGGAAAATGGCCCGTAGACAATGTCTCATTTGTACAAGACCCAGATATATGATATACACCCCTGGACATGGCTGACTTTGGGCCATGTCAATCTTTCTTCGAAGACGTAACAACCTTCTCGCCCTGTGCCTGTGTGATCTGTCATTCTTAAATTCACTCATGCTAAATTATCATCAAAGCATTTATATAAATAAAAGTGTTTCGGGGGGAGGGGCAAACACGGTCCATATGTCTGTCTGTATGTCTGTCCAACCAGATTTCGACAGTAATTTGCCTAAAGTTAAACCTTTTTTATGGGGTTAAACTAAGTAAATCACAATGTTGAGTAATAGTTAAGTTATTAGCAGTTAYTGTATGTGCCAGATTATGTCACAGTATCACACAAAACTGGCTGGATAGAATTTATATATTACTACAGATAAGCTTTCAATAAGGTAGCTTGCTCAATGTAAACAAACATCACCACCAGTAGATATTGACAATATATTGACTGGGATTACTTAATATTTCTATTAAGAAATAACAGCGATTAAGTGGTGTAACTGAATATAAAGCACTAGACTCATTTTAAGACAGAACTTAATTCTGTTGATCTACTGACCTACAGTACTGTTTTGATTTCTCATCTGTGATTCACTCTCTGTTTACCAAACAGGGAGTGTATTTGGCTGATGACTAAAGAAGTAACTTAGTGTGAACGAGGCGTAAAAGCATTTAAACTTTTTTATATACTGTGTGCTTTTCCCCCATTGATTGTAATAAGATGAAATGACAGTAGATTCAAAATATTGCTGTGAACTAGGTAAATTTTGTACAATTTCTTAATATTTTATCCATTGGAAACCAATACGATATAATGTATCAGTGAAATTTTGTGAAATTACAGTCATCTTTGTTGCAGGTAGACATGTACAGGGACTTCAACCTGAAATAATAATATCACTGATTACATTAAAACTGATCAGCTCATTTTTAGTTTTTAAATATTTCTACAAACTCTTTTCCAGTCATCGACGGATACTATCTTTATCATAAAATTAGAGGTGTCTATGTATAAGCAATAAGAATCATGCACTTATTCCTTCAATTCAATACTCGAACTACATATCCCACAATCCTCTTGCGAGTGACGCGGCAGGATCCCGGAAGAAGCTTCGAGTTGTTTCTAGAAGGGAGCAGGGAGACGTGGGGAGTTTCTGTTAGGTATGTATTAACATTTTAACTGCTTTGTGTATCTAAATTTMAGCATTTTAGGTATTAATGTTAATTGTGGGCACTTTTAAAGGTCGTCTTTTAGCAGCAAAAAGCTAAACATGCCGAGTGACGCTAACGCAAACGCAATGGTAAGCTAACAATGTGGATAAGTGTCTGCTGTGTTTGTGGTTTTAACTACTTTAAGTTTATATATTAGTTGTATTTAGGCTTTAAAATACTGCTTGTAAGCATTGCTATGCTTCGTCACAGTGTAAGTATAGAAAGCCTGTACAAATTCATAATTGTATAATTACATTATTCATATAAGTAGAACTGAAGTAAGTATTCGTACCCAGATTTACTGTTGGCTATTGTACTGCATTATATTTCATACAAGCACTATATGGCCAAGCCTATATAAGAGTGCTGAAAATCATCACTGTTTTAATATGGAGTTGCCTCCACCATGACACGACACCATGACAGGCACCACACTCTGTACAAATCTAGTCTCCCAGAGATAGGATTTTGTACTTGTTCAAGAAAAAAATAAGCATTAAAAAGATCAGAATGAGTGAGAATTCTTGACTCCTGTTAATCATAAAGGTGTTTAACATGGTTGATGTCAGGGTTCTGGGGTTCCTCCACACCAAACTCCTCAACTACGTCATTACGGGCATTGCTTTGTGCACAGTCATRCTGAAATGGTATAGGGTTTAAAGGGTCTTTCCCCAGATTGCTGCCGCAAAGTTGAAAGCATAMAATTGACTGAAATGTCTTTATGTATGATGTAGCACTTTAACATTATTCTTCACATGATTATTTAAGCATGATCGAGTTGATGCTCAGTGGGCTTGTGTTCAGCAGCTCAGCCATGATGATGAACCATTTTATACCAAAGTTAGTTTTGACAGAGTAATCTGATTGGACGAGATGCTTTCTGTGAGTAATGATAGTAGACAGTGACAGCACTGGRACATTTAATTATAGGTAACGCTTTACGTCACAGGTCTACTAGAGCAGTTAATTACACTAACCGTCGGTCACAGCAAGGGTGAAAGTCGGGTCGGTAAGGTCCGGCATTCTGAGGAGCGAGTAGCTGTCTGCCAAAACCCAACTTTTATACCAGTCACGGAATCACTTTCAGCAGGAAAACACATCTGATAACGTTCTGTCATCTTAAACAAAGCTTTGTCTTCTTAGTCAATGCTACTAAGTCGTCCCAAATTGCGTTTGTGTTGTTTTATTATGAGTGGTATAACACAGGAACACACACTTGAACACAGTAGTTCCCCTTCATTTACTGATTGGGACTTTTTAGTTAAATTAAATTTGTGTGCAAAATTTGTCTTGATGTTTGATCACAAAAGTCATCATGGAAAACAAAGATGCAGTTATAATGCAGACGCAAGTACACATGTATGATTGGTACCATATTATGTGAAGTTTAATAATTTTAAACTTTAAAGTCTATTTTCATTTTGCATTTGAGCCGCGTTAATGTCACTGTTGTCAAAATGTACCCAACCACATGATTTGCAGAATATTTTCCATATTAATCATTAACAATATTCATTTGACTTTCCACAATTCATTCACGGTAGTAAACATTTTGACATCTTCGCTGACTGACTGTTCATTCTGTTACAAGTTGTTTAGGAAGAATTGCTCCATCGATGGAGGACGAGTCTGCGAYGTTGGCCGCCATGGCCGAGTCTTTAAAAGTCTCGGATGCAGGAGGACATCCAGATGGCCAGAGTGGTAGCAATCAGGATGAGGACTGTTTTTATGACTGTGAGGAGACCTTTCATGCAGAGAGAACATCACTGGCTACAAATCAAACAGAGACGACACACAGTGAAGCGACCGAGAATGAATTACAGACAGAGTCCATTAGAAATCCTGACACAGGTGAAGAGTCGGCACAGGCATCTGATCATTTTGGAAGTAATGCTGCTGCAATGAGACATGAGCCACTGGAGAAAGATACAGCACAGGGAGAAGAAGCTTTCGAAAGGATCGTAGAGGAAGATGAAACGAGGACGGACTCGGAATTCAGGGAAGAGGCAGCAAAGCCTACTGAGTATGATGACGATTATTTACGAGAAGCAGAGAAGAACCTGTCGGAGGAAGAGAAAGAGGTGAGCATCTCTTCCTTTACATTGAATGCATTTATACAGACAGTAATACACTGTCCTTATAATCTGYCTGCAATAATCACCATACAATCCTTAGCTGGCTTAAAGCTACTGTTGAGTTTTAATAATTTCTTCTGGATATCTGAAATTTGGTCCAAAAACAAGGTCATTCAGTCCTCATAGATGCTGAAGCACAGGAGAAGAAAAGGGAATGAGATTACAGAAAGAATGAAATAAAAGGTTGTGTCTGTTTTTAATTGTGGCTTGAATAATATGTCTGGTTTTATGAATAACCTGAAAACCTTTAGGTTTATCTGAKCTATGATGAATAACCTTGAGGCTGTTGATCCTTCAAAAAAACCTTACAAGAATGTGTGACTATTAAAAGACAGAGTACAAGTTCATCCATTGGGTACTTGCTGACTGGGCTGATACGTCTAGTCTAAATATCGGTGATGGAGCTGAAGGATAAAATCTCATGTAAAATATGTGAATTGATTAACAGTTGCATAATCGGTTAAATCGCACAGCTGTAGACTCTGCACAGAATCATGTGAAATGAAAAGCGTACAGTGAGCGTCAGCACCTTGTTGATGAGAGACATCAGAGACGAAAGGCCAAACTGGTGCAATCATAGTGAGCAGAAAAGAAACTCCGGCTTAGTCCATGCATGTTCATGTATTTTTCTTCTTCGTTCTTTAAAAATAAATCCATATGAAAATGTAAGCTAAAATTAATACTCTTTATATGTCAGAGTGTAATATAACAACAAATAACTTATGGCAGTGCTCTTAGACGCCAAAAACTAAATTTTTGTTATTAAGAAAATGACGTTTCTTTATTTGTACCCTGAAAGGAGTCCAAAAAGATTGAGCCAATACTGAATGAAAGACCAACATTCATAGAAAAACCTTGCGTTTTAAAAATACTTGTGTGTGTGTGGATTAGACATCAGAATGCACAGAAACTGGGAAGATTGACAGAAGATCATATGGTATCTTTACAGTCTTCGACTGACCAGTTTGGGGTGTGTCTGTGCATACCGATAGGAGTGGAACACGAATAGAGCTGTGATTTTTTTTATTTTTAGGTAGATTGTCGATTTGCTTCAATTCAAATTTTGGCCTTGTGATGTTTTGAAAATTTTTCCATGTACTAAGTGATTCGTCCAAACATTTGTAAATTGGATATTTCAGTCTTTATTTTTAATAAACTAACAAAAAATKTGTTTTTACTTAATWGTGTAATTGTGGGGATTTTGCTTCTAAGTACAAACGATTTTAAGCTATTTTAATATCAGTGTAAAATAAACACAATTTGAAAAACTTTCATGGTGCACTGTATATCTGTAATAATATAAAAGTAAATAAAAATACTAAAAGTAATAAAAAACAGCTAAAATATCTAATGAACATTTAAATTCTGTGTAGTATGTGCTATTGATTATCAAGTCTCATAAAAAGCGATAATCTTTTTCCTGCTTCACACTCCAGTCCAGGAGGTGGCGGTATTACATTAACTATTCATAAGGGTCAAAACGAAACATGATACTCCAGTAAAACACAAGTATTTGCAGTTTTACTATTGCCTTTTTTATTTGAGTTTTTTTTTTTTAGATGAAGTGTTCATCTTAGTGATTCTAAATCAGAAACTGACCCATCAAATCAACGAGTCGAATTGAATTGACTCAAAATTAAACTAAATTGAATAATTGTTTTAATCACGCTGCTAAAAGCACAGAGTGGTCCGAGGGCTGTAGAACGTGTTTTGTGCATTCTGAGATGCTTTCTGCTCACCATAGTTGTTTAGAGTGATTAAGTGAGTTCCCATAGCCTTCCTGTTGACTTGACCTAGTTTGACCCTTTTCCTTTCACTGTAATTCAATGAAATCACAACATGCACCAACAGTCTTTGCCAAATTTGAACGTTTTTATTTTGTATGCACGACTGCACTAATTATCGCAAATGTCACCCATGTCTCCCCTCCCTGTTTGCTGTTCCTGTTTTAGAGTAGAAAAGTAGAGAGTACAGCACTGAAAGAAAAGGGCAATGCACAGTTCAAGAATCGGGGTGAGTGCAGTTTCTGTTCTAAAATTTCTCACCACATTCAACAACACGAGTCATTATTCTTTCCTGTATGCTTAATATCTGGGTAGTCCTTTAGTGAAGATTCAATTAATAATGTTTTGTATTTGCTTGCATTCTCAGAGTATGCAGAGGCTCAGAAATCGTATACCGCTGCACTGGCACTCTGTCCTGTTTGTTACAGCCAGGAAAGGTCTATCCTCTTCTCGAACCGAGCAGCAGCACGCATACACCTGGTACACTTTTACATATCCTACCGGCTTTTTATTACATATTGAACTCGTGATTGTATGAACATGATGCATGCCGGTGAAATGTTATTTTCTGTTGAGTCAGTATTAGTCTCGGGAGAACACTCTTAGCCTGGGGAAGTGTTAATAAATAAACAGGCTTTTGATATGGGTTTGAAGACTCAAAACAATAAAAATATCAATAAAACAATGGATTGTAAAGGAATGAGTGAATGAAGAGTGAATTTAGTGGAATTAAATATATACATCTTGTCTTTATTGTCTGTTTGTGGTTTCTCCATTAGGAAGAAAAGTTAGATGCCATCAGTGACTGCACTAAAGGTATAACTGTTTCTTCTTTCTCACTCTCTCTCTTTCAAAATGTGTTGAATAGGTCTGGGAAATGTAGGATATAGAGTGTACTGTATAATATGACAATTTGTTTTCTGGTAAATTGTAATTTTTTTTTTTACATATAGCTGGGTTACCTTAGTAAAGAGTAACAGATGCAAACTGTACAAATTCAGTGCAACTGATTAACTGATTAGCTGGTACTATATGTAGATAACTCATTTATTTATTTATATAATTAGATATTTTTTTTCTATTATAATAATGTTTTTCCCTTCAATCCCAAACCATTTTACCTGCCTATAAGTCTGTAAAAGTCTTAGGTGCCATATTACCTTTACAAATATTGTTACACATGTTAATTATGTCTGCAAGTACAAAATCTCATTCATTGATTTTTGCCATATTTATAAAACATAACTCAAGTCAACTCAAGTAGGCTTTTATCGTCATTTCAACCATATACAGTTTAGTACACAGTGAAACGAAACAACGTTCCTCCAGGACCAAGGTGCTAGATAAATTAACAACATAAATTAACAAAACTAACTAAGATACCTAATTAGGTGACTAGATGAGACAAGACAKATTGACATTTTTAAATTAACAAAAAATGTGCATATGCAAATGTACAAAAAAGAGCGACAAAGTGGCAACATGACACATTTTGATACTTTGTTGTGATGTGGTAATGAGTAGTGGTAGTGTGAGGAGAAACAGTAAACATTCCTTGTAAGTCAATATATAAATAACATTACAGAAAAATATTTGCATGTCTGTGAAGAAAGCAACATATTACATGACAGACCAGTTTTTAGATAGAAACTATGGCTCAAGGAGTAAAATCAATMATTTCAATAACTATTTTTGGTAGACATAAGAGAAGAAGAACATGTTTTTTTTTAATACATATTTTTCATATGCAATATGATTATTATGATGGCAGTTCTGTATTTTATTACACAAGTGTTGACAAGAAATGTTTTCCTATATCATTGTTTTATCTATTTTCTCTATTGTCCACCCTAATTCTGATTCTACCTACCTTCCTCTACCTACTCTCTTTGCAGTATTCAAGAATAGTGTTTCTAAGCATTAGATGGGATATATAAAGTGGACACCATATAAAAATTGGAGGGTGATTGATTACCTAAATGAATGATTTGCTATTAGATTATAATTTACACTCCTGGTACAAAATTGTGGAAACACCGCACATTGAAGATGCTTTGTTTTACCCAGCATTGTTAATTCTGAGCAAATAAACAAATCAGTAGTTTAATGACACAAAACATTTGCTAACATTCTAGCTTTATGAAACAACTATCAAAAAATTAAGTTAAATTATTTAAGATAATGCAGTATTTTTGTTCCTGAAATTAAGTACATCATGGAAAATAAATTATATATTTTTTTTAATCACTCATGGTTGTGGAAAAAGGGAAAAACTATGGGATCTGCATTTCTGAAACAAATACTGGCACAGGGCCAAAAATCCTAATTAGCCTGGAGTTAAAAAAAAAGTAATTACAGAATGATTTGAAAAGAAACATGGCCCAGAAAAAGAGTTATTAATTGAAACTATGGAAAGAATGATAAAACCCCTTCAAAAAATAAAGATTATAGTTGTTTTCAGTTAGCTGCATCTAAGATTTGGTGCGTATAAACAAAGTAGGAATGTTATAAATGCAAGACATACTGGAAATATTTCAGAATGTCAAGATAAGAAATTTACCACAAACCCAATAAAAACAAAAAGGCATAATTATAATAATGCATCATTATCTTCTAAAATAATGTTTAGCTCTCTACCATTACGGTTTAATCTGCTTAGAGACAAAAACGACAGTTTAGCTAATGGGTTAATGTTCAGTATTCTTGATGGCGTGATGTTACACACCGCTATAGTTCGATGGTGGCATAGTTTACATAACGTTAGTCTGCAGACGAGTGGGAAGAAATGGAGAAGTAGTAGTTACTCTGTGCTTTAGACTAACGCTGTGCTTTAGATTAAAGCTGTCGAGAGTTGTTGAATAACTAAGTATTATTATTATTATTATTCACAACAGTAAAATAGTTGAACACTTGACTGAATTTTCTATAAAAACATGCTTTTTTGAGAATGATTAATTAATGCTAATATTGGTGTTAATTAAAATACATTTAAAAATATAAATAATATAAATATTAAAATAATAATTACTATTAATAACAATGTGACAAACGTCATTAGAGACCAATCTAAAGGTATGATACTAGAATTAACCCAGATATAAACAAACGAAAAACAGCATAAAACAAGGTTGTTTTGTACTTAAAAGAAGCAATCATATGATCATCATGTGGATGATTGGATGAAAGTGATATACTTTGATAAATCATGAATTCACATTGCCAGTTAAGATGATCCTGGAACCTTAGTCTGGTGCTGTTCTAACGAGACAAAAGATTGTTTTCTTCAAGCAATCAAATTTCCCCACTCATTTAAGATGCGCATGTCAGGTGAAGGACCATGGCAGATGGCAGTGATTATCTCAACAGTCAGGACACAGGTGTACAGTGACATTTTGGAGACTTTTCTCATTCCACTTGTAGGAAATAGTTTTGTGACTGGTGAAGTCATTTTTCAGGATGGTAATACACTTGCCTTAGAGCAAAGTGTGTTCAAGATTTCCTTCAAGAATGACATAGCTCAATAACATGGCTAACAAAACCCATGGCCAAATCTCGAGCAAAATGAAATTGTGATTTAAAAAAACTGTTAAATTAAATTAACATTAACCCTAAATCCATTGTAATAATGTATTGTATTTGAGGAACATTTCACAAAGCCAGAATGTTAAACAAAGCTGTTTTGTCTCATTTGTCATTTATTTGCTACAAAGTAAAAAAATCTGTGTGMACATCATGCAAGTATTGTGATTCCATCATTTTTTCTAGCATCATATTTCTCTTCAAAGAGCTCATTTTGCGAGAATGTTTGAAAGTTTATTTCTGCAAACAAGTGTGAAGAGCTACTTAAATTGCAGCCTTTAAAATTCTGAACCTTGAGGCCAGARAAGTGCACAAAAACATCAAASTCTTCCTGAAGCTTATCAAAAAAATGAATAAAAAAATTGAAAAGCCTCATTATGAATTGCAGCAACGTACAGATGATGAATAAGATGACTGTGAGCTTTTAGCATTTTAATTTTACTAAGAGGTGCATTAAAGGCTAATTCTGTAAAAGGAGCTGAGAAACAGTGAAGGTATTAATAATTGCCAAATTAATACAAAGCGTATGTAAGGGAAGATACACTGGATGTTTGTTCTGATGTCAGGAAAAAGTTATATTTAGATAGAATCGCAATTATAGCTGAGTTAGCATTGTCATAGAAAAGCAGAGGAAAAACGTGTATCCTGCTTCAGAAAACTTGAAGCGCAAACTGCAGTCACACATCACCTGTAAACCTCTAAACAGTTTTTCAATCTTTCTCTTCTCCAGCTATAGAGCTGAACCCAAACTATGTACGTGCCATTCTGAGAAGAGCAGAGCTGTACGAGCAGACKGAGAAGCTCGATGAAGCTCTGGAGGACTACAAGGCTGTGCTGGAGAAAGACCCAGGCATCCCGGCAGCAAGAGAAGCCTGCTGTGTAAGTTAACGTCACCCATACTCCCAGCCGAACTCATTAGATAATCCCTGACAAACCGTAAGAATCTGTTGCTATCTCTTGACTGTGTGGTGATGTCGCCTGCTGTACAGCAGAGTTCCTGTTTCCACCCAGAAGTAGTTACAACACGTCCGAAAGTATTTTTCCCCCTCTAATGTGACAGGAATTTTCCTTTTAAAATGTCCTTTTAACTGTGTGTTCGAAAAATCCTTTTAGGGACAGTAGGTTCTGTCTGTTAAGTTTTGTTAAAGGCTTTAAGAGAGCTTGGTGCAAGTGTGGTGTGATAAGTGCCTTCAGGTAGGCAGCACTATTTTGCTCTCAGCTTTGTAGATGGGCATCAGTGATCTGAGTCTGATGTAGGCAGCTACAGGCAGCCAACAAAGGAAACAGAAATGCGCTGGAGGAAACTGCTAGGTCATTTCTAAGGGTCAGATAAGAAGCAGTTGCAGTCTTGGGGCGTTTTCACATTCGGCGCGATTGATTTATACCATGCCCAGGAACGAGTGCTTCCCTGTCCCCACTCCCCAGCTGTCCAACGTTCACATTATTTATTGCTCTCTGTTCTTAGGTACACTTGTGTATTTACACTCTCCGATACAGCAGGTACTGTAGCAGTATGCACTACTTGGGTTGTGAACCGCCATTAAACACAAGCAAAAAACAATTAAGTTAACCTTTGTTAAAAGAATTGTAAAGAAATTAGTGGAAAAAATGTCAAAACCAACGTTCCCGCATACATTACTAAGGGTACTATGGCTGTGTCGGTCAGAGGATGAGACTGATGTGTCCTACACTCATGCATATTTCGGAGGAGACAGACAGCACCGATGATATATCGTCTAAACAGTGATGTACTTCTGTGCTCAGGAATGATTTGCTTCCATATCTGATTTGATCCGTGCCCGAGTATGCTGTATCGTTTTCAAGACCACCTTTTCCAGTGGACTCGGGCACGGTTCCAGAGCGAGGAATGATTTTGTCGTCACTGATTTAAAATGAGCCAGAGTTTGGGGTCTAGTGTACTCGAAAACGATCCTGAGATCCTAATGTTAAAGCGCCCTTAAAATGACAAGAGACCGATCAGGTACCCGAGTGTCCTTCTGATATAAAAAGAAACCTGCATGTCTGAGGAGTTCCTAAAGGGAGCTTTGGCCAAATGAAATAAACATGCATACTAAAAAAATTCTGAAAAGAAAATTAGTACAGTTGTTAAAAAAAATCTTGAAGGTCCATTATTTTACCTTTTGCTTAAAACATGAACGCAGGTCTCAGAGCTCCCCCATCTGTCTGTTAATGCTCCAGCTAATACATTTTTTCATAAACCCAGACCCTWTTTATTTCACTCCTCCTCCAAATGGCACATTTCAGTATCTATGTAAATGAGTTGTTTTAGCCACACCTCTAAAATCATAAAAACATTACAGCTGAGCAAAAAGCAGGAGGTGGAACACTTCTTATGAGGTCACAGTATGGGAAAATTCTAATCTAATTGGCTTGTTCAAAGGACAAAAGGGACAAAAAGCTGGGAATGTTTATTTTTATTTTTTTTGAGACAGATCTGAATGTCTGAATATGACTAAAAAGTGAATTTTGCATTTAAAGTAAGCCAGAAAGTAAGGGGGTGGTAGGTGTACCAGAACGCCATGTCCCTCTTTACAGAAAAAAAAGATTCTGCAGAAGAAATTATGTTCTGAAGAAACAAACAGACATGGTGTTACTGTATATTTTTGTTTCGTGTGATCACCATTTCCTCTCTCACACACCACATAGTTAATACTTTAAGAAAGAAAGGAATTATATAAATAATGTCAATTTTGTGTGGAATTATAAAAGAAAACACGTTTGCATAAGATTTCAACARGATTTTTTTTTTTTTTCAGCAAGACGTATTTTCTTTAAAATTTCGCAAAGKTCTCTTCAAAGGCTCTGTAAGTCAGCAGCGTGAGGAGAGAAGGACAGTTGGTCATCCAGAACTACCCCCAGGGTTGCACTGCCAGATGGCGTGATCCGAGAGTTGTCTAGGGAGATCACAATATCTTGACACGAGGATGCATCTGGGATTTTGTTTCAGCTGATGAGCTGCCATGCATGACGAGATGTCCGTTGTACACTTTAAGATTCGTGCAGAATCATTGATGCAGGAAAGGAAGGGCAGCCACGGGTTGATGGATATTGGTTATTGAAATGAAAAATACGTTATTAAAAAAAAAAGTGTGTGTATATATATAGAATTTTTTTTTAAGAAGTTAAATAAGCTTTAAAGTGTTAAATCGATACATGTTGAAGTGGTATTTAAGTATTGCCTAAGGTTGTGCATTCGATCCATAATGATATATTGGATAAAGTGGCTTCACTGAACCTCAAATGAAGGAAATATGGAATTATATGTGAATATTTTTTTATGCATGTTGATGCTTGAGGCTTTTTGTCTTTGTTTTATTTTGAGTATGAATGCTCTCTGCTTTAGACTTTTTCCACTTAAACATAGTAAGCAGTTAGTTTGAATTGGGAAACTATTAGATTTGCTTTTAATGTAATTATTATTATGACAAAAAAATCCACATATTTTGGTTGAAATTGATAATTGATATTTTAATGTGTCTGAATGCAAAATAATTTTCCTTTTATTCATGTGTGAGCCCAATTACAACCTGTGCCAGATACAACTCAACAACTCTCGCAGTGTAAATATTTGAGGATTTTCAGGGCGATGCACAAGAACACCTTGTCCTTAAGGTTTTATTTTTTAAATTGATACTTTTCAATTTTTTTTTTAATTGTCATACTTCCATTTTTCAATGTGCCAGTGTGCAAAATCTGCAAAAAGGACATATGATGAATGGATTTGCAATAATATTTGTGAGAACAGAATGAAGTCTAAGCTCCGAAGATTCATTGCTGACATTTCGACCAGCACGGGATTTCCATTTATAACTTGCAATTTGTTTGACACACTGTTTAGCATTTGTATCTTGCCATGCTCATTCAGTTTCTTCATCTTCATGTAAAGACAACGCCATGACATGAGGAATATAAAGCTATCAGTATATATCTTGGATTTAAAAGATGGGCAGTGGATAAGGTCCTTAGATTCAAACGACCGCCAAGCTTCCACTGTTGGGCCTTTGAGCAAGGCCCTTAGCTCTCAACTCCTCATATCTGTAGTGAGATAAAATGTAAATCGCTCAGGATAAAAGCATCTGCCAAAATGCCATAAAATGCTAATCTTATTTATCTTATTTACAAACTCGTGTAATTCATTTGTGTTTACTGGGTAATTTAATTTGACATTTTTTGTATCCTCCCCTGCAGAGATTACCACGGCAGATCGAGGARCGAAATGAAAAACTGAAAGAAGAGATGCTGGGTAAGATTTTTTTTTTATTTGTTGCTGTTGTTTTTTTGTATTTTGCTATTGAATGTCTTCACAATAGAACAGACCTAGTGAATTTTCTGTGTGTTTTTGTCCATTGGGGAGAAAAGGGGAACAAGATCCTCGGTTTGTTGTTTGGTTTGTTATTTTCTTTCAGCTCTGTTCATCTAATCTAATCTGCGAGCTCATGACTAGGCTAAAGGCTAACAGAATGAGAGCAGAGGGACCAAATGTGCTCTCTGTTCCCAGAACACAACATTCTGAGTAGACTACAGTACAGAACGTTTTTGTTTAATAAAAGGAGGATTACTAAAGCAGGCCACAGTTTCAGCTCGATAATCTCTAATCACTATAATTTGATCATGTATATGGTGACTTAGAATACGATTCACGCTGTTACAGTTCACATATAAAATTGTTCACATAATATAGTATATACCAGTACCAGTCATGGGATGAGATATATCAGGCAGGTAAATTTTTAGGGCCAGATTGTAAAGGCTAGACCCAAGGTGGTCCAGAGCAGTTCCAAAATATTGTGGTCTTGTGGATTGTTCCCGGTATGCATTGGTTGGTATCTACTGTACCAAGCGGTGCCAAGAAGGACACCACCGAACCAGGGAAAGAGTATTGGCCACACACGGCTCACTAATGTGCACGGGAGGTGAAGGCTAGCCTGTCTGTTCCAATCCCACAGAAGAGCTTCTGTAGCACAAATTGCTGAGAAAGCTAATGCTGGCTATAATAGAAAGCTGTGTATGGGGGTGTATAACTGCAGCCTGGTCCGAGTGGCAATGCTGACCGAGTTAGAATATGAACCAGAACTGGACCATGGAGTCAGCGGAAGACAGTGGCCTGGTGTGATAAATCATGTTTTCTTTTATATCATGTGGCCAGCAGGGTGTGTGTGTCTCGCTTACCTGCGGAAGAGATGGCATCAGGATGCACAGCAGAGGCGGTGTAAAGCTCTGGCAATGTTCTGCTGGGAAACCTTGTGTGTGTTCGCACTAATGTGGGTGTTAATTTGACACGTTCCACCTACAGTGCTGCAGACCAAGTACACCCCTTCAATGGCAACAGTATTTCCTAATGGCGGTAGCCTYTTTCAGCAGGATAATACACCCTACTGTTGCCAAAAAAAAAAAAAGAGAGAAAAACTTCAAGAATGATAGGAATTCAAGGTGGTTACTGGCTGGGAGGGACAGCATACTCTTATTCTACTGTCAACCACATCAACACTAGCCAGATGTCAGTGTCTGCATGCATGCGGAACAGAGCGAATAGACCATTACTCTGAGTGTGTTATATAGCATGTAGAGCTGGTTTCACATGTCTTTGATGGCACATGTGTTAGTCTTGACCCCACCCTTGGTAGCTGTCGTATGATAAGGGAGAGTTGGCTAGTGGATAGGTATTGGCAGGTGACCAAATTTAGGGAGAGAAATTTAGGGCTGTGGTTTTTGTAGCACATTATCTCATTATTCACTCAATAACACAGCTCATGTTTCACCAGCACTTTTCCTCCTCCATTTTTGTTATTCCCTCTTGCTCCTAAAGATGTAACCTGATTAGTCAGTCAAGTAATTTGTTTTCTCAGCTTTGAACAAAAATGCAGCACATTTTTAAAAAGTGCACCTTAATGCCACTTCATCTAACATACAGTCATGTGTAAAAGTTAGTGCCCCCTCTTTTAATTCTATACTGTGTATACTTATTTTATTTATTTATTTGTAGAAACATCACAAGCATCATCTGATCGTAGCAGGTCTCACTGTTACGCAAATGCACCCTTAAATGAACAACTTCTTTCACTGTGTCATTACATATTTAACCACAAATGAACAACAAAAAAAAACAAACATGTGACAATACTTTTAAAGTACCTTTACGTTGCATTCAGATGCTGCTTGATTAATTGATCATCGGTGTGCACACGTCTATAAAAGCAGGAGTTTTCGCAGTTTGCTTGTCTGGAGCATTCAGGTGTTTGTTGACACAATGCCAAGAAGGAAATCCATTATTATATAAATGCTGCACATTTAACCTGGAAAGGGTTTTAAGTCCATTTCCAAACAATGTGGACTTTAAATGTTCTACAGTTAGAGAGATTATTCACAGGTGAAAAGCATTCAAGGCAGTTGACAGTCTTTCCCAGTGGATGTTCACCCAGCACAAGTTCAGACCATGCAATGGTCAGATAAATAATAATACAAAAAAATTAAAATAAAAAGCTACATCTCAAATCCTTTAGGCCTCACTGAGTCGACATTCAGTCATACAACAGGACAATGATCTGAAGCACATCAGAAATCTACATCAAAATTGTTGAAAAAGAAAAGAGGCCAGGTTTTGGAATGGCCTAGTCAAAGTCCAGACCTTAACCCAATTGAAATGCTGTGACGGCACCTTAAGAGAGCTGTGCAAAAGCGGATGCCCAAAGACCTCAATGAACTGAAGCAATGTTGTAATGAACTATGGTTTAAAATGTTGTAAAAAYTGTTATATACTGATAATGTTATATACTGTGTAAAACAATTACTTCACATTATTGCTGCTAAATGTGATTCACAACCTATTAAATTATAGTGGTACTTTGTATTGCCCACATGATTTTTTTTTTTTTTTAAATAAATAATAGCACATTGAAAAAAAAAAAAAGTTGTGTGGTGGTGTTCATCTGAGGTTGTATTTGCCTAATACAGAGACCTGCTACAATCATATGATTATTATTTTTACACACACAAAAAAAAAACTAGAATTAAAAGAGGTGGCACTAACTTTTACATATGATTGCAAAATGTGCTGGAGGTTGAAAGAACATGCACCTTTCCACAGAACTGAACTGGAAATATTCGTTGAGGCAGTTTTAAAAAATGATAATTCGGTATACTTTTAAATTCAGTTCTTTATTTAAAAAAATAGTGAGGACTGAACAAAGGCCAAGTTCCTGTCAGCTGCGCTAAGCTTCACAGTCGTTCTGCTACTATTAGAAGAATTTAATTTCTAACTTAAGCAACTGTGCTTTAAAAAGCCATAATTTATGACATTTGACTCTGGGCTTTTTCTAATGAACATCACTGCCAGGCATGAGTGTAGCCATTTGCACTAGCAAAACACAAATCAGGTTGTAAAGTCAGTCCTTATCCATGAGCTGAAAAAGGTTTTTAAAACGACTGATGTGTAGAAGCAAAAGAAAAAATGTCCCCCCTGAAACACTCGTGTATATAAATATGCTTGCTGAATCTGGTTCTAATTTGGTAACTGGTGCTGTATTTATGTCCTGTCATGCTTACATCACAGGTGCAGTTACAATGCTGGTTAATATTAGAAATATGGTTAGCGCTAAAAAACAAAAGAACAAGAGCTTCTTTTCTCACAGACCATTTCCCAGTGATATTAAACACCAGATTAATGAGAGGTCCAACATGAAATCATGGACAGAATACAATGCAGTTAAAGGGTGGTCATAAAATACTTGGCATAGCTATTTAGCATCTGTGAGATGATTACCATTATGGCATCATTGGGAATCTTCTGGTAGTTGTGAAGGGCAAAAAAAAAAAAACACACAGATGTGGATCAGCAGCTTTGGGTAGTATTTTCATCAACCATCAGAATAGGATTTTCACAGTAGCGTGATTGGTGCCAGACTTGTTTGAGTACTTCTATAACTTCTGATCTGAGATGTTCATGCACAAGTGTCAACAATAAAGAAAAACATTCAGTGAGCAGCAGTTCTACAGAAGGTAAGGCCCTATTAATGAGGGAGGTCAATGAAGAACACTGGTTTGAGCTGACAGAACGGCTATAGTAAATCAGTTCACCACTCTGTACAGTTRTGGTTAGCAGAAAAGCATCTCCGAATGCACAACATGACCAATTTTGAGGAATGGGCTACAATGGCAGAAGACCACACCAGGTTCTGCTTCTGTTAGCCAAGGACAGAACAATGAAGCTGCAGCGGGCACTGGCGTGTGGTGGAAAAAAGTAAACATAGTTTGGTTTGATGAATCTCAATTTCTGTTAAGCCACACAGATGGTAGGGTCACAATTTGGTGCCAACAGCATGAATCTGGGGAGCCAACTTGCCTTGTGCCAACAATCCAGGCTGGTGGAGGTGGTGTGATCGTGTGGGGAATGTTTTCTTGGCGCATCATTAATTCCAATAATTACTTGAATGCCACAGCCTATTTATTCATCATCCACTTCCAGCACAATGATGCATGATGTCATAACACATCTTCAGACTGGTTTCATGAACATGACAATAAATTGACAATAAAACATGACAAAAAAAAATGTTCTGTGATGTTCTTATTCGCTGGATCCGAATCCGGTAAAACAGCTTTTCTCATCTCAAAGAAACGTTACCCAACATCTTATGGAGTTCAGGCTGTTTGTAGAGCACGCAGCGGCCCTATCCAGTGTTACTGTAGTGTTCTGTAATAAAGTGCTCTGTGAGCGCACACGTCTCGGATGGCACTGAAAATCAATATGCAAGTCATTCAGGGTGGAGTTTTCCTTTCAAGCTGGTCACTTTGGTGCAACATAGTTTACTTTTACATTCAACCAAGCATCAATGGCATTAAAGTTCCAAGAATCTTACATTAAAATCTTTGCTTCCACAGGATAAAGTGTGAAAGTGTAGAAACTGAAGAAATTAACTGCAGAGATGACGGTATCTACAGTTCAGGTGTACACATTTGAGCTCATTGCTACGTCAAAAACAATACTTTTCTGTTTTAGATAAAAGCAGCGGTCAGACCAGAAAAGCAGAGAAAGTTCACTGAAGTTGAAAGGACACATTATTTGTGTCTGGTAGGACATCGCTCACTTCTAAACAGTGTTATCTAGGCAATGTTTGAGCTGTTGTGTTGTGAGTCAATAAATGAAAGAGAGTGGTGGTGTTAATTAAGTGATCTTCCAGTTATTTATTTATTTATTTATTTATTTATTTATTTTTTTTATTGTCAGTTGGAGCAAATCAATTGGAGAAAATAAAACAAAGCATCACATCCACCTCCATGTGCTAGGATTTGGCCTCTCTTTCTTCTCCCTATTTCATGTGCCTGCTTAAATATTCCTTATTGATCAAACTGCAGCCTCAGCAGCGCAGATATAAACTGACAGAGACAAATGTGATATCCTGTTTTATTGACTTTTTTCTTTCTTTTTTTTGTCCCCCAACAAAGGTAAACTGAAGGATTTGGGCAACATGATTTTGCGTCCGTTTGGCCTCTCCACTGCCAATTTCCAGGTCAACCAGGACAACAACACAGGCTCCTACTCTGTTAACTTTGTTCAGAATCCTAACAACAACAACAGATAGCAGCATGGACAACTTTCCACACCACAGCAGCACAGCTCCCAGACCAATGCGGGCCAGCAATAGCAATGTCAGTGTATTGTGGTGTAACACTATAATCCTATTTAAATTATGAGTAAAAATGAATCTGGAAGATCACAGATTGGTCACTGGATGTTTTTATTGGTGTTGATAAAACTTTTAAAAAGCTCAAGCTTTCTGCCAAGTTGACTTTCTTTTTGGCAACGTTCACATTACAAGCCACATTGCTTAACTCTGATTTTCTTTTTTCTTTTGGTCAGATTGGATTTGCAGATCATAATGGTTCAACAAGTGACTTTAATCTGTCTCTAACGTGGACGCATCTGTCCTATAATATGGCACGTATGGTCCTTTTTTTTTTTGCTTGCGCCATGTGGGATGAAACATGTTATGAGTTTATGCAACCACTCATTCTTTTTTTAAACAATGGATGAGACTTTAATAAAAGTTTGCTTGAGTTTCTGTTCTGGAGGATGGCGAGTGGTTAGTCGGTTGTTTTTGTTGAGGTCCAGAAGAAGGAAGAAAGCTCACACGCCTTGCTTTAGCTGTTTATTCTGCTATTGCTAGCCCTGCTGTGAAATCCTGCGGTCTCATGCTGACTGACGTCATCAAGTGCCCGACACATGCACAGAGGCAAAAAAAGTCCTATGAATTCCTATTTGCTCGCTCTCATTCAAGTTGCATAACCGCATATCGGATATGTATCAGGTCTAGGACCACATCTGAAAGTGAGTTAGATCTGATCTGAAAAATATTAGATTTGTGCATTCCGACCGCCCTACAAAAATTTGATCTGTCATATTTGGGTAAAAACATCTGAATTAACTCAGCAGAGGCCGGTAAAGTGAATGTAGCCTTTTACTATAATAAAGAAACCTCAAAGTATAAAGTTCATAACCATGAAAGAAAATGGACTAGTGTAATTATGTGACTGCATGAAAATTAGAACAGTACTAAACATTAATACTAATTTATTTTTATTTAATGTAATGCAAATGCAATGCATGCTGTTATTTTTGATGGAAAAAAAGTTTGATGGAAAGAAATTTTCTTGGCATATTAAAAGCCCACTTGCCCCTCTTGAAGGGCTGTAAATCAATTCAAACCTCCTCTGACTTATTATATATGATATCTATCCCGATGGGAGTGGTCATGTCCATTTACAGGGCACGACAGCTCACTGAAAGGTCTGATAAAGAAATGAACAATCAGATCAAAGGTTCACAATCAAACTAAACACTTATGTGGGGTTTTGGAGTGACATCTTGCACTAAGCTCTCCACTGTGACCTGTAAATCTGTAAATCATATCGTTTGGAAGAATGCTTRGAATTGAGATGTTCTGGAGGCTTGTGATAGCCCTTACAGTGTTGGTTTTTGCTTCAATTGTTCAAACTACTCTATATAATCTGAGGGTTATACGGGCTGTAAATTCAAAATTTATTCATAGGATATTTATATGCACTGACCACTTCACATGAAGTTCCTCCAATATTTATCTGTCATGCTTTGTCGAGCCTCAGCTTCCCATTTTTATCTGAACGGAGTAGGACCTGATGTGGTCGTCTTCCGTTGTAGCTGAAATGTTTCAAAGATTTAATGTGTTGTGGCTTTGAGATGATTTTCCGCTCACCATGTATTGTATGTAAAGATTTGCTGTAGCCTTACTGTTTAATTATTTCCTGTTGATTTATCAACAGTGGGGGCAACCATAGACCTCATTCCATACTGGACCATAAAAAAGACCCGGGGCTGTTGGCGGCCTGTTTTTGTTTTCTATACATTTTTTTTTTTTGTAAAATAGTACTAACTGTAGTGTGTAAAACACCCCAAAACCATGATATACAACACTCAAAGTAACTATCACATTTTCTCCCCTTCTAAGGGCTTTAAAAAAAATGTGTCATGTGATCAAGCTGTTTGGATAATTGCATGCAGTAGGCATACAGGTGTTTCTTATACTCTGCTGGTGAGTGTACATCATTTTAGCACTTTGATGGCAAAAGAACTGCTGTTGAATCGAACACACTGAACACACTCATTGTGGATAACGCTTATCCTGTTCAGGACGTCAGTCCTTTGCAGGACACAAACGAACGTGCATACACACTATTGCACGTTTTGGGCAATTTGGGAGGACTGTGGAAGGAAACGGGAGTACCCTGAGACTAACCACTTCACCACTGTGCCGCCCACACTAAATAAATTCATAGCATAAGTTCCTTTTGATTATCATAATGTCTCATATTTTCATTAAAGCATAAATGTGCAGTGTATCATAACTAGAACTATCATACTTATATGCAGAAAAATCCTCGCTTTATAAAAACAGCACACAGATGTTATTACGAGGGGGGGGGGGGTCAGATTTATTTTATTGTCCATTTCATAAAGAGATACATATAAAGTCATAACAAAATCTCTTTGCAAGCCCAGATCTGTCATTTCCATGTATATTCACGAGTTGTCCGATTGTACAGAAACGCATAAGAAAATCTTCCAGAGGGAAAGGGAGAGGGAAAGTGTGCATGTGTGTGTTTTTGTGTGTGTGAGAGAGAGAAAGTGATTCAGTTCCTCTTTCACGCTTTTATCTTCATGCAGAGCTCTGAGGCATTAAATAAAGCCTGGCTGAAATCAAAGAGTACCGTGTATACAGTTTTCAGTACATCGCGTAAAGTTATTCCAGGTCAAAATTGACTTTAGCTGTGCCTTTAGAAACCTTATAAATCCATGTAAACGTAGGGTGAACTTCTGGCTGAGGAGAGGGATGGACTGGTGAGGCTGTGACACGACACATGGACTATTATGGTCATATTAGCGAAAGGAGACTCTTGATTAGCTCTTAGTGACGGAAAGAACAGTAAGTTTAATTAGTCTGGGTATAGATCAGGGACTGGGTTTTCCCAACATTTCAAGTCATTTTAACAGGAAGAAAGAGAGAGAGAGAGAGAGAGAGAGAGTTCAAAGTGATGCTTGCTTCCCATTGGACAGCGATCCTTGTGCTGTGACGTCTACAGAAAGCTCATACAAGATTGTTGAGCTATTTGTGTTGCTAATGCTAAATGGCTCACGTTTTCCAGATCCTAACATAACTTATAACAAAAACAAACAAAAAAAGATCAGTACAAATCGATGGCCGTTCAAGTCAAACCGGGACTTTTCTGTGAACAAAGGCGTGAAACGTATTCACATTTACAGAAGACTTCAAGAACATCACGCCGATGAGACTCTTACAAGTTATAACGGTGCAAACATTTTAAAGTTTCAATTATGACGGATAGCTTGACGCCAGCTTGCAGATGAGACGCATCTGTCTGTGGGAACTGTAGACACAATCATTTACAAACACCACTTGCACATTACAGGAATTCAGCTGAGAGTTATTGCTAGAAAGCCATTTCCACACGTTTGGGCCATTAAAGGAGTTCCTGGCAGGCCGGCGTTTCAGATTTGAACCAGGGCTGAGAAAACTCAACAATGCATTGGTACACTAGTGAAACACTGGGATAAGCGAATTAGTGTATCATATATCATACAGGGGATCATATATAGAAATAAACATTTAAGTTTTAACTCTCATAGCTGTTTTCATAGCGGTTTGACTTGAACGCACCTCGTAATTTAGTATCTTCTTTCCTTCTGCAGAATTGAGTTTTATTTTCACTACTGAGCAGTAGCACTTCATTTTGTCTCTGTTTTAAAGCTCAGACGTCTTCTCTTCATACAAAAAAAAAAAAAACCCGCATGAGGAACATTTCTGAAGGAAACACTGGCGTTTATTCATCACCTCCGAACAGCGATCTCTCCCCAGAGCTCTGCAAGTGTCCTCTGAAGCATAGCACATGCAATATTTATTGCATTTCACATAGAAAAGGTTTCCATCATTTCGATTCTTCATTCTTCTTTTCATCAGAGACAGACATACACGTAAAAACCCCTGCGTCCACCCTGACGCCTGGACACCACTTTTATAATTTATAACAGTTAAAAAAAACAAATCTGTGCCGTCCAGTATTGCAGACGTCCTTACTCAAACATGCTGTGACTGCGAATGTGCACAGGAGAAAAAAGGAGCCAAAACAATCGAGCAGGATCAGCATGATTGTTTGAGCAGGAGTTGGACAGTCTTAAATTCACTATTATAAATATATAATTATTCTTAAATAAAAAATATTTATTTTTTTCCATTACACCTGGTTCTCTCAGTGAGGACGGCTTCCCATCCTGCTGGCTCTCGGCCAATGGCAGTGTCCCGGGTAACAGACCAATCAGCATCCCTTCACTGTTGCAGCACTGGAAGAGAGCAGAGAGAACAACAGGTCAGACGGTTTGGTAGAGAAGCAGCACTGTGGGTTCATCTGATGAAATACACAAGCACACCGTCTCAATTAAATGGCTTTAAAATAGAAAAAGAATCCGCCTTCATGCACACACAGTATGGACATCTTCAAAAATGTATCTAAAAATATAAATCCTCAAATTGGTGTTCTTCATAACACTTGTGTACATACACAATACAAAAACAGCCGAGCGGTGCGATGTCCGGTTCTATTTCATCTTATATAGTTAGTGTCGATGTAATTATGGGTTTGAAATGAAAAGAAAAACATTGATTTTCATCAAAAAATATATATTTTTTAAAATATTGATGAAGTCTTTGTCACAGTCTGGGAAAACCCTTCAGATATCGCTGCAGCTGAATTACAGCAGAGATTAGGTTTTGTCCCATTATTTTATAACATGTTTGGCACCTGAATTTTAAGAATTCATAAGTATATTTCATGTACGAGCGGTGTTCGTGTCAAACCGGGACTTTTGATCGTCCAGAATATCAGAACACATTTATCAGAGTAACACCTCTCTTTATTTTTCTATATAATCCCCTGCTACATGAACGCACATATCCAAGAATTTCACTAGTGCTTGGATATCATCAATKTATAAAGTTTTTTTTCAGTACGCCGAGCCATGATCAAAGCGCCTGCTTCACATCTGAAACACTGGCCTCCCTTAAGCAGATGCAAATACTTAAAAGTGAAATCTGGACTACATGGTGATGTGACAGTAACTACCAGCCGAGTTCTAGTAACGTGCAAGTGGTGCAGTGGGAAGTATGAGGTTGTTCATTGTCAAAAGTCCCGGTTTGACTTGAACGCACCTTGACTATGTGGTAGAGTTTTTTTTTTTTTCTGCCTGCAAACATGAGTAAGGAGCCAGATTGACAACAGAGACACTATATCTAAAGCAGGGTTAAATTTTTTTCCACAATTATTAAACGGATTTTGCWGCTTCATACAAAAATAACAACCTCTGTAGTTGTGACCTTGATGGTCTTATACATAATGTGACAGATTATATTAGATCTGCGAATCATAAGTAGACTATCATTTTGATTTAATTTAATTTTTTTGCCACTGCAATTTTCAATTTGCTTAAATTCAATAGTACTTAAGTTTACTGCCTGATTTGAAATAAAAATAAAATATTAAAAACTACTAAAAGCATGAAATAAACATTGTGACTGTTATTGATTAATTGTCTTTTAAAATGCTTTTTCCCCCCTGCCAATCTTCTGCTCCACACTCCAGTCCAGTAGGTGGTGGTATTGCACCAGACCACCTAAAAAATCAAAAGAAGAGGACTCTTGCAAAACATGGCTGTTTGCAAAGGGTGCAAGCAATTTGTATTTTCTGCAAATGCTGTGGTATATATATATTTTTTTATGTTCCAACTTTTTTTTTTACTATTTGGCATTTGTAAGTTATTTAAAAAAACAAGCAAAATAAAATAATAAAAGCATGAATCCATTTTGAATAATGAATTGAGAAAAAGAGATGAACTAAATTGCATAATCAATTAAATCACACACATTTCACAGAGTAAAAGGTTTTCCCAGGCCTCGACACATATTTAYGACAAATGTCCTTCATTACGCCTCAATCACTTAATAAACATGAGATAATTTCTCAGCAAACATAATGTTCTAAACTGAAAACTGACAAAGTCAAAGCAGTTTCAAAAATTGAAATAATTAGGTTTGAACTACAGACAGTAACTCAGTCAAAACGTGCGTAACGTTTAAATGCGACATGCGATCTTAGCACATTTGTTCTGTTCTAACCTTTACTCATCTGTTTGCAGGTGAGAAAATAATCTTTTATTTGAACACAATTTTTTTTTTCCCTGGTAACAGCTCTACTTGATTATTCTGAAGTTTGACAATAGTAGACCGTAAGACTTAACAATAGTAGAGTAATGAATGTTAAGTGTTACAGAGCTCTGACTAATCTCGTCTATGGCTTTAGAGGTATTTTAGATGAAATGCATTAGTCAGGGAAGATACAAAAAAATAATGACAACTAGGTAAAATTCTTGAAGTTCACATTTTATTTATATACTCTTAAAACATCAGAAAACATGTACACAATATCTTCCACTGTAATTATTTTTTTCAATTGTTTTACAGCATTCTCTGACCTGCAAACAGATAGAAATAATAAACGTAAAAAATAAAGAGATCGAAATGAAACAAAGCCAACCACCGAAAATAAATACCATTTTGCTCTGATTTCGACAAATAAACGTCAGTCAGTCAGTCAGTCAGTGTGGTCTACCAAGCAAAGTGTTTCCTCTTTTTTGTTTCTGTTTTTTTTTTTTTTTGCGATCAAGCTCCCAATCTCGGTCTATTTGCGTACTTGTGAAGACGAGGCTCTCCTACAGTAAATCCCTTCTCAGGAGGAGAAAGATACAGTTCAGAATCCTAGTGTAAGTGAAGGACAAACATAGATACAGAGAAATTACACATTTCCTGTTTAACAAAACTTGCTTCATACAAATTTAAACCCTTTGTTCTCAGGTATGAAATGTTCTCAGGATGCCGTATCATCACCCCATTCATCTGGTAAAATACATGTTGAATACTGTATATGTATTTATATCTATATACACTATTGTGTATCTCACATGTTCAGCCCTGTGATCCAAAAAAAAAAAAAAAGGGTGATATGACACTATGAAAAATAAAGTTCAGGCACAACAACAAAAATCACTATTTAAAACATTCCTCCAAGAGACAAAACACTAAAATCAGAAGAAAAAAAAATTGTTGAACTAGCAAGCCAACAATAAAAAAAAAACAAAAAAACTTTAACTTAATTATGATTAAACATATTATATTTAGGTATTAGAACTTCTGTCTTGTGCTTCAGTGCGCTAGTTTTCAGCAAGACAGTTTAATAACAGTCTTCTCTTAACGGTATAATGCAACTTTATGAATTTTAATGCTCGATTGTAACGAGGCGTGCTCATGATGAAGCACGGCCATGAATAACGGATGAACAAAAACAAACGACTGCGGCCACGCGAGAACGAAAGGACATCAACATCTGAGGAAAATGTTTCAGATGTCGATACAAATGTCAGAGAGAGTGGAAGACGAAGACATGGGAAAGGAAGGAGGAGAGAAAGAAGATGCGAGATGGTGTCAAATGGAGGAGAACACTGGAGAAGAGAAGAGCTGTGAAGTGGGTGAGGGGATGAAGGAGAAGTGAAGCGAGCAGATGCAGCTGTGAGGGTGGGAATCGGGGCTGCTCACTTCGACTGGCACGTCTGCTTCTGGTTTTATCTGTTAAAGTGATGAACAGGGCCTCTGCTCACTCCGCTCTCTGGCACTTGAGGCGGCTTTGGCTTGAACGCACCTCTGACAAAACCTCAGCTAAACTGCGAACTGCGAAGCCACCGCTGGCCAAGAACCGCACCCAGATCGAGACGCCTCTCTTCTCCTCAGACTGAGGATCCAGCATCTGATTAAATCTGATTATAAAGGAGGAGCAGCACCAGGCAAGTCTCTTCATCTACCTGAGTTAGAGACTTTGTACCCACCAGGGTCCTTTTTCACATTTTTACYGTCTTGTCTTTCTTATGCACGGGTCTTAATGTGTTGTGTCGTTCAGTTTTTACAGCGAGTGTTGGAGTAAGAGACGTTTCTAGCAGAGTGGGTCGAACTCCACATGACCACTAAATCGTATCCATCAAAGCCCACAGTGCCTCCTTTCAACACACCCACAAGGAAGCTATAAACTAGTAACAACAGAGATGCCTTTAATCTGTCTGAATCTGGATTAACATTCACATCTCCCTTAAATGTCCTTTAAGCAATAAAACCATTTATCCTGTCTAAGTCCAATTCAATAAATACTATTTAAAAGACTAGGAATAATAACATTAATAATAAAAAATAATACCATTTTTTTTGCACCAACGGACTCTTTTACTATATGACACTAAGCAAATGAGTGATCTGGGAAGAAAAAAGGGGCTTAATTATGCACTAGTACAGTACTGATGTTAAAAATATCGAATGATAGATTCCATATGGCATAAAGACTCAAAAGAAAGATAAATTATACATGAGAAAATTTCATCACATGAAACATGACAACCGTTTCCTATCATCATCATCATCATTATTATTATTATTATTATTATTATTATTATTATTATTATTAAGCATCTCTGTCAACTTGCAACGACATTCGGCTCCCCAGACCCCCTAATTTCTTTTTCCATGAAAATAAGCGAGTCCTGTTGACTGGCCTGAAACTTTTTTTATGCTTCTCTCTGGAAGGTGGCTGGGTACGGTAAGGGGTAAAGAGTGTATTCTTTCTTTTTCGAAAGGGCTATGGGGCAAAAGCCATGCCTGCTTTGCCTACTTTTSAAAGGCACACAGACTCACGTCTCAAACTGAGTTAGCAAGGCGCGAACCTCAGGAGTGAGCTGTTTGGCAGCCTTGGCGGCCTCTGTGATGGCTTTACGATACAGGCCCTTTCTCTTCTTGTCAAAGCGGGACTGGAAGTTTTCGAGAAAGGGAGCAAGTTGAGTAATTGCCAGGAAGGAAGTGGTAGGTGACCCAAACCAGGAGACACGGGCCTCCTGCCTGACTAAAAGCCCGTTATCTTTGCGGCTCACTGTAATAGCTAAGATGCGGGCAGGCCACCAAGGGAAGCCAAGTATTTTAGCCCACACAATGTCCCCTACACAAATGTTCCTGCCATCCAGAGCAACACACTTTGAGACATTTTTGGAAAAAACTGCAGCTTTGAGGGATTTACTGCGCTTTTTTGAATCCTTGGGAGCAGAGGCAGAGGCAGGGACAAAAGTGGAAGATGTGCCAGGGGCAGAGGCAGATCGAAAATCGCCAGGCGGAGGGAAGTCAAGGGTCTCGGTCGAGCTACACTCCGAGTTYGATGACTTTAAGTCATCTGCACTATCGACGCTGCACATGGAGGTACTAGAGGAGTCAGGCTGCCTGGGTTTCAGGGTCATGTATACCACCAGGTTGCCAGCCTTGCTCCCACGCATCTCCTGCCCCTGTTCCTCTGGCTCAGGCTGTGGTTTGCTGTGGTCCATAGGTGGCTGGGAGAGCGGTTGGGGTTTGGGTCGCACCTGCCTCAATGGGGATTCCAGCTCTCTGTCTGGGCCCTGGGGCTCTGCAGCGGCAGTGGCCTGGCCTGTAGAGCGTGTGGAGGTGCAGCGAGGAGCAGCTAGTTTAGGCAGCGTTAAACGCCCTCCTCCCGGCACTTTCTCCAAGCAAGGAGGCTTACATGAAGAAGAATCATTTTCTTCATTACGGTACCTTTGAGGCTTGATGCGCATCCTGGGTGGCAGCGGGTTGGACATGCCTGGTCCTCCTCCACTAATCTGCTGCAGTCGTCGGGTAAAGTGGACCTTCTGGTGGGACTCCTGAAGAGCCGCGGCCCTCGTCATGGCCTTCGTGTTACCACTGCTGCCGGTGACCGATTCCCTTTGCCGCTTCTGTGCTTTGGCCATCTTCAGCACTTCACGTGCTTTCGAGTGGTCAACGTTTTTGCTCTGCAGCACTTTCTTGGCACCGAGCTGGACTCGGGAAGTGGCTGAGGCCGGTGCTGCGGCGGACACTCCTTTAATCACTCGACTCCCTGCAGCTGCTCCTTTCACGTGGCTCTGGGCCAGAGAGGATGGGGTTGAAGAAGTGACCCGTATCGCTGCAGCTTGCCGCTTGGACACATCGGCCGAGCGGCTCCTGTCCTCTGAGCGTGCCTCGTTGCGCGCTCGCTTCCCAGCACCCGGAGCTGTGCTCTCATTGCGCCGACGCTTTGCATCATCACTCCGGCAGTCTGATATGGGTCCTCTGCGCGTTTCGCGCTTGTCCCCTTGTACCACAGCCCCTTTGCATTTATCACATAGCACTTGTCTCGGTCGAAGCTTGATGGCATTCATAATAGAGGTGGGCTCCTCTCTGTACAGCCTGCGCTTTGGCCGTTTGATCTTGCGAGGTGGAGGCTGAGGTAACGACTGGTTGTAGGTGTCCCTGATGAACAGCGGAGGCGGGTAAGGAGCCCCCTCCTGAAACAAAGGCGGGGGTTTTACGGTCCATTGGTTGGGTTCAGGGTTAGGACTAGGTTGAGCCACTGAAGACCCCTGCACAGGTTCTTCTGAAAGGATGTCAGGAGTTCCTTGGGCAACTCCTTTCTCAGTCTCTGACTGGAATGCCTCCGCCTTAAGCTGCATAGATTCTGGTTTGTCCTTGTACTCTCTCTTGGGAAACACAGTTATTGGAATTCCATAGGGTCCAAATCTGAGGACAGAGAGTGGAAACATGTAAATATCTAAAAAGTGAATTCAGAACACATTTCATCTCAATTATATTCTGAACATCTTCAGAGAATTACTTTCTTGTTTRCCATCGGAAATCKTTAAACATCTAATATTTTATGACTGGACCTACTGATTTCACACAGAAGATACCTAGATTCTGATTTTATTAACATACCAATTCAATGTTAAATTTTGTTACAATTTTAATACCTTGAACCTTTAAAAAAAAAAAAACATTGTCATAATGAAAATTGTAAATCAAAAGATGTATACCTTAGCCTTATTAAACAGTTTCTCCACTGAATGTACCATGAGTAATTAAATGTAGCCTGTTCCTTAAATTAGTTGAGCAGCTTCTCGTGGGCGCTGGTGTAAGCGTAYACCAGTACCATGAGTAATGAGTACGAGTGTAATGAGTAGAGTCGAGTTTGGAGAAAAAGGCAGATCGGAGGCTTTTAACACAGGAGACGCGTTTCTCGGAAGCTCATGTATTTGGTACAGAATTGTTTTTATCYGAGTCTGAGCGGTGGATCACCAGTCTCTGCCAATCAGAGTGAAAAACAGCCAATTCTGGTCACTGGTCAATCGACTGGTGCATCTCTAGTATAAATGTAAAAATGGTTTTCTTAAATCGATTTTGGCGTCAGTGTGGTGAAACACAAATCGACACACAAAAGAATCGCGAGTCATAAATTAATTGATTTTTTCCCCCGTCCTTAGAAGACAGTGGCTGAAAGCAGCAGAGACTCTCAAACTCATGCAGACTCGGGACATTAAATACCTACAAAATTTACACTGCTATTTAGTTCATGTATGTGTTGTCCAATGCACCTTCATGACTTCTGTCAACTTATGTATGTCACTGGGTATTGAAAACACTCTACACTTCAGTGTGGGTAATTAGTTGCTTCTGATGTTCAACTTGTGAAAAACTAAACAAAACAACAAAAGATGTAGGAATTATGTCTGTTTTTTGTTCTGTTGTTTGTCAAAGGATTGTGCAATCCATGTCACACTATTTTAATTGTGTAATAAAATTCTGTGATGCTTTTTTTAAAGCTTTGCAGAAATCAAGGTCTGGTAGGAAAAGCAACTTCACGTGTCACATGTCTGTGAATAAAACACAGAGCTTTGCAGTTTTTCTTTCAGRAATGAATTAAAAGATCAAGTGCTTTTTCAAGATGAGATGAGAGCTAACAAACTTAAGGGGAACCGAGGCCAAAAATGCAAATGAAGATCTCCTTCGACCTGCTTCTGACTAAATAAGGCCAGCACATCATTTCAAAGCTATGATGCAGAACGGCTGGGACCGAGTGCACGCAACGTCCTAGCGCAGGGTGTGAGGAAGCAAAAAATGATGATTACACTGTATATTAATCACTTATAAACTATGCATTACCAGGTAAATGAAGTGTCATTAGGATTAAATAACAGGAAAAGCCCAAAGCTCCCATCTCACTTAGAGGTATACATTTCCTCATGGGTTACCAAGTACTGTACAACATAAAGTGATAAGGTCATTAAATAATGTACAAATATAACTGGAGCAGTAGGTACTATATTACTGTACACACTCTGCTTGTAACTTGGGTGGCCATATGGCATGTCTTATCAGAAGTGGAGGAAATTGTTTGGCCAGTTACTGTTAAAAAAAAAAAAAGCTTACAGACGACAGACGGCTAGAACACGACACAACTCTCTGTAAAGAAGTGACATTTCTTATCTAGTGCCAATTTTCGAAAAACATCTAGGGGTGTTTACTTTCACACTGACGTTGGCGTGCAGTGCTAGAGTGGTGAAGATTTGGATTTCCAACCCAAGTATGTATCCAACCCAAGAACGTTTTCTTTACACATTATGAACATGCAGCATATTTACTCACAATTATTTATTTCCATTAGTAGCAAATTACTAGTTGATTGCTGGACGTGACCATACGTTAGCAATTTATATTATACAGAAAGCGAGAAGGTACGAAAGTAGTATTAGGTATCATCTACTACCCAGATCGTATACCTGCATCAGTGTGTATTAACTAATGACCTACCCTTGCCGGCCACTTTAATAGGAACAGCAGTTCATTCATGGAATTATCCATGACGCAGCAGTACGTTAACTCTTGCTGATACTGGTGAAAGGCTTGAGTTATGCAAAAAAAAAGGTCTAGTTTGCATATTTCAGAAAGTGCTGATAGGAGACAGGTTGGAGATTATAGCAAGACTACGAAAATATAAATAACCATTCTAACACTAACAAGCATGAAAGCATTTCAGAATAATCATCTCATCAGGTCAAATCTTGAGATTGGAGGACTAGAGCATGTCAGATTGTAACGTGCTTTAAGACTAAAACAGTGTGTGACGACTTTGTGAAACTCTCCTTGCAGAAACATTACTAAAGTGTACGATTTACGCAAAACAGATTAGTGGCGTTTTCATCATTCATCAGCAGAAATTGTGAAAAACAAAAGCTGTCTTTTTTTTTTTTTTTGACTCATTTATAGCCACACATTTCTGAAGGGGTCTTAGAATAGTTAAGCGTTCTTAGCTTCCTAAAAGAATTCTCTGAAAAGAAAACCAACTGATGTTCGAGACAGAACTTTTAAGCGATATTACGAAAACATTTAAAGGTCCACATTTCACTGTTGCAAAAGCATGTGGTGCTCATTCCTGCATGAACCTCACCAGCTGGAGTTCACTTGTATCAAATATCAATATTTAAGACAAACCCACAGATTTACCCATGAAGCCAAACACGCATTTATGTTTAGTGACCAGGTAGAGCAGATTTAAACTGTTTGTTTTTTTTAATGGAGAAACGGGGATTTCTAATGAAACTTGTTAACCTATAACTTATTATTGATATTATTACTACTTTTTGTTGTTAAAATCTATGACTGAAATATAAAATATACAAGATATAATTAACATTCAGTTAAATCTGTCACAGACG
The DNA here is from genome assembly GCA_003987875.1 of Clarias batrachus. Classification (NCBI taxonomy): domain Eukaryota; kingdom Metazoa; phylum Chordata; class Actinopteri; order Siluriformes; family Clariidae; genus Clarias; species Clarias batrachus. Next base: position 607,383 of record QMIH01000166.1, read on the forward strand.
TATTATACCGTACATAAGGGTCTAGTTTTCATCTCGACAATTCCAGGCTCCTGCAGATCTCAAGATATTAAAATGCTAAAAAAAAAAAAAAAAAAAAAACATAATACTATCCATATGGTTTCACATAAATATGAATCCTTTCCCCACATATGAAAATGATGTCCCCCTAACCCTCTTTTTCCAGCCTTTGTATAAGAAGGTACAACGCATAACCCTAGGCATAAGCCTCAATTCGTGAAATATTAATCTATTAATCAGATATCAGTGTAAACATGCCTCGTTCGTTTATAAGATTACCGGGTTAAGGAAAACTCAGGATGTCCTTCGCATGCAGCGCTTAACCTTGATTTCTAATGTGGACTCGGAGTCAGGGAATTATAGTCTGACTGAATCTTCAGCTTGTACATTTTTTGTGATACATTTATATCAAATATCTGAGTCATACATGTTAAACGATACCCGATAGTGATCCGGTTCTCACAGACTCATAAGCATAAGGTTGATGTCCTTTGAGTGACTGTGTGTACTCGGGGTCATGCGCATGATGTGTAAGGTGTCTCAAATTCACAGGGCATCTGTGATGTCTAATCTGATTACATCACACTCGTTCCAGGTTAATAAATCAGCCTGATGTCAATAGTCGGTACCAGATCAGTGCATTCCTACATGTTGAGATGATTAGTGCCTAATACAACTACTAAAGATGATAATAGTATAATGGTGCCATGTGCAGTGGGTGGAGCTTCATCCTGACCACCCCAAAAGGTAAACAAGGATTTCTGACAATGCCACCCAGGACTGAGGAGGACAGGTGAGGACGCACAAGCCATGATCAGGTTTCTCGCAGGGGGAAAAAAACAGGTGTTTACCTTTTGGAAAGGTCCATGAGGACCCCTGAGAAGATCTTCTCGCCTAAACGAAACGACACAACAAGTGCATCGTCGATGATGTGATCTAGTGAGACCCGAACCTCGGAACCAGGCACGAGCCCGCAGATCTGCTCGGGTTGCCTGTCCACAATTTCTGCACACACTTTCTGCTCGGGCTCGGGGCTCACACCCGGGTCACACACGCCTGAACTCGCATCCTCCGGCTCCGGGGAGGAGTGAGGCGGATCGCTCACTGCTGGAAGTTGCACAGAGTCCTTACTCGAGGTGTTGGAAGAGTCACTGGTGCAGTCTCTCAGCGAGGTCTCCTCTGATGAAGCGGACTGCGGCTCGGGAGACTGGGGGCGTGCAGGGAAAGCATCCTGTGCAGGTTCGCAGTTGGAGCAGGGAGCAGCATCACTGTCTACAGCTTCGGGCTCGGAGATGGTCTCGTGCCCCAGATCAGCAGGACACACCGGTTCGGGATCGACGTCTGCCGGTCCAGTCACGGTGTCCGCTCGAGCGGAGAACGATCGCGAGGACGGTTCAGGATGTGAGCCGGAGCAGGGCGGACAGCAGGCGTGTGCAGGACTGACCTCGTTATTAACAGCCGGTGCGTTTGGAGAAAACGACTCGTCCGCGCGCTCCTCTGCGGGCCCGGTGTCGTTATGCGTGCACTCCGTGTGCACGCGCTCGTCCGAGTCGCTGTGTCCATCCTCGAGCGCGTTTCCCGCGACTCTCAGGTCCGGCCTTCTCATTTCCATCCGGACCTGACTGCATTCCTGAACTGCATCCACACTCTCAGCCTGGTGACACTGCTCCATTTTCGGGACGAAGCCCGACGCAGAGTCAGGCTCTAAGCCGGCCGCATGCTCACCGGGCTCCGCTGCGTACTCGAGCCCGTCCCCCCCTGTTGTTGTTGATGCAGCAGCAGCAGCTCCTGGCTCCGCAGCCACGGCCGCCATTTTCTTTCCGCTTTGCAACTACTACTTGGCCCTCTCCTACTGATAAGCGATGATCCCGCCCCTTGGTCAACTAAGCGCACTCGCTATTGGGTAATACAGCGCAAGCCCTTCATTGAGTGGCTCAAATGACTGCCATTCAAATGGACGTTCTGGAAACGCTAATGTGATTGGCTTCTGTTTTGTCAATATTGCTTCGCTCTGACAAGTTTGTGACCACAAGGGGCAGTGTTGAGTTGTATGCACGTTGGACTCTTTGCAGCAGGGTGCTGAAACTTTTTTTTTTTTTGTAATATATAACCAGGGACCCCTTCAATTGTAAAATAGATTTCGCGAACACACCTCAACAGATTTATATAAATAAAAGAAATGTTTTGTCTGTACATTGGTCAGAACTTTTTCAGTGATATCATTACGTTTCACACATTGGAGGACCCGAAACCAGTCTCAGAAAATTTTCTGTCTGTCCAGCCAGATTTTGTCGGAGTAAAACTGAATTTAAGATTGGCCTTCATTAGGGATAAGGTACCTAATTGAAACACCTAAGTTGAATAATAAACAGGTTTGGCCAAATCCTTTTGTCGATATAGTGTATATTTTATAAACAACATACTGGACTGTGGGAGGAGACCAAAGAACCCGGAGGAAACCCACCATGCACACAGTCTGCACAACATTGCTAATCACTAAGCCACCGCAGTGGCATGATTATAATGCAATGTTTTTTATTATATTTTGTCCATTGTAGAACAAAACTTGAAGACATTAAAAATATGAAATAACCCAAATGGAATTGTAATTTAAATAATTATTTAAAGACAAACAATAGTCTGGTATTACTTTAAGCCTTGAAGTTCAGTCTAGCTGGAAAATTGCAAGAATGTACAGTATCTTTAAGTGTATTTACAAAACAACATTAAACCCCAGGATGAACCTGGCTCCCAGGAGGACAACGCCCGGAAACATAGACCAAGACTTACATCAGCGGCCAAGGATAAGTTCATTTAGAGTTACCTTTATGGTCTTTAATTATGGTAAACTATACTACATGTCATGGTACCATGGTACATCAGACATTGGCATGGTAGGCACAATAAGACTTCAGGGTATCAGGGTAGGTACTATGGCTCTTCAGTGGGTATACACGCACATACACATGTCAACCTGGGATTAATTGTTCCCTTAATTTACATTTTCACATCATGATCAAGTCAAACTTGAAATGAGAATTCCCTGTTTTTCAGCAATATCCCTTTAATTAACCATTCTATTCCATAAGCACCACATTATATTCTGTTTCTCTGTCTACCTCATTACAATTCCAATATCTCATCTCTTCCACCGTTCCTTTAATTTTTTTAAAATCATGAGCAGCATAGATCTTTTGTATACACAAGTATATCAGGTTCTRTGTATGCATACAGTACATCCATGTGCTTGATCTGTTAAAAGGTAAGATAGAAAGAAAAGAGAGACAGAGAGCAAATGGATCAATGTGAGCGAGCGAGCAAGTGCAAGTGCATGAGCTCAAGATTTGCATAAGTTTGCCTGGTGCAAAATAATTTAGCACAGTATATTAATAGCTTATTTAAGAAACTGCCATTTAACAAGCAAATAATCATTCGTTTATAATATTACTTCCTACACTTTATTTACATCTGTTATACAATATGAAAACAATAAAATACGCTGTTTTTCATGCTGTCATAAAAATACAGTGTTTGCAGTAGAACCAAGTGATGATTGAAACAAAATGTTCACTAAGCTAATAAAAAAGCGGGAAATTGTCAATTTTACTTAAGTGACTCGTCCTCACTGCAAGATTTCATCACATTACATTTATTGTGGAACCTTAAAGAACGCATTGTATGACAGTGTTGTAAAAGTTTATGTTCCACTRTAGTTTATGGGCATCAATTTGTTCTTCTTTCGAGATCTGTGAAGGACGCTGGTTAAATAGTCATATTGTAATCACGTCACTTCATGCTACCTTGGTCACATTTTGGAACAACCTGAGAAGACTCATATGTCGCTTAAAAGCTGGGGTCAATGACTCATTGGTCATAAAACAGATAACATTCTATTAATCCGGTGTCCTTAAAGTCATACTTTAAACTGAATATACTGTATAAACATTTCATAGACGATATTGCACTGCCTTTGTTGTAAGTATACCTTATATGGTCATAAGTGTTCCGGCGTTAGTCCTTGCTTTGCTCTTACAATAACCTTGACTCTGCTGAGAAGGTTTTCCACCAGATTTTGGACCGTGGCYGTTGGGGTTTGCTCATTCAGCCACAAGAACATTAGTGATGTTGGACGCTGATGTTGGGTGAACAGGCCAGGCACGTAGTCTGTGTGGCTTTTCATCTTGAAGGGGTTCAGTGGGGTTAAGGTCAGGGTTCATACCATGTCTTCATAGAGTGCTGGTACATGCTTGAGTTCCAATGAAGGATAATAGTAATGCTGTGGCATCCAAAGACATTCTATACAATTGTGTGCTTCAAGGTTTATGGAAAATCTTTTGCCATATTGTTCCCCATTAAGGTTATAACTACTTAAAGCATTTCTGTCACTCCAGGACGAGGCTTCAATCTACATTGCCATGAAAAATATGTGCCCCTTCCTGATTTTTTTCTTTTGTTTTGCATATTTGACAGGTTTCAATGAAATGAAATATCTTGATTCTCCCCAAGACTTCTGGGCAAATATTCTGACCGACAAGACAAAAGTGGAAAATTTTGGAAGGTGTGCGCCCTGTTGCATCTGGCATAAAACTAACACAGTATATTGTAAAATAACATCATACCAACAGTCAAACACGGTGGTGGTAGAGTGATGGTCTGAAGGTCTTTGTAGCTTCAGGACCTGGACGACTTACCGTAGTTGATGGAACCATGAATTCTGTGCTCTATCTGAAAGTCCTGAAGCAGGATAATGATCCAAAACAAACACACCAGCAAGTCCATCTCTGAATGGCTCAAACCAAAAAAAAAAAAAAAAAGAAGAAGGCTTAATCATTCGATTCGATTAAGAGGCTGTGGCATGACCTTTAACTGGTTGAACCCTCCGATGTGGGTGAATTAAAACAATTCTGAAAAGAAAAGTGGGCCAAAATACCTCCACATGATGTGATTTCTCGCTCAAGTAATACAAAAATGTTTTCTTACTGCAGCACAAAGTGACCCTGAAACAATTCGATGTATCCTAGTAACCAAGCTCAACCAACAATATGATTAGTGTGTTTCTTAAGTGGAGRCAGAAATGGACACTTTAAAAAATATCACACATTAGATAATTGTTGTAATGATATATGATTTAATAAAGTAGTGATGGGGCCTGGCTCTGTGAAGTCGTCATTATGATGTAATTATTCTCTGCCTTTATAGTCATTCACACACGTGTTACGAGAATAAAAACTTTATTGATCACATCAATTTGACAGATTTACAGTTATGGAGTACTAAAAAGAGAAACCTCTCATGTTTAACAAGAGCCTGTATATCAGCCGGCTGCATAACACAGCCAGCTCTGTTCTGATGCCTTTGCTCTGTTATTGCAACATGTCAATATATATATATTGCATATTTATTGCAATATATATATATTTTAATTTATATATATATACAGTACTGTGCAAAAGTCTTAGGCGCCATATTATCTGTAGTACAAATTTTGTTATTTAAGTTTATTACGCCTGCATTATTATGTACATTCCCTACAAAGATACACTAAAATTTATAAATAATTAACATTTAACATTACAGAAGAATATTTGCATGCCTGTAAAGAAAGTAACATAKTACATGACAGAGCAGTTTTCAGATGGGAAAAAAAAATCAATAATGTAGACTCCTGGGTTTTGCATGAAAATAGAAAGGAGCGAGTGTGACGAAGTTAACAAAAGAACTCATATTCTYCAGCAYGCTCAGTAAAACCTAACAGCTGTTTTATTTACAGTACTGTGCAAAAGTCTTGGGAACATCCAGACAAAAGCCATATGCTTTGATGCTTTTGAAAACATTTCTACATTAAAAGAAAATTCTATAAAAAAGCACTAAGTAAAACCTTAAACAATAAACGGCCAATATTTGGTGTGGTTTTACTGAGCATRCTCCAGAATATGAGTTCTTTTGGTAACTTTGTCACACTCGCTCCTTTCTATTTTTATGTAAAACCCAGGAGGCTATGTTATTGATTCTTTCCCCATTAATATATATATATATATATACAGGGTCAGGTTGCAAGCTCAATGCCCAATTGTATCTGAGCACTTGGCAACTAAGAACCTTGCTCAATGGTCCGACAATGGCAACCCGGTGGAATCTGTGCTCGAACTAGGAACCACCTGGTCAGCCGTCCAACAGAATCTCAACTTGCTTCAATACATTTTATTTTAACCAGGGTTCCTAATATATGTCCCATATATAAGAGAAATTATTTTAATTTCAGGCAACTATGTAGAAGGCACACCTGACTGTATGGTTGCCAGTACATGCAATTGTCAATAGGTCAAAATATATGATCATATCTGTTAATCAATAGCCTTTTATTTTCAGTGTCTAATCTCAGATTGAGTCCAAATATTTGGATCTTACATACATGTTTGGATGTAGACATTCAGAAGAAGCTGAAGAACCTGTAGCATATTTGAGCTTACGTATTTGATATTTCTCAGTGGCATAAGGAAGAAAGGGACAAGTKTATTCGCCTTAAACAAACTGATCCTGTGTTGCAATTTAAGGTGTAATCTATGTGAAGCTGGCATTGAGTTTGATGTGTTGAAGGGCACTGACCTGCGGGTCATACACAAGCTGCGACCTGTATTTTCCCTTTCAGCTAACTGCTCTGAAATGTTCCCAAATGTTCAAAATAAAGTTTTAGAATAAAAACTGCGAAAAATAAATAAATAAATAAATAAAGTTTATAAGGCCAGTTAGCTGAAAACAAAATACTGTTTATGCATAAACTTCAGATTAACTGATCATCATCATACTAAATTGATCAACTRTAATAGTAAAACCATTAACAGTGAAACCACATTGAGTCCTTGGGAGCTCCTTGTGCTTTGGTGTCTGGCACAAGAGAATCTTATGCGTGCTTTGAGTTGCCGGTTAGGGCCTCCATGGATCATCCAATGGCTGCTCGATCGGATGGTTCCTGATGTAGGCTCTTTGCCTGCTGGGCCTGATATGTGGCAGGCTGTGGTGTACTGATTGTTTTGGTGCCTTTCTATCATGGCCAGTATTGACTTTTTCAGTGGTTTGTGCTTCATTGGCTTTTCTTGGGATTGGATCAGCCTTCAGTCCCCGTAGACATACTGACATACTGGGTCTCACTCAAAACTCACAGTCAACAGGCTACTGTTGTGTACTGTATAATTGATAATCAAGGTTATTCATTTCACCTGGTGGTGGTGTTAATGTTATGTCTGGTCGGCGTATAAAATAACTGAAAAGGAGCGTAAATAAATAAGCATAAAAGAAGGCATGCTTATGACCAGCGAACAGAGGCTGAATAATAAAAGCAGTGTAGCTGCTTTGAAAAGGAATATTCTCATCAGTATTAAATAAGTCTTTTTTAAAGGCAAACATGAATGTAAATATAAATCTGAGAGCTAAAACCCATTATTTTTTAATATTTAATAGCTGTAGATATTAAAGCAACAAAAAAAAGAAACATTTTTAGAATGTTATTTTTCAGTTTTCACCGTTGCCTCTATAAGATCTCTGTAAGACATGTYCAGCGAACATTATGATTCTGATGTGGTTTAAACTGGCTGCTTTCTACACTTTGGAAATGTGTGGAATTACAGAACGTTGGGAAGAGTTTGCTCGAGTATGCACAACATGCTGAAACAACAAGATTACCCMGATTAACCAGTGTGTTCTGTCTGCAGTGTAATGAGCTTTACCTATATACAAGGGCAAGGTGAGGCTACCTGTGCGGCCATTAATATGATATGTATATTCAATTTAATTCAATTCAATTCTATCTGCATAGCGCTTTTAACAGTTGTCATTATCACAAAGCAGATAACGTGTATATGTGTGTTTGCCATGCAATGGATTAGCACCCCATCCAGGATGTACCTTGCTCCATACCCAAGTCTCCTGGCATAGGCTATATAGGATAAAGTGGTACAGATGAAGAGTGGCCGGCACGGTGCTGTAATGGTTAGCACTGTCGTCTTGCACCTACAGGGTCCGGGTTCGATTCCTGGCTAGGCTCGATTCCTGTCTCCCGGTGCCTGGTGGATTTCCTTCCAAAGTCCTGCAGATTAGGCTAACTGCTGTAGTGTGTAAGTGTATATACAGGATAAAGTGGTCTWGATGATGAGTGAGAGAGCAAAACAAAGAATGGTTATCTAATATTTCTTCACATCATTATCTGTTCAGTAGTTTAGGAGGTTAACTATCAGAGACCTAATATTAAGATAAGTATTATATAATGGGATTAAAACCAAATGCAAGCAAGCTATTTTATATTGTGTATAAGCTCATATTGTGTAAACCACAAACACAAAATGTTTGTAAGCTAACATTAGGGTCGATTCTCTATTTTGTAAAACCTTAACCAGGTTTGCTAACATTAGCCCGGCTATTATTTTGTGTAGATAAAACCACTGTACAGGTCTGGTAGCACGTGTAATGCTAACTACATATTTTCATTGTAATGTATAATATGTAAAACATGTAGTATAGCCCTCATTGGTGTTTTGACATTGCCTGTAGTGTATTATGCGTGTGTACGGTACTTGTGCCCTACACAGTGATGGATTCACTCCCCACATGGCCTGTGCCCTCAGTTGCTTAGGATAGGCTCCAAGCCATTCACAACCCTACACGGGATAAGATACTGAATGAAAGGATGGATGTTTTATAGGAAGGTTATGGTATAGTACAACGCACATAATTATGAATATTTATGATTTCACACATAAAGGCCTGGAGCAACACATGGACTGCATTTATCTGACCTTGAAAGTGAAACGCAAAAATCATACAAAGCTCATGTTTTATCAGATATGCTACAACGCTTGGGAATACATACAAACGTACACACACACACATATCTATATCTATATATATATGAATACATTAGTAAATAGGTTATATTTTATTTAAGTGGTGTTCAAGTCAAACCAGGACTTTTGGTTGTGCAGAATAACAGAAGACGGTTATGAAAGTAAGCCTTTATTTCTGTATATAATCCTCACTACACTAGTATTTCACATGGACATATGGCCTTCGTTTGCACCATTTAAATGCTTTCCTGCCGCTAAGAGTCTCCGTCCGTACTAAACTTGAAGTCTTCTGTAAATGTCAATCGCATCTCGCAAAGTCCTGGTTTGACCTGAGCGCAGTACAACCCAATGAGACCTATATGTATGCTCTAGCACACTAACGGTAGTGAATGAAGTCATTCAGTACAGATCTCTAGGGGTTATTTAACGCAGGTGAGCAACCTTGCGGTCAAAATKTTAACAACTTGTCATTTTGCCATCGTACAATTGTGCAGGTTTATGGCCTGATTATGATACTGCTGTCCTCATGTCATAAAGCTGCAGAGTCAGCAGGAAGAGACGCGTATTTAAGCAGAAGAAACGTATCGGTGAGTACCTTCCTCTAAAATCAGCCGTCCGTYCATACCTCACAGACAGCATCTCTATTCAGCCATGTCTTTCTCTGGCAAGTGGGAGACTGAAACTCAGCAGGGATATGATGACTTCTGCAAACTTCTCGGTGAGTGATTTAGTGCCTGGAAATAGAGGTGTGAATCAGTGATGTGGTGAACAAGTCAGCTTTTTCGAGCTGGCTCTGTTCAGTTAAATGTTGAGCTGACGTGCAGATATGCAGAGCTTCTTTTTTTCTTCAGAAATAGCCAATGCCATTAGTCTTGCGGTGTACTTTTATACAACATGTTTCCACGGTAACCCTTTTTCTAAAAGATCTAATTTGTTAGACGTGGTGAAAACGTACAGGATTTAATTACGTTCATTACAGGAGGTGATCAGTTGTCGGAATAAAAGAATCTTCTTAATGAAGCAAGGACACAGTAGACAAAGAGATGCTTAATGTTTTYGCCCATGCAAGTTTGGGAGATGACTTTATTCAGAGCGACCTACAGAAGTGTTTTGAATATTGGTTTCTAGGTTCTTGATACTATAAAACGTATGTTAGTAGCAGTGTTCATCAAAGGGAATGGTGTCTGATAGTGATTGGTTCTTTATGAACGATTCGTTCTTTTTGAACGAGTCTTTAACGTGACTCACAAGAACGAGTAGTCTCGCAGAGTGACTCGTTCATTTTCTACTGAGCGCGCATGCGCAAAGAATCGCCGAACCTCCGTAGGTTATGTACAGGAAACAGAAATAAGTAATTACCTCTCGAGTCTTTTGGTCTGAATCATTCATTCTTTTGCCATGTGACTCCCATAGATGCTACGCAGTGCAGTACACAGGAAACAGAATTGAGCATTTCTTCTAATTAATAGTCCGAGTTGTTCGTTCTTTCGTCACGTGACTCCCATAGACACAAATAGCGTAAAAGAACGAACGATTCGGACCAGAAGATATGATGGTGAGCTGCTCATTCTGTTTAGCATAATATGTCCATAGCTGCACTGTAATATGTTCACTACTGGAACTATAGGCAAACATTGTGTACGTAGACGTGTTTTGTGGTTGTTTATTGAAAATTTAACATTTTATTTTATTTCTGATCAAAAGAACCAAATGAACTAAATGATTAAAAAAAAAAGATTCGTTCACTTTGATGAATGAGATTCAACGAACCGAGTCACTAAAATGATCCAAACTTCCCATCACTAGTATCTGATGAGTGCTAGTTTGTAAAAGGGAACTGTGCACTTTTTTGGTTTTGTGAACAAGAACCAGTGTTTTAAACCCGACACGAGCAGCTACAAGAAGTGGAATCAGAGGTGAGTGTGGGAGAAACGTTAAAAACAAGTCATGCAGCTGCAGTCTAGATCATTTGCRGAGATCAAATGGTGCACAGAGGTAGCAGACCTGGCAGGAGTGAAATGACAAGTGGCTTTAGAGGATAGGAATGGAGCGATCCTCCTATTAATGAGAAACCGGCAGCATGAGGCAGGAAAAACCCCATGGAAGGGATAACTATGACCAATACACAAGGTTGTGTGCAATGACAGAAGATGAGATCTGAGAGTTGTCAAGGAAGATCACATGTTCATGATGTGCGAATGCATCTCCGGGGATTTTTTCTTGCTCTCAATTAGGTTTCAAGCATGTTTGTAGGTAATGAATGAAAGATTTCTTTTATATTTATCCATATTAAGCTATAAACACTATAAGGACTAGTGTAATAGGACATTTCTATTTCAACTCCCCACTTTTTTTTTTACCATACATAGTGTAAATCTAAATTGTTCTACATTTGTAAGGTTTTTTTTATATTAAATTTATTATTTATTTTAAGTACTAATATAAGGTTGTATAATGATTTCACAAAAGAAAAAAAAAACATTTCAATTTAAAATGTCTTATTCCGAATAGTTCTGTGGACAAAGAGCATTATTAAAACATGATTTGCCCTGTTTTAGCACCATTATTGGTTATTGGAAATTTTGAGTAGATTTTCTATGGGCTAATATTCTGAGAATTTCAGCAGGGGTTTTTCCACATCTGTGTAAACAGACCTTGCCGCAAGGACGAGGACACACAGCTCGTAGGTTAAAGAGACAGTATTTTAACTTTTTTTTATAAAATAAGACAATAATTTGTCTTTTGTATTCCAGGTATCCCCGATGATGTGATTGAGAAGGGTCGTGATTACAAGCTTGTGACAGAAGTGGCTCAGAACGGTAACGAGTTCTCCTGGACTCAGCATTACCCGGCCAAACACAGCGTCACCAACAAGTTCATTATCGGTAAGGAGTGCGACATGGAGACGATCGGAGGAAAGAAGTTCAAGGTAAGCCTGAGACTGTCGCTCCTGTACCAATAACACTTCACTCCTGGTTATAACTCATCATTGGAAGATCTAAAGCTCTACTGTATACTTATACTTGGGGGGGGGGGAGGGGTTGGTAGAGCTCAGCAAGACATCATTACAGCACGGAACACAGATTTGATTGATTAAGATTATTTTTAAAAGAGAATCGATCTATTGTGGAAGATCTGTGAATGGGATTTATTCTTACCGTCACCAGGCAACCGTCACCATGGAAGGGGACAAGCTGAGGACACAATTCCCCAACTACAACCACATAGTCGAGATCAGCGGAGGGAAGCTGGTTGAGGTACATCAATGATTAACAATGAATAGATTGTACTAAGAGAACTATTTATGATGCTATTCTTAGGTATTATCAGTATCATATAGCAGTATATTTATATCACTAATTATAGTGAAGTTGTCTTTATTTGGAAGAGTATTAGTATGTATTCTCATACACTGATCAGCCATAACACTAACTCAACCACAAAGTCAGCTGAATAACATTGATTAGCAGCTATAGAACAGTAAACTATTGAAAGGATCATGGACACACAAGGTGCGTTGATACCTGTTGGGACCAAGGACCAGCCCGTCCGTTCTGATTCCACAGAAAAGCCAGTGTAGTACAAAAGCTGACYATGATAAGAAAGGCACCAGAACACTCACTGCATCACAGCCTGCCGCATTGGGCTCAGCAGGCGACGAAATCAATCAAATCAAGCATCCATGGAATGCGCCGGACAAACATGTCCGATCAATGGAGGCCCCACCACCCGAAAGATCCAAATCTAACACCCCGGTGCCAGACACCACAGCACGAGTCCAGACGTCTTACGGAATCATGGCCTGAGGGGACAGACCTGCCCCGGTGGACACAATATTGGGTGTAATGTTCTGCATTGTGATTTTTACGGCTGATTGTTGTACTTACATTGAATCCTGAATTTAAACAAGCAAGTCAAAAACTTTCAGAACTTCATAATTTTGTGACTTTAGATTTTTTTTCCAAAAGCACACTTTAACTTTGCCTTGCACGTCAAGATTTCACACATAGCCGTTTTTTTTTTCACGCTAACCCGAACACCCTTCTTTGTTCCACAGACTTCCTCGGCCACCTCCGCTAAAGGTCCGGTCGTCCTCATCCGAACCAGCAAGAGAGTCTAAACGCATCACCATGCCTGTGTACGACATGACCGACATAGACAATAAACAGTGAAATAAAATCTCTTTTTATGGAGGTAGTGTTTGCTTGTGCTCATCAATGTTTCTTAAAAGTATAAAAAAAAAAAAAAGAAAAGAAAAAAAGGGAGAAATCTAATTACGGTCATTAACATTTTAGTCACTAAATTGCCACCACTGGGGGGCAGTCGGCGTTCAGATTGCGTCCTGCCCCGAGGGTAGGTTATACCCCTGCTACAATCCTTGCCAGTTCTCTTTGTTCCAGAACATTGCGGGAGCATTCGGTTGACACCGCTGAAGGATTTATTGGAGCGATTTTTAAAACCAAGTCTTAAGCTGATGATGTGAAAAGTAACGCAACACACACAATTATAAAAAGGACTGATGCATCCTGTCAAACTAGTCTCCAAACCCAAATTCATTTCAATTTCCAAACCTTTTCACTTTTTTTCATAGCATTCAGCTTTTTCTTTCTTTTTTTTTTTTAAAGAAAAGAAAAAAAAAAGATTTTACACAATGTTGTTTTAGTTTGGGTTTGGAAAGAACCCTTTCTAATAATTAAAAGTGTGCCAGCACTTCCCCCCTCTCTGCTGTTCAAACAAAGGTTGTGAAAATGATCCATTACTCAACTGCCCCCGCACCTCCACCCAACAATCCTTTCTTCACACCGGCTCAGACATGTGGTGTACCTCCCTGGGCCCGCACATGTACCCCCAACAGAGCACTCGCACAAAGGCGCCTCCCTCCACCCCTCCTTCCCTCGCAGGCTTCCTCTCTGTCGTCTTCCAGCCAATATCTTTAATTACTCAGATAAGACGGCTCTCTCAACAGACCCACTAATCTAGCATGACATCCCATTCTGCGGGTTTACACCTTATCAGGCTCCCATCAGCCTGCGATGTCACAATGAGAGTGTCTTGCTCATTCACACAGTACAGATTGTTAGAAGAGCAAATAGGACACAAGATACACGGAGTTCAGTTAAAGACACAAATACTGACAGCATTAGGGTTTACAATTTTTAGGTTCAGGGTTTTAAATTAATACCTTCATGGAATTTGGAATGATCTAGATCACCTAACACAAACGTATTGTAAATTAAACCATACACCAGAAAATGAACTCCTAACCGCTATACTTAGCATCTAGATTTCAATTAGATTAGATTATAAACCAACTGATTAGAAGATGCCTAGGTGAATCTAAATGCTGGAGAGCGTAAACACAGCATTAACTGGAGGTAGTGTTTGCTTGTCATAACACTGACCTCTGCAGTGCATCATTAAGAAGCAATTTGGAATATATTTTCTCTCTTTTTTTGGGGGGGTCTTCTCAATATTTCATCCTCATGTTCATCACAGGGGGTTTTTCCTTGCCACCA
>QMIH01000166.1:622418-636810 GCA_003987875.1 Clarias batrachus
AAAAGCATGTAACAAATCTACAGTAACATATGAAATTAATGGTTATGTATTGCACACACACAGAGGTTTCACTGAAATACAATGAACTGAAATACAAAACAGTGCCTACATCCGGTACAGTGAACACAATTAATCTACATACAAACGAGACGTCAACATAAAGGTTTTTATACATGTTCTGGGGATAAAAACTAATCCTGAAGTTCATGACTCATGAATAAAATGAAAAAGAAGGGGGGAAAAAAAGCAAATGGCATACATTGAGGTAGTTCAAGATCCAGGACTGTCAGAGGATGATTTGGATCTGAAGTCCAGTAAAGTGGTTAAAAAGCTTATCATTTAAGCAGGTCATAAAGCAGACACTTTGGTCTTGCTGCTGGTTGATTTTATTGTGCAGTTGACATCCCTGTAAAACTCACCAAAAACCCTGAGATACATGCACTCAGAGTTAGCGCTAGTCTAATCTTTAGTGTTCTTGGAAAAAAATTTAAATAAAATGTGTCTGCTTCATGAATATTCAGCTTCGCTCAGGGTTTCAGAACGAGCCGTTTGGAATGACAAAAATAAATCATCTTTGTTGTCTTTTTACCCATCACAGTGTCATCGAGCTCACCCATGTGTGCGTATAGATCTCCCACAACCGGCGGATCAGTAGTATAGCTGATTATGTAACTGTATAATATTATTTCAATCTACCAAATCTGACGAATTCGTCCACAGTTTCATAGCATGTGATTGGACAATGACTGTTTTGTCAGTCAGGACCGAAGGATGGTGTGTGAGGTAATCGGCGTGCACTACAATGACTTAATGGATGAGGTAAAGGACAATGAAGTCATCTTTCTATGGTAGTGAGCTTAGCATGGGTAAGTCAAGGAGCCCCCTCTTCTCCCCCTCCCCTGCTTGGGTAAGCAGCTTGTAAAGCTCAGCTTCCTCCAGCGTGAGCTGTTGAGTCGACGGGACAGATGCCTCGTTCCCCTGGGGTTTCCCCCCTCCATCTGCCTGAAGGAAGGCCAGAGGGAAGGGGCTCTAAGCCAAAAGCTGCAAGTAACCTTCCTTATAGAGACGGTCACCTTTAAAGCAGATCAAATAAACACTTCAATATACAAACCCACTTCATATAAACAAACAAACAAACATCGGCTGGTACTTTTTTTTCAACGGCATTTCTTTTCCTTTCAAGTAATCTGTGCATCCCTGATATGTGTTTCATTAAGTCACTGTAAACGATAGCAAAAAGGGATACTGGTATCTTGGTCATAAAGTCAGCGTCCAACTTTTAAGGCAGCAGCATCAAGGACGACACAGTAATTCCAGTGTGAAATTTCAAGGATGCCTTATTATTTAAAAAAACAAAAAAAAAAACAGCAGTTTGGGAAACTGATCTCCATCGTTTCTCTCCTTAAGGCTTTGTACGGAAYTAAAATGCTCCTGTGGGATGTTTCCAAGTGTCTGATAATCATATCTCATAGCGCTGGCATTTTATTTTCCTCCCATCACGTTCTCAGAATGAATTATCCCAAACACATACACAGGCGTGATGTAGTCTTTGAGATAATTTCTCAAAATGGACAAAGCAACAGGCACCTAGGTGTTTAAAAGGGGGGGGGTAGGGGGGTAAGGTGGTCCACATTTGAGCATGTTTCAACTTAATACTATGACCTTTGATGGATCTGTTTGGCTGTGGGCCTTCTGTTTGGAGAGTCTGTGCCTATGGCTGAGGTTGGATGGCGCCGGGGAGGCAGAGAGGAGGGTGGAGGACAGGGGGCGCCCCGAGTACGGTCTGTCCTCCCTTTCCTGGCGTCACCTGTCGAAACATCCGGCTGCGAAGCTGTGATGTGAGCCCAGGTAGCCGTTAGCGTAGGCCAGGCTGACGCAGGGCCGTGGTTCTGCCGCCACGCTCACCTGCATGGAGAGGGGCCCCTGCAGGGGCAAGCTGCACAGCCCCGATGCCAGACTTGGGAAAGAAGGGAATGATGTGGTCGGCATGGAGGAAGAGAGCAGGGTAGTCTGATGCGGCTGGAGGTATTCCCGCGTACTCACGGCACCCATGGCCTGGCACTCGGCCAGCATGTGGAGCTGCGCTAAGGCAGGGGAGTGCTGCGTGAGCGAGGGGTAGCTGCCAGTTTGGAGCAGTAGCTGCTGCGATGTGGACGCGGGGTGTCTCTGAAGGGCCGAGGGAGCAGGGCCGGGCGAGGCGTGAGGTTGTGCACCCTGACTCGACGAGGGTGATGACTTGGACTTGTTGGCTTCCTTCACGTCATTGTCATGCGCACTGTAATATAAACAAAGAATGTATATCAATAAAGGTATTGTACAAATATGTATAAATGATATCTCTAAATATCTAATACATGTTCTATTTGCATGCTCTATTGATGGCTTGTAGTTCTTACAGCAGCATGAGCTGGATGCACGGAGTTAGATGATCCCAGGAATATCCTGTAAGCAGGTGCAGAACTGTAGTCCAGCTCGGGGAAATCTGCAGACAAATGCGAGAGGCAGCGATGCAGGCGGCTGCCACCTGTGAGGGTCTGAAGCTCAAGAAGGCGTGATCTGGGACAAAAACAAGTATCCGGGTTGGATGACCCATCTATATATAATAATCTTTGCAACCATTAAAAAAAATAAATAAATAAATAAAAGGCATACATGTAACTTTATGTAATTTTAGCTCTAAGTGTTCTKCACAATCTCAAACTGCATTCACCTTGCAGGGAAATCTCCAGGAAGTAGTGTGTGTATTTGTCCATGAAAGCTTTGGTCTTGGACAGCGAGGTCAAGGGCCAGCCGTTGTGCAGGTCACCCTCCTGCACGGCCGCGTGGAGGTAGTAGTCGATGAAGTGAGCCGGCGTGGGCATGCAGAGGTTCCAGCCGAAGGTCTCCAGCAGCAGCAATTCCATTTTGATGAGGTCGCGCTTGTTCAGGGCCAGGTTGAGGCTGCRCATGAAGCCCAGTGTGTTTAACTGCTCCAGCTTGGGCACACGGTCCTCCTTCTCCTCAAACTTACCTGCGCAAAGAGTAACGGGGAGAAAATGGAAAAATTAAAATTTCACAGTAAGCAAATGTACTGTACTTTTCCCCCCCCCCCACTTTAATCACAAGCAAACTAGCTTAAACAAAGGAATTGATGTTGTAATCATATGGTCATTAATCATGTCATGTGCACAGATCTGATTTTCAGATCCAAATCAAATCAGCAGCGAGTCAAAACAACCACCACCATGAGCACAGAGGACAGCAAGGACACGGACTATATTCAGTGGAAGAACCGGGGAAATTTACTTGATGTTTAGCAAAACAAGTTACGCAAAACTCGGAAAAGTAACATGCACATGTTGGGTGTTTTAGCGGACATACGTATTCATATACAAGGACAGATGATGCGAACGTTGAGGATGAGAAAAAACAGAGCTGTGCAAAAGAAGATTGCGATGTGGACACATTCTTCTATGTCTCTAAACCTTACATACGTGTATACAGTAACAATCTATTATTCTGTTTAGACTCTGGTTCTTCTCAGGGTTCCCCTAGAGTTTTTCCACATCATGGTCACACCTCTGGTTTGGTCATTAGAGGACTGAATGTACAGTGGTTCCCTATTCTGTGATCTTGCCCTTCAAAAAAAAAACCACCAATATTTCTGTGACATGTATGTTACGCAAATTTGTGAGTGAGTAATTGGTCTTCTTTTATAAATCACATCACATTTACCAGGAACATTTTTAAAAAACCAAGACAAGCCTAATTACACAGGGGGAAAAAAAGCCATAATTACAGAAAGGCTGAACATGTTTGTGTTTGCTGGCTGGGAAAAGGAGACCCGAAACTAATTTCTGCGAGCCTCCATTCACACGTTTCCCTGTTGGCATTTCAGGCACCACAATCTCAGAGACGTCAGTTTGCCAGCCTGAACAAGTAATTATCACACACAGACTAGAGCCCAGATCGCTCATTCCTTCCACATACCAGAGTGTGTTTATAAAACGCAGGATGCCTGTGCAGATTCTGCTTTCATGTACAGCCGCTCTGAGCAGATAAGACTGCGCTTAAAAGCCGTATCCATACGCAAATTTTAAAGCTGCGAGTTTCGTGTGGAAATGAGTTAGACATGTAGCAAATGAACCCCTTTCTTTGGCGGAAATTCCTTTGATCCGAGGCCGCGTAGAGTGAGCTATACTGGTCTAAAATGACACACCGGTGGGAATTTAMACTCCGTATGTTGTGTGGTCGAGCAAACTTACAAAGGTTTTGCTTGGTTGATTCACCAAACAAATAGTGCGTGTTGAGGTGGAAAGGAAAATGCCATGACTYTTGAATTTATTAATAAAAGRAAGAGCTTCGTATTAGTATGTATTTTGAGATACATGAGATAATTAAGGCAAATCTGTGAAACCTCACATGGTGAATGTCTTTTAGTGATACAGCACCAGTGAAACGTTTGGACACAAGTTTTGAACATTTATTTTCTAAATTCTAGAACAATACTGGAAAATTTCCAAAATATATACACCACCACACATGGCATAAGGTAATTAACTAAGAGTAACAGTCAGTTGTTATTTTAAGACACGGAGGTCAGCTGTTCTGGAAGAGCTCTTGTAAGAACAGTATTGTGTCAAGCGCATTTGCAAAACCCATCAAGCACCATGATGAAACTCTCTCTCATGAAGACCATACCCGGAAAGCAAGACCAAAACTTACCTCTGCTGCAGAGGAGAAGTTCATTTAGAGTTACCAGCATCAAAATAAATAATAGAAACAAATTTTTTTAAAAATCACCAATTAACAAACAGCACCTCAGATTAGAGCCGTTACGAAGGCATAAACYACTCACAGGAGAATATCGCATATCCTGGACGCCTTCAGTATTCCTTTACAACACAGCGAGAAATAAACATGAGGAAAGACCACAGAGTTAGAAGGTGTGTCCAAACTTTTGACTGGTAGCGTAAATCAAATTTCTTTGTCTTCTTCGGTTTTTGTCCTAAATGTATGCAAATATTTGCACTTGACTGCAAGAGTCACATTCAGCCTGTCTGGYGGTCTCTAAAACCTAAACGCGGTATAAAGATTAAATTAAAAGCCGCTGTGTGGAAGTAGTTTGGAGACATTTACTGTATACTAAGCCTTTTTAACAGGATATTAAGGAGCTTTGCTAATTTCGCTCTGGCGCCAGACTGGTGTGTGGTGGTGCGCTTGAGTAACAGTTTGCTATAAAGTAACGCTCCGTGCACTCGCTCTACGCTTGGTTTCAGCACACCTCACACAGCTGTTAAAATTCTTCATGCGCCATCCTGAGTTGGTAAAAAACCCCAATGGAGGCAAAACGTAGACTTTTGAGTMTTTTTCAGATCATGTTTCTATAAAAATGTCTTCATCTATGTTATGTTAAGTTACATGCACACACACACACATATATACACATACACCCACCCCTGCAGAGAGTCCTACTCTGGCTGGAATTCCTTTCCCTCACTTTTTGTAACCCCCTCTCTCCCTTCTCTCCCTCCCTTTTGTGCTAGGTGTTAATATCTTTACTGCAAAGACCTAGCCCTCCTGTATTACTTCCCCTGCATTTAGATGCCACAATAATAAAGGCAGGGTGACCCCTGACCTCTCCAGCTCAGGCTTGTGCGTTCACAGAGAGCCCCTGTCTTCAGATCAGTAGCGGGTACGGAGGGGACCTGGGCTGAGGAGCGGGGGTCAATAAAATTCCCCACAAGCGGTGCTCATGCCTGCATTCTTTTGAAGAAAACAGATCGGGTTGAACACCTTGAATTTAACCGATTGTTTAGACCTTTCTGTAGACGTCTGCATGATGAAATCAGGCACCAAACAGTGATTTATTAACGGAATTATTAGAATTGTTTCTTATTGTAAAACAAATTTCAAAACAACGTTAAACAAGAGTTTTACTTTCTTAATTCACTCATCTTTTTATTACTGAGCACGGTACATTTACTCCCATTTTTTTCTACCATCATAAAGCTTGCTTTCTTTTTTTTTTTTTAAACAATGCCACACCAGCATCTGTAGCAAGCACACAAGGCTCTGTTTTCGCAATTATCTGTGGTGTATTAATTCCCTTCATTAGCATCAAACCTCAGGGGACCGTCCGTCACACTAATCTGAATATCAGGAACCCTGCTGAGTGTTTCAGTTCAAACATGACCCTCCAGGCTACTCGGCCCTCCCCCCTTCCTCTCAGGCCAGAGGAGGGAGAAAGAGGGAGGAGAGGATGCAGCGATATGGCCGTGGATGTGCTAATCTCCACAGCTTTCTCAAAAAACACACACACAAAAAAAAGGAACATGCTTGAATTTTGTTTCAAGTCAGGAAACATTAAGAATCCATCACTGTTACACTTCTGCACAGGAGTGGCGTTAACTTGCCATTTCAGCTGATTGGATTCTGGATAAAGTAAACGGCCCTCATTTTTACATACTTTGCGCCGAGACAAGCCTTAAACCTGGCTCCCACATCGAACCTCATGTCCCAGGAAAAAAAAAAAAAAGAGAGGAAATTCGGTACACTTTCTCTTCTGTTAGCTGCTCCCCCCACCCCCCTCACACACAGCTGATAACACCAGGCACAAGAGTGCATCCATGCGTCCCCCAAACCTGCCCATGGCCACTGCTCAAGCATTATTATCAAAACAGCAGCTCTAAGAGCAGTCCATTAGCTCTGTAATTATCTAGCGCTTGCTTAGTCTCAGCGTCAAGCCTGATTAAATTTTTCTTCTCCACATGTTCCTGGAAAAATTGTTTAGAATAAAGAGCTAACCGAAGGTGAAGGACTTCTTCCTTGGAAGCAGACATGCTTAGACGAAAGCGCGGGTCACAAAATACGCCGGCGATTTCAGAAACGTCGACCGAAATTAAGAAAAACGCGGCAGAGGCGGAAGGCTCTGAAAAGACTTAATAGATTCTGAGAGGCTTATTCAAAAGGAACAATTTGTCTTGGTGTCTTTGTACTGAATGGACACCTTTAAATACAACAGTTATTTTTTTTTACAATAAAAAACAAAACCCTCTGCTTTCATGGTCATTGTGGATTAATAGTAGTTTTAAAACATKTCCTGTTTGTAATTCTTAATTTCATCATTAAACAAACAGAATATAAGATTTCAGAGAAGAAAAATGCAAAACTACGCAAAAAACTAAATCTTAAAGAACTCACTGAAATCTAAAAAGAAAAAAAGAAAAAACCTTAATCGATTCGGAGAGGCATAATGTTTCATTCACAAAGTGAGCAATACCCCTTCATTTGTCAAAACAAATAATGTCCTTGGTCTTTCGGAGAAAGCTTTTTTTTTCTCCCCCCCCCCCTCACTGAGTTTGGCCTGGAGCAGCTCTCTATAGCCCCATCTTAACCCCCCCACCAAAAAAAAAGCAATGCAACAATAGCGGCTGTATCAGCAAGGTCATTACTCATTCAGTCTTGTGCAATTAATTAATGTCTGTACAGCGCCAATTGCCAGCCAGCCCTAACCACCCCCCCCCCCCGCAGCCTTTGTCCTTTCCTGAAATCATGCACCTTTGTGAATAACAGAAGGAAGAAAAACAAAGATCCTCCGCTCAAGACAGTCATCTTAAAAACAAACCGAGGTGTGTGTCAGAAAAAATAAGGGCTTTGTCTGCTGACAGTGTTACGCTGTTCATGACGCACTGAATGAATACAGATATTCTACAAGGTTTTAAAAAAGTACATCCTGGTTACACTGAAATGAAACACCACCTGCCTAAGAACAATGCATCTGTCGATATATGATAAATAAAGAATAAAACATCTGAGGGCACGCTGCGATAAGGAAATAATCAATGACGTCTCGGCGTGACAAAGATTTACTGTTTCCCCCCCATCCCTAACAAATTTTAATCATTTTTATCTCCTTGTAGTTATACTTAACGCTGTGGAACATCTGTAAAACAGCGTTACTGTCATCGCTTCCCGCTCGTGACTTACTGCAGCTATAAACAAACAGTCGTTTCTGCACCGGCGTCTCGTTTCTCTGTCGCTCTCTCTCTCTCTCTCCCCCTCTTACTGCTTGTCATGTTACCATCAAACCACAATGCCCTCTGTCTCGTGGCAGGGAAGGGCTCTAATCATGTGAAATACACATATTCTTACAGAAACCTTCACTGTATCAACAACCCAAGAGTCTGTCATTCAAGTGCAAGTTATTATAAAATGGCATTAATACAAATTGCAGCTGGAACTACTGCCCAAGTCAAGCACTAACAGCGCTGTGGTATGAAATACTCACAACTCGGAGTTTAGATAATCATACAAAAAGCCTGTTTTGCTGGCAGTTAAAAATGTAATAGGTTTGGGTTCAGTGGGTAAAAAAAAAAAAAGTGTCCATAATATTAGAGATTTAGAAATGGGATTGCAAAACTGAAAAATCTGGCAATATTACAATATTGTTTCCGTAATACCTAAATTTAAAAAAAAAAAAAAAATCACAATTATTATTTCAAAACTAACACTGTGGCTCGGTTAGTTTTTAATTTCCAGTCAATCAAGTCTAAATCGGAAACATGCCTGCTTCTAAAATTCTGCTGCCGAACATCTGGAAAGAACAAACATTAACAAAGTTGTTTGCCAAGACCTGTGTATCTGACCTGTGGCTCGTTTTCACCTTGCTTTGTTTGCATGTAGGGAGACATGCCTGCAACTGATAACACACCCCGTTGCATTGCTTTAAACGCTGACACACAGCT
The DNA here is from genome assembly GCA_003987875.1 of Clarias batrachus. NCBI lineage: Eukaryota > Metazoa > Chordata > Actinopteri > Siluriformes > Clariidae > Clarias > Clarias batrachus. The sequence continues at coordinate 631,145 of QMIH01000166.1, forward strand.
GGTTTGGCGTGCAAATTTCCTGAGTAATAAATCTCATTAAGAGATCAGACTCTGTGTCAGTACCACAAAAAGCCACTGCAGCATGCATTTGTGTGTGCATGAAACATTCTCAAATCGTCCCACCAGCCAAAACATGGTTATAGTTGCTTAGCTTTTTTAAAAAATAAAAAATAAATAAAAAGTTACAGTCCTAACTTGTGAATGTAAATGCTGCCTTGGTGACTAACTGGGGGTTCCTAGGGGTCTGGAAAATCCGACACCCATCATGAAAAATAATGCAGCGCGCCAACTACTCTGTGCGACCTTCCAGCATACAAAGGTCACATCGGATAGAGTAGCAAATCGTTATGCACTCGATGGAAACTAAAGCTGTGAATCAGAAATTCAATTCTTTAATCAGTACTAGAAACGTGAGAGCAATTCAACGCTCCACCTTTTCTAGCTCCCACAACCCTTTCATGAAAAACACTCAGCACTGACTATTCAGATTAAAAGCTGTTAACTTACTGGCTAGGAGAAGACAGGAAAGGGCGATGACGTAAAGTTGTCTCACGGCTACGTCATAATGGTCCATGAAGAGGTCGAGCAGGTAGACAGCCAGGTGGCGTGCCGTGGGGCACAGCTGGTAGCGATTACTGAGGACGGCAAGCAGGTCGGCAAAGTAGCGCCTCATTCCGATCTGCGGCGAGTGGGCATGGTATGTAGGTAACTTCAGCTCCTGGGGATGGATGACGGAAGGAAATAAAAGAAATTAGCCCTTGGTGAGAGTACAGACATGTCGAGGTAAATAAATAGGGGGAAAGAGGAGAGAAAGGAGGAGAGAAAGAGAGAAACAAAAAAGGGGGAAAATCAAACAGGATTGAAAATTATCAGAAATATCTTAAAGAAGTTACATATGTTAGCCATAGTCATAAAGAACAACCAAGGTGGATTATACCACATAATTCGATTATGACTTCAAGGCAAATCAGAGATTTATATTAATGTGCTGTTTTAATACATTATCTTTCCTATTATGTAGGAATGATGGGTATTATGTATAAGCTCACATAATCCAGTTTAAACCTATTCATAAACAAATGAAAACTGCTTTTCTTAGACAAGCGAGAATTGTTATGGGAAAGCTTTCAATAAGAAGACGTTTATTTAACATATACAAAGGCGTTTTCAGTGGCAGCACTTCGTAACGGGCAAGTTTTCCATCACGGGAAAGTCTTTAAGACAGAGGCCTTCGCTCTGTGGGAACACAACAAACTGGGTGTTTTTTTTTTTGTTCAGTTCTGTTGTGCGGTTACAACAAGCACTATTTTGTTGAGAGACCATAACAGATTCATATACTCGCCCACTAAATCCACAATCAGAAACATATGCATAAGCATTTAGATACCACTCTGGCCTTTGACGTAGTACGGCACATCAGGCGGCTTTATGATGGCAGTTTGAAAGAGCACTGGTTCCTGTGCTGGCCCAACCACCATGTCTCTCAGCCATCTGTCCCTCAGGGCGTAAAGGGCTGAGCCTCGACCCTCTCAAGCAGCCCTTTTTTTKTGTGTGTGTGTGTGTGTGTGTGTGTGTGTCTCGGCTGGCCGCAATTTAGACGACTCTACAGCTGCTGCTCTCTCTGAATGCCCAATGAGATTGGTCAAATACACGTCTCTGCACTGCTACAGGCCTCTTTTAGGCTCTTCGTCTGTAAACTCCTTGAGTTAGAAGAACTCACCGAAATTCATCAATAAAATACAATGACAAAAGTAGAGGAAGTACATCCAGCCAAACCGGTTTAATCAATTCCTGTGCTTTCTCATGTTTGTTTTCACTGCTTCCAGAGCGCATGGGATCAGGAACGGGCTTTTCACACATTTAATGACATATAAAACAAGAACAAGTTCATCAACTGCTCCAACTTTGTTCAATTGATGGCATATGCAGCGTAACATCAATTATACTGCACATACCATACTTATTACAGAGTTCGCTGGAAATATTTATATGTGTCACTAAATAAAGCCGTCAGTCTAATCTGGCATGTTAAATTAAACACCATTTAAACAGGGCTGCTTCTCATTACAGCCATGTGCAGACAAGACCCTAAATCTCACAAATTCAGAAACGGGGGAAAGCAATAAAGACAGCGTTGGAAAGGGGAGGGGGGGGGTTTGTACAAGCAAGCAGTCAGGCATGGCGAAACAAGAGCGCAAACTTCTGCTGATCTGTTCAATGATTAAGTTAATAATTCTGCATTTCATTCCTGAATAATACGCACAAGAGGACAGATTATTCTTATTCAGCATGCTGCCACTGCAGTAACAATGACTCCTGTGTATGTTTTCACTCGTTTCTTACAAATAGCTGCATAGACAGATTTAATTCACTGTATTAAAACTCTGTACAGGGGTTTTACGAACAGAGGCGGTAACTCAAACAGAAACCTTTTGTATATATACAAAAAAAAAGCAACTGTGCCCAGAGACATAAACAGCAAATCATAGCTTCGTAATAAATATCGCTGCAACAAAAGTGTTGCATTCATTTTGATACTATTTTTCACGCCATTAAGCATGCATGAACTGTGCCTTTTTTTTATCTTTCAACCTATGAAGTTGAAATTGAAGTTAATAAGAGAGCTTGTTTTCAAGTCTCTTCTGGTCTTTAAATAGTCAAATGCACACCCCATTTAGGGATAAATACAGCTTTGCTTAGGTGTCACTAAAGCTAGATATTACAAAATGCGAATTTAGGCTTACTTTATAAAAACACACACTGATGCTCATAATCTAGACATTTGCATTATTATATTGTCTTCAAAACCCCACAATAGTTACGTAGACCCACTTAAGTCAATGCAGCTTAATCAGCTACATCAGATTTAAAACTAAATTTAAAGCTCATTCATTAACTACTTAAAAACATTGTTCCTTACCCTTGCATGGACATTACTTCTTGAGAAGTAACAGGAAATTAAGATACATCTTTTGCTATTAAGCGCAAGTTTCAATTTGTGTCAACAATTAAACTTGTTAATAGTCAAACTCAAGTACAAACAAACACGAACAGACCGCTTCCACTTTGCATTCCTAGCCGGATGTGTGATTGAAATACAGCCCCCTCATAAACAGGGCAGACAATAAAAGAGCGTCGCACATGCCCACTCCACAGACAACAGGCCAGACTGAGAAAACACACACTTTAGCCTTCACACTATGCTTGGCAAACTTAAACACAAGCCCCAGCTGACAAGCTCAGGCCTAGTGAAATCCCACAGCCCTCTTAGAGATCAGACTTCTTTTGCAATTTTTTAAAACTGTTTTCAAATTAAGCATGGAGGTTATTACTCAAACGAGACATGGCAGTTCAAAATAAAGAACTTTTCTTCCCTTTTTTTTCTTTCTACATGATGATGCCTTTTATTGTATTTATATATAGAGAGCTGTGAAGATCTTAAAACTATTAGAAAAAGTTTTTGAAAAAGAAGATTGTTACACATTCCTAATGCTGACAATGCGGGAAAGATCCGGGTAATGTAGTTACACTGTCCACTGAGTAACCTTTTTTCTACAGGACATGCAGAATTTCACACCTTTGCTTCAAGGACAGATGGGAATCAGACTAATCCAAGTTAACACAAACCCTGTAACACAATCCATGCATCACAGAGTAGGTTCTGTAAAAACAAAAACAGTATCAAACATTCCTTGGATAGGTATGAAGTTTGGGACACTTTCTTCAATTACTGAGACACCAAATGGATAAACTGCTCTGAAATTAGCCTAGTTAAAGCCATGGTGCCGATTTAAAACTAAAAAGTAAAAATAGTAAAAATAGTAAAAATAATGTAGTAAAAATAGATGATGTTGAAAATTCACCTTAATTCTCAGAGCTTGATGGATATCTGAGGCGAGCTGGCTTTTCCACCACTGACCCTCTGCTTCCATCTTTCCATCCAGGGAGGCCCTCAGCCTAAAACCAAGAAGAAGAAAAAAATAATAATAAATAAATAAATAAATAAATAAAAGTAAGACCAGCATTCAGACTGAAAGTACATATTTATCACATATTTCTGAAATTACATTCTCCATTTGCTTGTTCCTTCAAGAATCTCCTTAAATATGAGTTTCATCACAATAATAATAAACCCTTAAACTTGTTTGATACAATTAGTTTAGATTAGTTTCCCCATTTAGCCAAAGTTTTACTAAACTTACTGATTTAAACCTCACTGAAAGTAACACTGGAGTGGATTCCAGGATTAAATGGCCACACTGGTTCACGGACACCAAACACACACACACACACACACACCACGAGTAAGTAGCTCGTTACAGTCAGAGCTGCGAAACTAAAAAGAGTTGCGATGTTAAAATGTAACTCTTCTCGCCGGCAACTTTAACAAAGAGAGACGGAGAACAGGAACAGGATAAAAGCCTCGGTGTTTAGTGAGTGTTTACCTCTCAGCCCGCGGTGTTTGCAGTGAACAGAGAACGCCGCTCCGAGTCCCTTTGTCTCAGAGCCGCTGCATTTTTTTTTCAGGAGCCGCACCACACACACAAACAAACACCGCGCGCGCACAAAAATAACAGCCGGCTTCACGCGCTCGTGTGCATGTGCACTCCGCTCAGAGGCTTTTCCCCCGGCTTTCTCACACAAGTTGGACTTTCCAGAAAGATGTGTATGTGTGGGTGTTTGCTTGCTTTCTCTCTCTCTCTCTCTCTCGCGTTGTCTGTCATGTGCGGTGTTCCCCCAGCGGCCGGAGCGGAGCGGACAGCCTAATGATACCGTAGAGTGACTGAGTGAGGGAGAGAGAGAGAGAGAGAGAGGGGACACAGCTGAGGAAGGGCGGGGGGTGGTGGTGGAGGAGCGCGAGAACTCGAACACATCTGCGCACGCGCTCTGATTTGGCCGTCCACGTGCTGCACTGTGACCTGGCCAGGTTATGTCTCTCACTGTGTTACTTATATACAGAAACAAAAATGTAACAAAATTAATCACGATTAAACTTACCCACAAAAAGATTTAATCATATGTACAAAAAACTGTTTTATATAATATCAATTTTATTCTAGGGCAGCACAGTGGTTAGCACTGTCGCCCAGGTTCGATTCCCGTCTCTGTTTGCTTGTTCCTTCTGTGCTTGGTGGGTTTCCTCCAGGAACTCTTATTTCCTTCCAAAGATCTGCAGATTAGGCTAATTGGCATTATGAAATTGCTCATAGTGTGTGCATGTGTGTGTGTGTGTGCACTGCGATGGTTTGTCACCCTGTCCAGGGAGTACCCTGCCTCGTGTCCCCTGGGATAGGCTCCAGGCCCCTCACGACCCTGAATACATGTATAGATGATGAGTGAGTGAGTAGTATTTTATGATTAAAATGTATTTAAATAAATAAACACATATAAAATTTAAATGGCATATTTTAATAAGAGTATATATCAACTTAATCTGCAAAATAGCAATATGTACATAAAACAGTTTTACATCATAATCAATTATATAATTTAATTATTAAAATGTGTTAATTAAATTGATATTTTAATAATATCTAACAATGTCATATTTTAACAAGAATATACTTAAAATAGTCATTTTCCAATAATATTGGTTTAAGGACATTTTTCCTTATCTTTACTTAATTAACTTAACTATTAACAGTTAATAACTATATATATATATA
>QMIH01000166.1:645555-656964 GCA_003987875.1 Clarias batrachus
TCAGTGCTCATAGCTTAACAATAAATATATTCCTTAACCAAAAAAATCATATATATATATATATATATATATAATCCTACAGTGTATAAAATGTATGTTACAATGACACAGGAGAATACAAGCCTACACTTTGGTGCAGTTTTCAATCTCTGGAGCGTTCTGCACTGCACTTTCATCATTCTTATCGTTCAGTTCCTCACACAAGTTTCTTTTGCGCCGACGCAACTTAAAGCCCTGAAAAGTGGGGCAGATGGGCAGGTAGCGAAGACAACCAAGCCGCCCTACCATCCCCATGCCAACCGGGAAATTATATGTGTCTGAACTGACACCGCCTTTTCCTGAGGAGTTCTCAGCCTTCCAGTCGGTGAGACCGCGCTCTTTTTTCGTGCCTGGATAAAAATACAGATCATCATTAGCCTCGTAACCAGACGTGGGTAAAAGCACAGAAATCCTATAATTTAGTGAAATTAGAGACACTTTTTTAACATGATACTTGAGGAAATATAGATGTAAAAATGCAACAGTAAGTTTTTTTAACTTGACAAAAAAATTTGTTATATTGATTTTGATTGGCAGTTTTTMGCCTGCTCTTCAACTGCACAAATTCTTCAAGTTGAGAAAATGTTAGTCATTTGGTTTATTCTTTAAACCAGTAGGAAATATTTCTTCAACTCAAATGGTGAATTGTTGAATGCAGAGATACTCAGTACCCCATTGTGACACAGTGTGCATCACTCACTCATCGTCTATACCACTTAATCCTGTATTCAGGGTCACGGGGAGCCTGGAGCCTATCCCAGGAGAGGCGCACACACAAACACACAGTGCCACACTCATTCACACACTACGGCCAATTTGGGAACGCCAATTAGCCTAACCTACATGTCTTTGGACTGTGGGAGGAAAAACCGGAGTACCCGGAGGAAACCCACCAAGCACGGGGAGAACATGCAAACTCCATGCACACAGCGACAGGAATCGAACCTGGCTGGTAATCGAACCCAGACCCTGGAGGTGCAAGGCGACAGTGCTAACCACTACACCACCGTGTCAAATATTTCAACCATATCTCTCTTCTTTTTTTTTACTTCAAAAAAATATTACTGTATGGTATAAACAGCTTTGCTGTGTATTAAATGTGCATCATAATCAGGTTTTATTCTTCGTCTTCATTTTGGCTATAATATAATTATATACCTGGAATGGTGTTGTCCAGCAGAAATGCTAAGAATCCTCCAACAAACATCTCTGTGGTCAGGAGCACTGTAAGGATTTGATCCAACACTGGTTCACCTGTGTGTTAACATAAATCCAATTGAAAAAAATGAAGAGAAAAAAAAAACCCTGACATAACCATTTTACACAGCCATTTTAATATGTTCTTTGCAATCTCTCTAAACTATAACTTCATGGTTCTAGTGCAATACTTAACACTTATTATCCAGTAACTACTTCAAATGAATCAGTAACTACAGTGAACACAGAAACAGGAGGAATGCACAGACCTGTCTTGATGCTGCCTGGATGAGTGTCCAGGTAATTAGGGAGCATAAGACCGGAGAACATGGAGAACCCCAGGACGAAAAGGTTCCGTGAGGAGTTTAGATCCACACTCTGCAGGTTGGACAAACCCACAGCCGTGATCATACCTGTTCCAAAGCAAAATCAAATCAAATGGGTCAGTAACAATGTACCTACAGTAAAATGTATCRTTTACAAAAACGATACATTATACCTAGAACTGTATATGTATAAACGCTACTTCTATTATAATTGTGGGTAACAGTTTATAATACAGGGCTAAAATAAGACTAAAGTGTCACTGTGTCCGGTATACAGTAAAAGTWCTGTAAAGTGAAACACATAATAACTCGTTACTAGCGGCTGAAGGGTAATTGTGTGTCTTTTTTTAGGAGATAATGACCTACAGTAAAATAACCTATGTATATTTTTACATTCGGCTTATTTTACTTATTTATATTCTAGTTTGTTGGTGGGGTTACTGTGCATCAGATAGTAGTTCTTTATAAGGAAGGAAAGATAAAGTACACTTTGTAAAGGTGCAACTTGCTACTACTGGCTTGTATCCCCTTTTGCCTTCAGAACTGCCTTAACCCTTAAGCGTATATATATATGTAACGAGGTGCTGGACTAACATTCTTTAACATTCCTTAGAGCTTTTGGTCCGCATTGACATGACAGCATCCCAACAGTTGCACGTCCATGTTGCGAATCTCCCGTTCCACCATATCCAGAAGGTGCTCTGTTGGATGGAGCTCTACAWAGTAGTAGTACAGTGAACTCCTTGTCATGTTCAAGATGATTTTTGAGTTTGAGATGATTTGAGTTTTGTGACATGGTGGGTTATCCTGTTGTCACGAAGGAATGGACATGATCTGGAACAGTACTCAGCTAAGATGTGGCATTTAAATGATGTTCCTTAGAACACACCCAAGTGACGAAATATACCTACAACACAGAATTACACCGCCACCCTGAACAGTTAATATGAGGTAGGATGGATCCATGTTGTTTATGACAAATTCCGAGTCCGTCATCTGAATCACAGAAGAAATCCAGACTCATCAGACCAGGCGATGGTTTTCCAGTTTTTAGCCCATGTGAATCGTAACCTCAGTTTTCCTGTTCTTGGTTGACGGGAGAGTTTAAAGTGAAATGATCTTCAGGAGACTTTGGTCGTCTAGCCATTCTCCTCTGACCTTTGGCAACGACAAAGCATTTTCCAACTGCTGCTCACTCCATATCACTAGAGATGGTTGTGCCCAGTAGATCAGCAGTTTCAGAAMTACTCAGACAAGCCCGTCSCGGCATCAATATTCATGCCACGCTCAGGTCACTTAAGTCACCTTTCTTCCCCCATCCTGATGACTTCAGCAGATCGTCTTGACCATGTCTACATTCCTAAATGCATTGAGTTGCTGCCACATGATTGGCTGATTCGCATTAATGAGCGGTTGAACAGGTGTCCAACTAATGAAGTGGCCGGGAAGTGTAGTGAAAAGTGTGGAGGAAGTGTCAATCATTAACATGCACACAGCTAGCGGCTGTTCAGAAGATCTATAATTCAGGAGAGCCTGTAATTACTGCTTATCTCAGAATGAGGTGAAATCTATTCCATTATCATTCATCCATTTATAGTTGATCGATACAGTTGTCTATAAATTACAGAACAATACTCCCCAGCGGCCTGCTCTACTGCATGAAATGCAATCCCAAAAACAAATCATTTGAGCCACAGAGCTGTCTGACTCCATACTGCCCCGCTGTGGACACAACGTGCCTCTGAAGGAACCAGCAAAACACTTACCAAACAAGGTGCAGAACATGCCTCCAAGCACTGGATCCGGCAGCGATGCAAACAAGGCTGTGAACTTCCCAATGGTTCCCAATAGTAACATTATGATTGCCCCATACTGCACCACTCTCCTACTGCCCACCTGTGCAGAGACAGAGGATGTTCTTACCATGCTATGTAGTAAAACAACACAGCAGTGACAGAAAAACATTGCATATGCGATACTGCATTTATCATTTTTTTTGTTCCACCTTGGTAATACCAAGCACGCCAATATTAGGGCTGGAGGAAGTGGAGCCATTTCCTGTTCCTAGTAAGCCTGCTATGATGCAGCACACGCCCTCTGTGAAGATCCCTCTAACACAAGCAGAAAGCAAATGTATCCGTGTCAGTGTTGATATAAAGGCATTTCTGAAATTAATACTATTCATAAGTGTATAGATCTTCTCTAAACCTGTTGATGGCATGAACAGGAGGCGGGGGAGCTCCAGCAAGACGGGCACATGCATAATAATCTCCGATAGACTCCACTATGCCAGCTAGAGTGGCACTGAACATTCCCAGCACGCCAGCTACTGTCACTGTGGGTAAGCCCCATTGACCTAGGTCATATAATATCCGTGAGTGTAAGCATCTGATACCGTATGTCATATGAATAAGYTWTGAATATCAGAGAACTTTCCAAAAGTCCRTCATTTCTAAGCGTCTCTTTTTGTACAAGAAATCTTCAGAAGCAAAGGCATCTTCTTCTAGAGTTTTTATAATCATGGCAAAGGGGTTCATATTACTTAAAGGTACAGTTCGTATTAAACATGCCTATAAAAGTCTTATAATCACTCACTCATCGTCTATACGAATTAATCCTGTCTTCAGGGTCTCGGCGGGGGACTGGATCCTATCCCCCTAAGACTTAGGGCACAAAGCAGGGTAAACCCTGGACAGGGTGCCAATCCATCGCAGGGCACAGACACACATTCATTCACACAATTTTAGGAATTTTAGATCAATTAGCCTAATCTGCATGTCGTTGGACTGTGGGAGGAAACCAGAGTCTCCTGAGGAAACCCACTAAGCACGGGGAGAACATGCAGACTCCATGCACACAAAGGCGGGAATCGAACCCGGACCCTGGAGGTGCAAGGCGGCACCACCGTGGCGCCCTTTTTATAATCATAGAACTTTAAATAATCCTTAGCCAAACTGTTATGGATACTTTCTTCATTTCAGGTTTCTCTTAACATTTTTCTGGCACAAAAACTAGCTCGAAAGCTGCTCCTTTGGGTTAGTCAGTTAGTGAAAGGAGTGTCACTCAGTGGTTTCATTACTTCTCTTGTAGGCTCCTCTTGAGTTCTCATTCAAGGCAAGAGAAGGTTCAACAATGCAAACTGCCTTAAGGATAAGGTCGAACCCCCCCTTTACGATTCTTTATGGTTACCAGTGCGCAAGAACACTGTACYGCGCAAGTACCGATGAGTTAAAAAAAAGCATCCTCGGTGCCTGCTTTCTTTACATTCTACCTAATTTGATTTGATACTTACAAGGATAGGGCATACGAAACCATGGTGCTTGGGACATGATCTCCCCCCTGGCATCAGTCCGAGCCTTGTACCCATACTTCTCCGGGTCATTGGGCAGAACATCCGTCAGTGTGAGTATATAACACACCAACCACACCAGCATGATAGCCATGATAATCTGACAAAAACAAAGGACGACAGTGATATCAGAGACTTTTAATCAGTCGCCGGACCGATAACCTGCTACCTTGCCGTTGCAGCTATATCTGAAATATGATACGAGTGTAACAAACTCTGTGCTGCCTGCCAGTGAGACAGGTTTATGGCCTACTAGGTCAGACTGACAGAGACCAGAGGAGAAGTCAAGAGCAGTTGTGAAGGTTGCCAAAAAGCTATGACTATGCTAAAGGGGAACTGTTGCCTCATACCGGAAACATCTTGAAGATCTGGAAACGGGAGGTGTGACAACCTTTGTGTCTGGAATAAAAGGGAAAGGGGACGGCCCAATTCCTGAGATACTGAGCAAAAAGCACAATAAAGAATATGCATCTGGAAAGACAAAGCACACACACACACACACACACACACACACGACAAACCGATAAGCATTTGTGAAAAGATGACAGTTAGATGAGTGACAACATGACTCACATATTTGTCCGCTAATTATGAGGCTTCCATAGAAAGAGCCTGACTCGCTGACGTTAACGTGTGACTACAGTACTTAAGACGATATTTATCCCCCGCATTAAATAGTCAAGCCATTCTCTGCTAATTCATTATATTTTCATTCATGCAAAACAGTCATTTGTGCTAATAACCTAGCATCGTTCCTAAAACGTGATGGCAAAAATACTATTATTTGAAGTCTTACAGCAGAGAGAGGCCCCAGTGGCTGCCTGCACGGTCTCCCGCAGTTTGGAACACGGACAAGCCGATCAGAGAGACGGTGGGGGTGACGGTCAGAGGCCCGATGGCGTTGAGCAGGAGTCCAGGAATTCCCAGCAGCCCAATTACCACCTCCACCAGACTAGACACAATAATGGCACCCTGGATCTGTAGGCCAGAGAATATATATATATATAATAAAGTTACATGACTCCATTGCATTGTTAAGGTGTTTTTGGTCAGAACTCAAAGAGCATTAAAGTCTATGCCGAACATCAGGGAACGATATTAATGGAACCCAGGTGCTGTTCATATTTTTAGATCTTAGTACTAGCAGCAAAGATCGGGGCATTGTGGCTCAGAGGGCTCAGGCTCTAGGTTGTTGGTTTGGGAATCTGAGGATTTGGGTTTAAGCCCAACGTTGACGGGCTGCMACACCCAATAATACCCAGCCACCGCATGCAGTGCCGGTCCCAAGCCTGGATAAAATGGGAGGGTTGTGTCAGGAAGGGCATCTGGTGTAAAACCTGTGTAAAGGTTGTGTGTGGATTGGATGGTCTGCTGTGGCGACCCTTTGACAGGAGCACCCAAAAGGAAGCTAAGTAATAGGAACAAACATTTATAGCAAAGAAAATAATATGATGATATTGATGACACTAATGATGACCGCGGCATGGTGGTGTAGTGGTTAGCACTGTCGCTTTGCTCCTCCCGRGTCCGGGTTCGATTCCTGGCCAGGTTCATGCATGGAGTTTGCATGTTCTCCCCGTGCTTGGTGGGTTTCCTCCAGGCACTCAGGTTTCCTCCCACAGTTGAAAGACATGTAGGTTAGGTTAATTGATAATACTAATAATACATTTTATTCATAAGCGCCTTTCATAACACTTAAGGACACTGTACAAAAAAAAACAAAAACAATCAACAATACAAATTTGAAATACAAACAACCAAACAACACACAAAAAAATAATAAATTCAAAGAGAATAAGCTTTAGTGAATAGAATGGATATGTGGGAGGGAATTCCACAGAATGGGAGCAGAGCGACTGAATGCTCTACTCCCCACAGTACTGTGACGAAGAGAGGGYGCGGCCAGGCGAATGGAAGCGGAGGATCTAAGAGAATGAGGAAGTGACGACGTGAAGTAAATCGAGTAACGAGTAAGGAGGGGCAAAATTGTGGATTACCTTGAAAGTGATCAAAATTATTTTGAATTCAACTCTGTATTTTATGAGAAGCCAATGAAGTTGCTTCGAAACAGGGGTGATGTGATGAAAAGAGGTGGTTTCGGAAATGACGCGAGCTGCTGAGGTTTGGACAAAGTGTAGCTTATGAAGGGACTTCTGAGGAACACCAAAGAGAAGAGAATTGCAGTAGTCAATACGAGAAAACACCAAGCTGTGAACAAGGATAGAAGTAGAATGGGTGGAAAGAAAAAAACGAAGACGATTAATCTTGCGCAGAGCGAGTAATATTGTTGATGTGAGATTGGAATGATGATGAGCTACCGAGGATGACACCCAAACTCATGACTTGATGGGATGGAGAAACTAATGTACTGTCAATTGGCCTTCCCAAATTGGCCTTAGTGTGTGTATGTGTGTGTAAGCTCCGCAATGGATTGGCACCCTGTCCAAGGTTTACCTCGCCTTGTGCCCTAAGTCTCCTGGGATAGGCTCCAGGCCCCCCGTGACCCTGAATACAGGATTAAGCGGTATAGATGATGAGTGACTGAGTGGCATTGTAAATCTATCCAGGTAGGAACCTCTGTAGTCCAGCGGGGGACCGTGGAGGCCAGTGGTGATCACCATTGTATTTACCCCCATTGTGCGACCATGGTAGAACCTCCGGTCAACATTCACACACTACAGACAAGTTGGGAATGCCAATTCGACTAATCTTCATGTCTTTAGACTGTCAGAGGAAACCAACCAAGCACAGGGAGAACTTGCAAACTCCATTCACACAGGCCCGAGGAAAGAATCGAACCCTGACCCTAGAGGTGCAAGACAACAGACATTGCTAACAACTAAGCCACTGTGCCGCCAAACATAGTAGCTATATACGACTGTATATTGTAGATATTGTGTTTCAAATTTCAAATTGTGAAATGTATAGAAGAGAATAATGGACACATTACAGTGCTCGTCACTGTCTTAATAATTATGATGGTAACATTTTAAAACAGTCGCATAGGGCTATTTGGGAATAATGGTGCCAAAAAAGTGCAATAAAACTACTTTACGGGTGAAATAAAACATTTTAAGGTGCTTCAGTGAYAAATGATGACTSACATGGAACAACATGATTTAACCTCTCCACACCGTGCATGTAAGGACATGGTGATTAATACCTCTCTTATCCGTGGATGCCAGATATGTGTGGTATTCAGGGGTAGGGTCCAGTTTCCATAAATCTCCTCTGCGAAATATTAACAGCATGCAGCGCCAATCTCATAAGCATGTTAACAATGAATATACATAGCAATGGCTCTTAGCAGTATGGGGTAGCAACCAACTCAATGGGTTGGACTTGTACTGTACCTTCAGGAGGACACTTCCACCTGTCCAGTCTTAGAATGGCCTGGGCTGGGATGAGGAAAGCAAATGCACTGGCCTGAAACAGGGGTAACCTAGGCAAAGTGTAGGATCTATTACAAATAACCCCGACAAACCAACATCTATAAGAACTGATGTTTACCAGACTAACCGGACACCAAAMGTGGTTTGGATCAGAGTAGTAATGCCCACGCAGGTGAATATCGTCCCGACTAGCTGGCTCACGGTGTACTGATCCCTGCCCACACACATGGCATCGGCGAGTAGGAAGGGCACAGCGATGGTGCCACTGAAGCATGTCAGGTAGTGCTGCAGACAAACATGGACAGAGGACATTTATGAGTTTCTGGGAGTTTAAGATAATGAGCTATAAAATGTTCAGGGCAAAGGGCATCGCTGAAAGAGCTACTGACTATATTTTACATTAAAGGTCTCTTAACTGGAATAATGCACTGCATTAGTATACGGTAACAAACCACCTGGCTTAATGAGACAYTTTAAAGCCTCAAGTCACAAAGTTGGTTCAGGATGTGCTAATTGAGGATTGCTTGGATGCAACRAAACACACCTGCATTATTTCATCCATAAATGCCAAGACGTTATCATAAATGGATTTTTACAAACTTTTACTGTACATTTTCTCATTTGGCTGACACGTGAGCATTTTTAAGGGTCTTGTTCAAGCACTCAGGAGAAACAGCTAGACATTCCTGGCATTTAACAAGAACATTCCAGTCAGTACCCCAGAGCCTTAACTACTGATCTACTACTCCTGCTTTTACTCAGGTAGCAACTGCAGACATATTAATCACAATATTGGCTCATGTTGGTCATTTTAGATTTGATTTGGTTTATGGACGAGATAAACATTAGTTAATGCAGACATCGTTTTTTGTTGTTGTTTGTTTGTTTTTGCCCTAATTATTTTATGGTTTACTAAACAAACATAGATTATGTGTTTAAACATACTGTACTGTTTAAGCATATAAATTCATATTTAAGGCAACATACTGTATAATAATACACATAGAGCTAATTGGAGGAGGAACCTAAGGCTCTAGGTTGGGGATCTAAGGATCCGGATTCGAGTACTACTGTCGGTGGGTTGCCACGCCCCATACCACCAGGCCACTGCATGCAGAGCCGGYCCCAAGCATGGATAAAATGGGAGAGCTGCATCAGGTAGAGCATCTGGTGTAAAAACCTGTGCCAGGATTTTTGTGCGGATTGATGGTCCGCTGTGGCGACCCCTCGACGGGAACTACTTCTACATACTTATAACATTGGCTCAATTGCAGCTTTTGTGTTAAAAAGGACAAACAGAACCTTGCATGTTCCAGTATAAAGTTTACATGCACGAAAGAAACAAAGACAGTGGGATAGCAATGGTAATTCCCTTTGATAGTGTTCTTAAATTATATTTCATTTATACTACGGGTCCTTCTTGACTAAACCTTTGTAAACATTTAAGAACGCTTATTCTGACAAGTAACAGCTTTTATGACCATCAGTCTCCTGATCAAAAATAAAAAACAAATTTGGCAGCTGACATACAAGTAGGACGTCATTGTTGAGATAGGATTGTGCTCTGGATGACCCATGTTGTAATGACATTACAAGTGATTTGTTTGTCAGGGTCAAACATCAAAGCCGTACTCCCTTTTTTTTTTTTTTAAACACTGACAGTAATATATCATAATGCCATAATTTGTCATATGTTTCCTTAAAATTGATATCGACAGCCAAATGATATACTACTAAAAATGTGTCCTAGTCTGACTTGAATGTTCCTCATATGTCTCTATATGGTTCAAGTCGAACAGGGACTAAATGCCCCATATCAAGTCAAACCTGGGTCATGGGTTTATGAATGATATTTATACCACTTATTCACTCATGCACTATACCACTTATCATATACAGGGAGGCCTGGAGCCTATCCCAGGGGTCTCTTGGCATGCACTCTATGCACATGAGGGACACACTATATTATATACACTATTTCCATCCATCCATCCATCTAGGAACCTCTGTAGTCCGACTACGAACCATGGAGGTCAAAGGTGACCACTGTATTTATTCCCATTTTGTACAATTTCCGCTCAACATTCTCACTCAAATTTACGAATATCAATAATAATCTCATGATCAGACATCTAAAATTGTGTTATTGGACAGAGTGATTACATTCCTGCAGTTAGTGTCAGCTTAATAACAAAGTAGCCAAGTCAGTGGTGGTAGATTAGCAGATGAACCTCACATAGTGACAGTGCGGTATGTGACTCTGATATAGCAGAACTTTAACACTGCTCACGAGAACTTGTCATGACATTGTAACCCCAATTAACGTCTTGAATCAGGCTCTGTGACAGCTGACACCTGCGGTTAGCCTTGAAACACGTTTACACAGGTTTTTCTTTCTCTTCTCTTGAGGTTGTAAAGTGTCCTTAAATAAAGTCTACTTCACTACACGGTGTATACACGTTCTGTACCTGTAATCCAAGCAAAACACACAAATACCAGGGGGGTACATCTTCAATTCTGTAGATCATGTCAAAGCCTGGTGTCTGAGCATCCGCTCCAGGGAGCTGCTCGACTCCCTCGACTCCCTCAGCAGCCAGGTCCTGCACACGGCCATCTTCAGGGGGCAACTGGAAAAAATGACGATGCCGAAGTTTTTCATAAATGAAGTCTTCACTCAATGATTGACAGCGCTTAGTTAGATTGTAAGACTGAGGAAAAATGTCACGTCCCTGTTTTATGCCACATTTTCTGGACATCCATTGCTCGCAGCGGTGCTCTGATTTGCAAGTGTAACTTACTAGATTTGAATTGATTGGAAGCCAAATTAAGACTTTCATTCATTTCGGGAAATCCAATAAAAGCTTGGGCTGTCTCTTGATTTGATTTGATCACCCAGTGAAGCATTAGTTACAGTCGTTCTGACATGATTTTAAACAAACAAACAAGCCTTTAACTGATTACTATGCACTCGACATCAAATATTCTCAGTCACTCCAGAAGATTGGAGGCATTTATTCAAATATTGGAGGGTTTATGCATAGGAAAAAGGAAAAAAAGTGTAAAATTTTACATTTTCAACCCTTGCAAAGCCTTGTATACAAAAACC
>QMIH01000166.1:658700-696421 GCA_003987875.1 Clarias batrachus
TAAGTGCATTTGTGTAGCAGGGGATTATATAGAGAAATAAAGGTTTTTTTCATCCTCATAACTGTGTTTCTTCTAAATTAAAAGTCCTGATTTGAGTAAATATGCAGAAGTCTGGAGCAGTTACATAAGGCAATATCAGGAGCCACACAAAGTCCACTTTAGAAACTGGAATTTCATTTGTTGGGTTTTTTAAATCATCACAAGATGCCACTCTTGAACCGTTTTGGAACTACACATATAACTGGCCAAAAGGGTAACAAAACCAGGAACTTGATTAGCAAAAAGTACAAAATGAATACAGTAAGGAAGAATTCAATGTCCAGTGTAATGGCATTTTGTAGTGGATCACTATTGGTTTGTTATGCAACTGGTTAACCCTTTATCATCCATTCTAGGGGGAAAAAAATCAATGGACATTATCCCCTATTTTTGGTTTCTGCCTAACAAGTAAGTATGGTGGATTTATTAAAAAAAAAAAAAAAAAAGCATCTATATCTAGATCTGTTTTATTTCTCTTGCTAGAGCAATTTAAAATCGATAGCATTTAAAGTATCGTGTAGTGTTGTTGTTTGTTTTTCAAGCATAGCATATCATACCAAGTGGTAGAAATAGCTCAATCAGGTTAAGTGAAACACATTCCACCATATGATATAGTGACACAAAACATGCTCTACCAAAATGTTGCATGAAGTTCTCTAAGAACCAGGAGATTTGAATTCAAAATTTAGATACCTCTTTTAACCCAAACCAAAGGTTAGACATTCCACAATATAATCATTTCAAACCCAAATTAACAGAGACGATGAAAATAAAACCAGTCTTATAAGATGGTCATGTTGGCCTGTATGAAAAGCTCTGGAGTCTCAACCCAAACAGATATCCACATGAACAACGAGTGTAAAGTTGGAAAAGAATGAGAAATTTAAAATATGCATGAAGCAGTCTCGGAGATACAGAACTATTATTTCGTTTGAAAGTGTCTTAAGACGGGACATATGGTTTGTAATGGGACCAAATATTTATTTTAGATAATACATGTGCCTTGCACGAATTCAGCTCAGAATATCACTACTTGTACATTTCTGTTCAGTTTCATAAAAGGTTTCACTTGACTTCCACCCATCATTGAATTCCCCCATTTTACACTCAGGGCTCCTGGGATAATCGTCAGATCAAATGCAATCCTGACCAGGATATACTAAGATACGATAAGTAAGTGTTGTTGAGATGTGAACCGGATGCAACTTTMMCCTTGGCTTCATAACCACCAGAGGGTGACAAATGCTAACGTTTCCCCCTCAAGATCTAAGATAACATCTCTCTCTCTCTCACCCATGTATGACTCAGGCTTTTTAAATTCAAAGAGAATTCAAGCCTGGATATAATATACTTACAATGTCAAAGAAATATGCTAAAGCCTTTTAAGCGAACCGGAATAGCTCACAGGGAGGGATGAAGACAATCAAGACATCATTACACAACGTTACATTCGCTAGACAGGCCTAGTTTGGTTGTGTATATACATGCCATGCGTGCATGTCTGCGTACTAATGTTGTATCCTCCCTGAGCATTTTAATCCGAAGAAATCACCATTTCATCATATATCTAAAAATAAAAAATGGTTGGACAAAACAGGCTGGAAATCAAAAAGTAAACTTAGTTGGAAGACGTACAACAGGAAATCATCAATATAAAATAAACAACTACAAGACAGGAAGCATAAAATAAACACACATCAGACAGGAAATGTTCGTCAATTATTAAAGTGCTCTGATAGTATCGCAAACACCACCTTCCACGCTTGCAGTCTATAAACCACACAGACATCATTTAAACAAACACCTTTGTAAGTACACCAACACCTTCTTAAATAAAGAAAATCATTTTTATTACACTCCAGTGCAAAAGTAAACATGACACGTCACAATGGAAAGGAGCAACGGTTAACAACTGAGTTACCTACATGCTGTGCCCGTATTCAGGCCCCTGTTGAAAAGAACAATGATTCATGTGTCATGTCCCTAGAAATAACTTCCATAGGAACATGCAAAATGTATTTAAATGAATAACTGAGAAAGGGACAATGGAAACAGTGCTGTATGTGCACTTTATTGAGCCCGTCTGGACATGAGCATTTCTCTGATGTTGTCCTCTGCCTCTTTTACACTGCGCTCCAGATACGTCTTCTTTTGCTGTAGAGATAAGAGACACAGATAAGAAAAGTAAAATTATGTGAAATACCATGAAATAATTATGATATTAATTTGCTGATCAGAGGTGTGGTGGGGTAACAGTACCTTTACTTCGTTACCGGACTTAATTATATATTTAATGKATCTATACTTTACTTGAGTAGTTTCATTAAAGAATAATTTTTAATTTTACTCGGCTCAAAAATACAGCAAATATATTTACTTTTACCTAACTATATTCCTAACAACGGTGGTGTATAGCACTTAAAGAGGGGAATTTGGCCGCTTGTTGACTATTATATGTAACTGAGTGATTTACCTTTCCTTCGAGACATGCCGTGTGATGCAATAGGTTTTTTTTTTTAAATCAGAAGCGGAACTGATTGCAAACCGTAACAAAAACAGCACGTTCACAATCGGAAAGCAGAGAGAAAAAGAGAGAGTTTTTTTTTTTTACTATGAAAATGTAAAGTAAAGTAAATTTAAAAGGCGAGTATGTTTGTACTTTTACTCAAGTACACAAGTAAATATAGAACTTTTACTTTTACTTGAGGAAAACTGTCACAAAGTTAAATGCACACCCATAGAAGTTCCACCCATCCAACAGTACACTCATGCATCCAGCCTCCACCCCAACAACGCAACAATATACACAATCAATCCCATCAAACCATCCATTGTATTAACCATCCATCAAGTCAAACCTCTTTCTAACTGTACATTACATTAACGGTCAATTCCATAAACAAATAAACCATTCTATCAAACAACAGTCCATCCAGTCAACCATCCATCCTATTAATAAACTTCCCCGTCTATTAACCAACCACTCATTCTATTATCCCACTTTTCATTCTATAAAACCATCCTCCATCCAATCAACCTTCTATCTCTTCCTCCATTCTATCCACCAACCATACCTCGAATCACCCGACCATCCTTYAGCATCAGTTGCAAATAACCAATTCACCTCTTTATAGCAAGATGAATATAAGAGGATGTAGTTTATACACCAGAGCTACTTATTCTAAGAAACACAGTGTGATGAGACTATGTATGGAACACCAAGTCAATATTTATAGTTTCTCAAATCAAATTCAATAACTTAACATAGCAACATTAAACCTGATTTAAATAACAAATTCACATATCTGTTGGTTATTTGTTGCCCATCCTCAGAAAGTAATGCTACATACCTGCATAGTTGTATACAAAAACAAATCATGAAAACTCAATATTCCACAATTATATTTGCTTTGCATGCGTTTTACCATTACGTCATTATGCCTACACTATAGACCTCACATGTCTCAACTCATCTATAGGTATACACTAGAAACTAATCTTCTGAATTAGTAGTCTACACTGTAAACACTTAAGTATTAAAGCCATCACGTGTGTGCTAAGACAGATGACAATGGCGGAAAGCTTCAAAGGGGTGCTAACAAAAYATGTTACGTTTGTATGACGTCTCTATGTTATCATGTAGCGACAAATATGCTTCCCAAAATAGCTGGTAATAACTAGTATTTTACAGAATGACAAAAAAAAAGGTCATAATCACTCTGAATTGCCGACTAGAGGATATAACTTAATGTACAAAAGGTACACAGGTAAGCATGTGAATATAATCATGCTTATGTATCAGCCAGGCACGCACACTAGTGTAATGCTAACTGTGGTCCAGGTAATAAATCATTTTCACATGACTCTCATATAGGTTTTTACTTCTATTTGTTGAAGATTGGATACGAACATCTTTTACACCTGAAAACCAAAGGTGATGCAAACTGGTATATAAAATTTCCTGCATTCTGCTGATGAAGTGACCTTTTGAAAACTTTAAATCTTTTAATAGATACACTAGCCTATTCAGGAATAAAGGTGAGAGGGTGGGGCAGGTCTGAAACACCTGAATGGGCACCTAAATTAAAGTGGTGTCTGGGAAACGTGCTGTTATCTGAAACCTCCCAAATGCGTTGTGTGCAAGAGCCTTGAGTCATTACTACAGCGTACAAACACGCACACAAGTTGCAACAGTGTACGTCTGGCTTACAGGCATTATGACCGTATCTCAAATCACCCAAACCAAGGCCGCATGAACAGCGATGTTGTGAAACATATGGAATCGTGCACGTGTTTACCGCGCGAATCCTACTCCTGTGGACGCTGGTCTTTGGGGTTATGACCAACATTCTCTTCGCATGAGTGAAGATTTGCAGCTTGACAAGTTTGTCATGTGCCTTTTTCAATGGTCCTGCAAACCTTGTTTGAAATATTATTATACATTGCATACATAACTATAACACCAGGCTGGTAGGAAGTCAGATGAGGAAGCATCTCTGTGGAAACAATAAGAAAAGGAATGTCTGTGGTATGTTTCCTTTGAAAAGACACTCCTCTGAAACATCGGTATGCAAGGTGCTGTATATACATGCTTCTGCTGATCTGCTGTCGCACMAACCTCGGTCAAAGGTTTTCCATTCACATGATGCTTATAAAACAGCTATCGGTGTAGTCTTGTTTAGTTTTTGTCTAGTTTAGGGCTTGTTCATGTCTAAACTCCTCTCTCTGTTCTGGAAAACATCCACCTAAATAACGAGTCTTTATATAGTAATGTTCAGTGTTGTAAAAGCTTTGAATGTGTGCAGCTATATTTGGGCGAAAAAGTACCTGTTGGATTAGACGAATAAATGCACATATGATAATTATGGTAATTTATAAACATTATAATTTATTAATGGGTTTGGCTACGTCAGCTATAGCTACTGCTAAACGGAGTAAGATGCGTAACCGCCAGAAACGAGTACAATCAGCACGGGTGGTACTGAAGAACACTTGGTTTTTCAACGCTCCTTTTTTTTTTTTTAACAAGTCAAATCACAGCCCCAGTAACTCTTAGGTGTTGTTAATCTGAAATGGGAGCACCAAAGCAGTTCAAATGAAAAGCTCATGGAGCATCAGGATCATTCGTTAAAATAATTGGGAATTGGATTTCCAAGCGTTAGCAGCCAAACACAAACAGCATCATCACGTGCACCTCATCTGTTGAAGGTAAAGCACACCAGGACATTGGACTTTGGAACACTGGCAACACCTAGTCAGGTGTGATAAATGACATTTAATCTCTTCAAATGCAGTATTGTCCAGATAGACAGTCAAATAGACAGATACATTACTGTGTAAAAGGCTTGAGGCAAAAATATCCTGGATTCGTTAATGCAGTCTTGAGGAATAGTTCTCCAAGCTTTGTTGGCTTTCATTTTTGGCTCTTATTTTCAGTCTAGTTCCTGTACCTGACTAATTTTGAAGGAATGTTTTTTGTTTGCTGAGCCTCACGGTGACCTATGAATCATTTAGGCATTGAAGAAAAATCTAAATTAAGGCATTAAACAGTGAGAAACAGCTGCAGATGATGATGTATACTGAATGATGAATGCCGAGTGGTTGGAAAAATGAGAAATGTGGTTGCTGCTAATGTTGATACATAAACAACCAATTTTTAAATTGTGCACTGCCTGGCCAAACATAAATAAATAAATAAATAAATAGATCACTAACTAATATTTTGTTGGACTGACCTTCGCCATAGCAAGGTTTTGAAAAGCTTATGCAATGTGAACATTTATTTCGGTCCAGAGTTGTAGTAATTTCTCTCCAAGATCTAGTATTAATGATGGAGAAGACTTCTCCCGAGATCACAAAGCTTATAACTGGGGTTAAGGACTGGACTCTGTGGTAGCCAATCTATGTGTGAAAATTATGTCTCATGCTCACAATTTCAGCCTGATGAWTCCCATGGAATATGCCTATGACATCAGGGGGAAAAAGTCCATTGATGGTAAAACCTGGTCAGTCAAGATATTCATCTAGTCACCTGACCTMATTCTGGGCAAATTATGTGGCTGAACCTAGACCTGACCAACACAAGGAACTCAATTCTTCTGCCTCTCTTCCGACCCTGATGTGCATCACATCATTCTGCAACAGGGCAAATCTGGACTCATCAGACCACATGACCTTTTTTCAAAGCTCCACAGTCAATTCTTTACATTCTCTAGCAAACTGAAGCACTTTGTCCCCAAATGAGCCTAACTGATAAGCGCTTTTCTTAAGGCTACACAGCTGTTTAGTTTAAATCCCATCTCTGCATTGCGTGTGCAAATGCTCTTACATTTACTATTAGATACAGCTGTGTGGGTTCTACTGTTTTTACGATTTGAATTCACCAAACATTTTAGTGATCTCCGATCATGACCGTTCAAATCACATAAAACTTTTTTCCAACCACTCCATTTTCCAAACTCAGCACCCTTTTTTTTTTCAAACACATTCCTTAATCAAAGCTGAAGGTTCATCACTATCCTTCCAGGTTTTAATAATGCATTTTACAATTCCTAACCCAAATTTAGCAGTTTCGGCAATCTCTTTAGTTGTTTTCTTGATGTACAGGACAATGCAGGCCAAAAAAAAATGAACCCTTCTGAAACGGAGTAAAATGGCAAAGAACATAACCATAGGATGTGTGTTTTGACATAGCTTTTTAAAAAATGAGAAGCTACTCACTTCATCAGTTTGGGTTAAATAACTTGTTGCCCGCTGGAACATATCAATCACACCGCAGGAACTATCCAAGGGAAGGCTATTTTCTTCACTATTTTCTTAGTGAAATCTTAGTGAAACATTTTGTTCCCAATTCTTTAATCTAAACTACATAATTAAGTTTAAGTTTAATATGAAGAAATGATGGGTGGCTCAAGACTTTTGCACAATACTGTAGATTCCTGTAAGTGTCAGTTTGTGATTGTGCTCAGCTGATATATGGTTCGGGGAAAGAAGCTGTTCCCGAGGTCGTTAAAAAAATAAAATTAAAAAAAAGTGCGTCAAGCTACATCTTTATGTCCTGTCGTATTGCTTGACTTTTGAAAAACCTTTTCGAGAAAATAATGGTCTTTGGACTATTCTGTAGTTTGTGACTGATTGGCTTTGATTTTTACCCCCATGATCTGAAACACTGCCATGTGGCATGGTGCTCTGAGATTTCCCAATTTTCTTCCCCCATTCCAAATCTCTCTACTGGCTGGTGGACTTGCTTTGTTAAATCTATGGACTGGGTGGCATTTTATTCAGGGTGAATTCCCACCTTGTGCCTGGTGCTCTAAGCATAGGCTCTGGGGCCACCACAATCTGATCGAATGATCCAACACTGACTAGTCAGAGAGCAGTAAAAGCTTTATTTTCAGCTGATGTTTTTAACTGGTCTCTTAACTACAGTAGCAACATTATCTTGTCTAAAAGAAAAGTTATTTTTGAGAATCATTTAGAGCAATTAGAGAAACATTGTTCTGGACGCTACAAGGCTTCTTTGATGCTTTTGACAAAATGGCATCAGATAAACTCCAGGTCATTGTTCATTGACGGGAGGATTTAAATATAGCAGCTTGCTGATCCTGTTCACAGACACAACATTGTCTAAAGGCATGAGAGCATGAAAGGCACCACGGTTTRACAACACACCGGGTAGCATATGAGGGGGAACCTTTTTTATCATGTCTCCCGTGTGTCATATGCGTGTGTGTATGTTTATAGACGAAGAAACATATTTCCTGGGAAATCCTGATAAGACTTCAGACAACAAGTGCTATCTGTTTCATTCCACACATTCTATCAATCTACAGGCTGATATACAACAGAACAGCTTCATCTTGCGTAAAGGTCACTGTGGACAAAATGGTGTTAAAATGACAGTGAAACCCAGGAGGACAAACAGCAGAGGTGGAATGTGCCTGCAGGAGACATTCCTAAGGATCCCTAGCATTCCACAGCTAGATCACATTACGTCCATGTCTATTATTAAACCAATCATAATCGTATGATAATCGGTACATACGTACATCCTTGCAGAATTTACTGAAATGCAGAAAGGGCAGAGACTAATGTTAGGCATTTCCCTCACGCCTGTGTCTATTGCGACACTACAAGTGAATACGCATTATGGTTTATGGAGATCAGAAAGAAGTGAAAGAGCCCATTGTGTGCAAAAAGGAACAGTGACGATATCAACGTCTTTCACATCACCATCCAGGACTCRACTGACCAGTACTGGACTAGACTGGAGAATTGATGCGCAATATGTGTGATTGGCCAACCCCTGACTACACCGTACCCGAATCTGCACTAAAACATCATCATGTTATGGAATTCAACGCATTTCATCCTGATGGCCATTAGAAGAAGAGGAAGAAAGAAAGCTCATGCATCACAAAAACTAAAATAGCCATAAGATTTGCTTCCCCTTGTGCCACCGAGGCAGCTGCGTCCCCTTGTGATGTGGCTCCACAGGGAATCTACGGTTGTACTGTYGTGTCTGGTGCCTCCGAGGATCGGACTCGTTGATTGTTTTTCCATCATAGTGGGAAAAAAATCCAATCTGAATAGAAATGCATGAAGACACCAAACAAAACAGTCTGGYCAGAACTGGTCTGATGGAATGCAAATATCTGGTAGTCTGCTTAATATGCAAATATTAACCATGTACACCTGTCATCGATTTTGTCTTGCAGGAATAAATATTCTTTCTGAACATACTTGACCCACTTCGGGATAACATTAAATCATTAGACAAGTTTCCGTGGAGGAAATGTTGCTTTCATTGCTTATTGATAAACTCAAATAACTTATTTCCATCAGTCCTTACTTTAGACTTTTGGAAATGGACTGATTGGACTGCATTTCACACATAGTAAAGCACTGAACCAAACGTAGGTGAGACTGAGTCCTTGTAACCAATCATCACGAAAAAGGTGGAATTAAGAAAAAAAAAAGTAAAAAAAAGTGGAAACCCTCATATGTCACGAAAGTTGTTTTCTGATTAAATGCTTTGTGCATGTAAACCCACATACAAGTCGAAATTTCTAATTGCATTAATTTCAATCAACTGGGGAAGAAAAACAAAAGGCTAATGGGAGAGTGGGAATCTCCTTCAAGCAGTAAGCGAGTAGGGAACACCACCACCTGATGGTTTACTCCCATTTACCGCAGCATGTAACACTCTTACCAGACGATAATGATACCTTAGAAAGCTGACCTTTACAGAACAATGCAGAAAGAGACACAAAGACACGGTTTCTGACGACCGGTGAGTCAAGCCGCAGAACCTCTCATTGTTCGAGCCTCAATGGGCCTCTTATGGCAGAGCTCGGTGCTCGGAGCAAACGCACGACAGGTCGGATACACTGCACACATCCTCYTCTAAATGGAGCCCTTTGTTGTTTGTTGATTAATGTTTCTATGTTGCAAGCAGACACGGTGTAGTGCTGACCTGCCGGGAATGCCGGCACAATCTCTTAGTGACTAAAGAACGATAACAGACCCTAACACGGCACTGCTCTGGCAAGTGTAAAGCGAATCTGAGCAGAAACGCCTTAATCTTTTTTTTTACCTCCATGCTGCACTAACCTCCAACAGCTAACAGGGTTTCAGCTTGATGGTATTCTTAGACTGTGACCTGCTGGATTATATTAGGTTATGTTTTTGACACAGACTACAAAGCATTTCTGTAAGTTATATATTAGAACTATAAATACAGCACCGCTGCGTCTTAGCCAAAGATGCTCCATGACAACACATKCAGTATCTTCCACAACCACAAAATTATAAGAGCATCATCACAAGTACTTCTATTAGTTCTCTTTGTGCATAAAGCAGGTGATTTCACGGATTAGTTCTAGCCTATTCGGTTGAGGAGTTTCGACAATCTAGTGAAAAACTGGCTATGTGACAGCTTCGGGAGCCGCGGCCTGTGTCGTACCCAGACCTACACCCGACAGACCATGTTCTGTACATGAAACAATCAATCAGRCATGGACTGGCATTGGAGTGACACCAGACATATTTTTTGACTCTTTGCCCAGTCGGAGACCCAACAGGTTTTTAAAGGTAAATATCGATTGTTGTATAGCAATTTCATTTGTCTCAATACTTTTGGCCAACACCAATAGCTGGCACGTCAAATCCCGAAACATCCCTGTCCGTCAGGTTTAGAATTGTCGATAATGTTCAGCGAAAAAACTGACGAGTTCTGTTTCTTTTTAAAACATACCGTCATTAAATGTTTTTGCTCATGAACTGTGCATCAAATAGATTTTTAAATTTTTTTATTTTTACTTTACATGCAAACATGTTTTCTAATTTAGAAAAATTTTAAAGGCAGGTTGAAAAGAAAGGRAAAAAAATGTTGAATTAGGAAGCGTGTGGAAGCAGGGAAACATTCGAGTGTGGAGTGCAGACTCCAAGACGAGATAAAAATAAATGAGTCGTACTGTAGAGTGCACATGAATCATAATCGGAGAAGTTAAAAGAATCAGAATCCAGCATCCGAAAAGGAGATGGTGTTGATGTTTGCGGTTGGATGCTCACTTTATTCTAAGCTATATGATGAGCTCGTGCATATAGAAAGGTCAAAAGAGGCGCGATGCTGAAGTGCAAAGCGCCAGATGGCTTTGAGGTGACAAAAAAGCCCTCGCCACTGGAATCCTTTAAAAGGTGGTATTAATGGTCTGCACCACAATTGAAACGGAGCGCATGCTGCAGAGAAGTTTAATGCTATCTGTTATAACGTTAACATGTGAAGACACCTATCAGATGTCAAAAAGCATCAAAGTGCCTTGTAGGGACGTTTGTCCCCAAGCTCACACGCAGCGCTGACACCCAAGCCTCGCGACTAATCCTGCAGACTGTCTCTCGCCGGCCCCTTGAGTATTAATAACGGCCATCACCCATCTTTTCCTGTCAGCACAGCGAACAATGTTCTGTCCAGGACGAGGCCGAGGAGCTGACAGGTCCATTAATTGTTCTGTCATCGAACCCGGTCTCGTCTACACGGCGAGCCAAGTGTCCACCTGCATCGTGGGCCAATTATGAGTTCATAAAGGAATCATCAGCTGGCGTATTGTCATCACTCATACACGGCGGTCACGAGGATCACTGAAGGGGCAGGCGGACCGCCGGGATGCTAATGACATCATGTTACCTCCTAAATCACTGCTCCTTCCAGGGTAGCGGGTGCGGTGGCCACCAGAGCCATGAGCTCATGCACACCCTTCGGTCTAAATACAGTACGGTCACGTCTTATCYAAAAAAATGGCAGCAATGCCATCTCAATGTACACACCATTTTAAAAAAGAAACTCGGTATCTCAGACGACGGTGTGCCCTTMGGGGGCGAGTTGAGGAACCTCCTCGGTTTGCATCACGGTACACAGTGTGCTAGTGACAACAAGCAAGCGCACGATTAAAAAAATGTGCATGTTCTTAAAGATCTTAAAGCTTTATTATGAAACTGTATAATGGCTTGCTGGACCTTTGGTCTTCTCTCTAAGCACGACTTTTAGATAGAGGAGAGATGATAAACACAGCCTGGGCACCGAGAGGACTGTGACAACACTCTTATGTTTTGTTCCTTCCTCTGAGGGAAGCCCTCGAATGCATTCCTAACCCGCCACCCTGCACATCATCAGCGGCCCAGCCTGGGATTACACCCAAAACCATCGTCAGCTGCATAAAGGCCCAGACAAGCGTCGCTAGAGATGAGCCAAGATTTACACTCACACAACAGTGATGTTCATTCGATATACAGGATGTAATAATATAACTGGTTGTCAAGTTTAGTCATGGAGTTCTCATCCGCTGTAAACCATATACCAATTTCCTTAAAGATAAGCGAACTTTAATTAAACGGTCCTTTTATTCCACATTATTATGATGAGTTATTAAACAACAGGTCATAAACTGTGCTGTTGTGCCAAGTAGGGGAGAACGATAGCTGAAAAAAGACGGATGCAGGGGCTAAAGTGGTAGAAACTGGAGCTGCATGAGCATTTAATAAAAGTATGTGTTTCAATCTACATATAGTAACAGGGTACAAATCATTTTTAAAATAATGACTGACATCACCTGCGATGAACCTGCGTTTGTTCTTTTCAGACAAATCAAAATGACTGGAGTAAAGATCGCTCTTGTAAACGCACAGTGTGATGCAATGTTTGTTTGAGCCAACTAGGGCATATTAGAATCAGCTACGTGCAGATAATTAATGACACGGGTTTTCTTCCATATTAAAGTCTGCAAATGTTTGCTCACCCCTGCAAAATTAACATTTAGTTAATTTTTGTTTACCATATTGTTTATGGCTGCGGTGCAGCATTGCTTAAACAAACAATCTGCATGGAAGAGTCATCAGAAAGTTTGGTCAGAAAAAATGATCTGCACATACAACTCTTTTTGTACTCTGTGCAACATAAATGAATTAAACAGAAATTAGATTCCCCAGTACTGGACAAAGTCTTGAGCCACCTGTCATTTCTTCATATTAAATAAAATCAAATGATGTAGATTAAATTACAGAAAAGAGATCAAATGTTTTATTGTGACAGGATGTAAAGTGCCTAAAGGTACAATTTAAAAACTGGTTTGTTTACGTAATATCCTCATCAGCAACCTCATTTCCACTCTCGTCTGTTCCTCCCACTCAGCATTCAGCATCACCAGTACACTAATCACCGATCTGTCATCACCTGCACCTCGTTCTCACTGGTTCATGCCAGTTTTTTATGCTTGAATGATTAATAGGTGACTGTGGGACGGGGGAGGGGGGGGGGACTTTCCTCTGAAAATTCTGAAGTACAGGGAGGGACTGGACCGAAAATGACAGCCTTGAGATTTATTTCTCAAGACTACATTCAAAATATAGGGGAGTCTGTCTCTTTAAAGAAAAACTACATTAAAAATACAGGAAAGTCTTTAGAAGCAAAATATGAAGAAATAAGGGGGTAGCTCCAGACTTGCACAGTTCTTTATGCCTCACATAATGACTTTTTTTTTTACAACAGACAAATTATCACACAACAATGCTGCTAAACAAAGCAATTCTTTCAATTCCACAATAAAACACAAACATGTTGCTTAAAAAAATCTAATTCAAAATGCCAATATTCCAGATTTACTAAAAATGATTAATTACACATTACAAATTCAAAAATTTTTGTTAAATAAAGTCATTTTACCCAGATAGATTTGTTCAAGATACCTGTTTGGAACAATGATCAATCATAGTGTCCCTGATGAGCAAGCCGAGGGCGATGGTGAGAGGGAAAATCTCCGTGAGGGGACAATAGGAAGAAACCTCGAGAGGATCCAGACTCAACAGGGAACCCATGCTCATTTGAGTGATATCCTGAAGCAATGACTTTGCTAATGGAAATTGTACAGAAGCCTGGAAGGTGCATAAAAATGTTTCCCTTATGCACAAAGTAGTAACAAGTTACATATTAGTTTACGATGATTACAGGATAATAATTAGGATATAATATTTTATGCACCTTAATTGAATTTGCTCATTCGAGGAGGGAACGATTACTAATTCTCACATCCTACATTAATTAAAAAGATCTAACCATAGACAGAAGTAGCAGAGACGCTACATGATTTTTTGTAAACCATGATAATTTTTTTTTTTAGTTGACCAAGCCTAGTCCTGAGCTAGTTTAAGCTTAATAACTTGTCGACTTGGTAACGAGCCCGACAACAAACTTTGAAGAACGGAAATGAAGGATCATGTCAAATCGTTAACAATCCAATCCAGCGAACACAGTAATCCGTGTGTGAAGAACATACAGTACCTCAACCGATTAGACTGACTTATAGACATGACGTTAGATAGAATTTGGATTTGGTGTACTGGCTGTACCATTCTCTAGACTGTTGACACATGGGCTTTAGGTAAGGCAAATGTTACCTAGCCTGTAAAAAAATAAATAAATAAATAAAAAATCCTGACAACAAAGCACATGAGTAACACCATGCATTTTGCTTGAACTGTAATGATAAATATTTTTCATGCAAACAATTTTCCCTGGAGTAGATGCTTTGATGGTGATGGTGAAGGAGATCCCTGTGTAATAGGTACAGGAATCAACAGGGACCACCTGATACAATAATACTAATTCTAGGTGCCAATTCAAATAATATTGCGATTCTGTATCCCGATTTCTTAAATATCTCGATCTTATAGTACACTTTTTTTTWAATTTTGTTACAATTTTAAGACCATGAAACTTTAAAATAATTTGATTTAAAAAGTTAATCATAATGATAAATAATATTAATTTAAAAAGTTTTATAACTTAGCTTTATTCACCCGCTTCACCACTGAACATATAAGCCGGTTTCTTATATTGGCTTTCGCACTAAAAAACTAAGGACACCAGTGTGGGAATAGTTTTGAGTGTAGGATTTTTAAAAAACTGTGAAATTTTACAGACTCAAATGTCTCCAAAGTCTTGAGCGAGTATTGCTTAGTTGCGAGCACTCAGACGGCTGTGTGCAGCTTCTAACGAGTGCGTTTCAAAACTAATTAGCATTCGTGATCTTTTGAGACTAGTGAAAGCATGTGTAATGAGACCAAGTCGGTCGCAGAGTTTGGAAAAAAACRATTTTGGAGTCAGTGTGGCGATACACACATGAATCAGCACATAAAAGAATTGAATTGTTAATTTTGGACCACTACGCCAGTCATAGCACATGATTTCTCATCACCATCATACCCTTCAGTGAGCTCTTGTGCTTTGTGGATGAGGGTGGGGGTAAATCCTGAAAAACACCACTCTTATAAGGGTAGAAATGTGCACCAAAGGGTAAAGGTGATCAGTCACAAAATTATTTTATTGATCTTCAATGACGAAGGAGACAAGAGAATCTTCCCCATGACGGCAAAATAAATATAATAAATGCTTCGCCCAGCACAAAGGGGACAACCTATAATGCATCACCTGTTCCTTCTTCCTTCCCGACAATTTCCATACACTAATTAACCATCTATGGACGCTCCACCTTCCACAGCATAAGATCTGCTGTTAATGCGCTGATGTCCGATACAACGGCGCACCTTCAGAAGTCTTGCGAAGTCACACCTCATGGGGTCAAAGCTGTTTTGGTGGCACAAGATGAACTTACACAATATTGGGTTTAATATTTCTGCTGATCTGTGTATGTAAGTTTTACTACTACGCAGAAAACATAAGAACGAGTCTTCTTAGATAACATTATTTGCCATAATATCCTAAACCAGTCTGGCGTTTATTAATTTGGCTGAATTACGAGTGAGATAAAAGCTCAAAAATGCAGATCTAACTCTTCTCCAAATGACAAAAGGCTGTTAAAAGAACATATAAAGTCATTATTTATAATTACTTAGAAGGTCYTAAAAAATGAAAAGACCCTTGTCAGATGTTCTCATGTGCTCACTTCTACACTTTGAAGTGAACACATGACAACATCTAGGCTACAAAAGATCAAACTTTTGCACAACCTTGCATTGAGATAGCGGTAATGACGACCTCAGACTCAGACTAATAACAGAAGGTGGATGATGAAACTGCAACTTTATGACCCGTCGCACCCAAACAGATGGAAGGTGAATCGACACTGTGCCTCATTTCCTGTAACGAAGTATAATAATCCATTCCATCTGCACGGATCCTCGGGTGATAATATTTACTTAGGATCAAAACCAAAGACTTCTGAGGTTCAATTATGGTTAAATACATGATCCAAAAACACAATACTGCAATTAGTCTAATTCTTGTGTAAATATTTGCCAGCTGTAATTCCAACTCCAGAATTAGAGGCACTAAGCATGTTTTATTCAAACACTTAAAAAGAACCTTTTTACCCTTTCTTCTAACAAAACCACATTCTAAATTTAAAGAAAAATTGCAAGCTTTTTTTTAATTATTWTTATTTATTTATTTTTTTTACACATTTTACATTCCTCTCATGAATTTTATTTCTCTGGGATGTAAAGTAGATTTTAAATTAAATAATGCATACACCAAAATTACATTAAAAAGTGCATTAACCACAGTCCGGACCAGAACAATAAAAGCTTTTTAAGTTTTCAACAGGAAGAAGGTGTACTAGAAAACACACACACACTCAGTGAAGCGGATGGTGTGGGAGGTGCAGAAGACACAATATCGCAATTGCAGGATTTCACACATTTTGTAATCACATCCAGAAGAAAAGGCTGTTTGGTAAAGTTGCACTGTTGAAAAGCATCTATTAAAAGCAACGGCTACATTTTTACCAAGCATTCATTCATTGATTCAATTGTTCATTCAAGCGGTCCTTCCTGATCTATATTTGCCTGAAATGACTTATGTCTTCACCCAAGCAGTTATTAATGTAATACATGTTTTCCTGCAAYCGACAGGTGTACACACTCACAAACTATGCACAATTTAGAAAAGCCATTTAGCCTACAATGCATGTTTTTAGACTGTTCATGGAGAAAACCGACCAGGCATGGAAAATCCACACACAGACCAGAAATGCAATGTGAAACCCAACCATGGGGGCACAATGCTTCACCAAACACTACTAGTGAAGGAAGAGATGCTGTGGGCTGAAATGACATGTACAAATACTCATAATGACAGATTTTCTTTCAGAGACAAATTCCTTCCATGCTGCTGAACGATTGCTCAATTTCATTGTGAACATTGGAGCGGTGCTACTCTCAACTGTTTACAGTTTTACTTTGGTACCAGAAAAGACAAAGGGCACAAAACAGCATGTCTTTGTACCTTGTTTAGGAAGATTGATCGGTTCGATGCAGCCAGACACGCATCATGCATGTTTCATGACGTTCTCAGTGCCACCACTTACACCACCACAATGGTGCCAGGGTTCTATGAGGGCGAGTCCATTTRCATTTAAACGCCTTTCATATATAATTGATAAGACATCCCATTTCCTTTGCTTTTTGCGGAAAATCATTCCTATTTGGGATTTTTTTTTAAAACTGAAATACTTAGACATAGTGCCTTATTTTCTCCGGGTTTTATGGAGCAAGTCAGCTGAATGATAAATCAGGTTTACTAATATACCACTAGAGTTAACCAACAAACCACAATACTACAAAATGTCAAGCAGTTAAAACTATGTTATAGAACATAACCAGTAGAAACCATTTTACGAGCATTTATACACATAGAGCTGGGTGATGCGCTTGAACTATGAGGCAATAACCTGCATATTCTATGCAAGTAAAGAAACTTACAGTATTAACCATGTTCATTGGTATATTGTTGCATCAGTTGAATTTCATTTAGATTTCCAAAATTGTGTAATGTTAAGGTTGAAAGTTTTATGAAATCAACAGAAAATCAGGTAAATAAATAAATGATTATAAATATATATAATGTCTGTCTAGACAAAGTTGTAACCTAAAGTGTTACTTTAGGTGGCACTTTACAATAAGGGATTCCGTGATTGCTTTTTAACGTAAAGAACCATGTCATTAGCGTGAAAGAGGAGACAAATACCTGGCTGACATGGTCGATTACAAAACGGATGCCCACAAARGACGCAGCCAATGCCATTACTCACTAGCTGAGAGACTTAAGAGAAAACACCATGAAAAAGTTACAACATAATAGTCGTGGGAACATAGCAGTGTAAACCCTGCAGGCTTGCCGTCTGGTATGATGTCACTGCGTGAACAATTATTCAGTACAATTACAATGTGGGCCTTGTCTTTTTTTTTCTTGCAGGTCAGTATCCAAGATATACCAAAATAAAAGAATAAAACACATCATAGTTTTAGGAAAAACAGTTGGTGTGATGTTTTATCCTTGGAATTTTTTTTTCATCCATGATGAACATAGACTTCTAGGTACAAACTTGTACAAACCTGTTAACTGGATGAATAAAGGGGAAGGTTGTTTTAATCCTAAATGTGTAAAAACAGAGTGAAATCTAATCAGCCATGTTGTGCACAGCATCAGAAAAACTTCTTCCTGTTAAATTAATTATACTGTATATAACTGTATATATAATATACTGACTTGACTGTATGAGAAAGAAAATATACATCACATTAGCTGCCTAGCACGTTGGGAAAGAAACCCGAACACAGGGGTCCAGTACCCCATTTCATCTGGTGAACTTAGTGATTTTAGAAATTATGCAATTCTAACCAGTGAATTACTTCTTAGGATGAAACCTTGAATGACATTTTGGCCTTGCATTCCTGGGATGCTTTTCATGAGAGCCAGTTTCATCATGGCACTTGATGGGTTTTGCAAATTCACTTAACAATACTGTCTTTGCAAGAACTGACCTTTCAAACCTGTACAAACTCTAAAGTGATCCTTAAATACTTTAGTACAAATCCTCAGTGATTTTCTGCCTGTTACAATAATTTAAATGAACTGACTTCCCAGTGGTGGTTAAAGCTAGAGTCAAATCATAATCATAATTCCGGTTTTAATAGTTGTATTATAAAAATGCAGTCATTTTGAATGTACTTAAAGCCACAAAGACATGCAAGTTGTTAAAAAAGTTAATTATTAGGTCAATAAGTATTATTCATGCACCAAATTATTCCATTTTCTCTTCATTTCCTGACAGCTTGAGTTATTGAGAAGTTCTGCAGAGCATGATGCAAAGCAGGGGTTGGTACCAATGACATCACAGGCATCCAATGAATTTCCCCAAATTGCAAATTCATCTGGCTGTACAGTGCAGACCAAGCTACAATTGCCAATACAGAACCCCCAAAAAAATATTCCCCACAAAACTTTTTCACAAAAGTAAAAACCATACATACTGTATGATTAATAGTGAAAGTAAGTGCATTTCCATACACACACAATGTGATGAGAACTCACAGGCTTGGGACTAAACTGCTGTGTTGAAATAAGAAAACCACTTGTTAGTGAGATTCCTTAGAAAAAAGGCTTCAGTTTGGGTCAGGGTAGGAAGGGAAGAGCATGAAGTAATGCACTACTGTGAAAGCATGAAGTAATTTGACCACTGTATGCCTTTGGAGGCAGTGTTATGATCGGGGTTGCTTCAGTTCGTCAGATCTAGGCTCAGCAATGTTATGTGGCAATAAAATGAAGTGACCTGAATGTATTAAATGACCAGGTTATCACACCAATGATCTTTTTTTTTCTTCCCTGATCGTACGGGCATATTCCAGGACTCAAATTGTGAAAGTGTGGTTCTGGGAGCATGAGGAATCGTTTTCACACATGAACTGGCCACCACACTGTGAGCTGCATTCAAAGCTAAAGGTGATTTTCCGGCCAGGCAGGATATTACAAATGTAATGGATAAAAAAAGTTTTTATTGGAAGATGGGATCAGTACACATTTTTTTTGGTAAATTTTCTTGTTTGTTATTGGGACCAAATATGTGCCTACAATGAACCGGATTCCTGATAAATCCTGATTTGGATTTATTTCATAAATGTATGTAATGCTGATTGACAAAACATACATCGGGTTTACTACTTTATGTATTTTTCTTTTTTTTAAAAGATAATGTAAAATCACTCACTCACTCATCATCTACCTTCTACCATCTACTCATCAACCGCTTAATCCTGTATTCAGGGTCATGGGGRGCCTGTACCAGGAGACTTGGGGCACATCGCAGGGCACACAGACACACACACATACGCTCACTCATTCATACACGAACAATTTGGGAACGCCAGTTAGCCTAACCTACATGTCTTTGGACTGTGGAAGGGAAACTGGAGTACCCGGAGGAAACCCACCAAGCACAGGGAGAACATGCAAACTCCATGCACACAGAGACGGGGATCGAGTCTGGCCGGGGATCGAACCCAGACCCTGGCGGTGCAAGTCGACAGTGCTAACCACTACACCACCGTGCCGCCATCATGTAAAATCAGTGCCTCTCTATTAATTTCTTTTTTCACACTGGAGTGAGTAATCAGTAAGTGTGTACAACAAAGTAGTGAAATACTCATCGATGAGATAGCTGGAAAGCTCAATTACTGTTACCATCCTGACGCTCATCACGTCCTGAGGTGTTTTATTCTACTATCACCACAGCAAACTAATGTATTTACCAACAAATGCCGTAAATGTAAATGTACACTAAGGTCCATGTGTAAATGCGCATAAAAGGCTGTTACCTCCAGTTCCTTGATCTTGTCATCTGCCGTTTTCTGCTTTTCCAGCAGCTGATTATTTATCTCATCTTTCGACTGCAGGATAAACCTGTAAGGTGGAAAGAGTGAATTTCAATCTCTAAACTTTATTGATCAAATGTGATGCCGTCTGCATGGCGAGCGAGATACATACATGCGTCCTACTCCTTCGTACATCCGAGTGCTATTGGGGAGTGAAGTGATCTCTGCATGGGTCAGATTAGCGTGCTTCTTCACGCGACTCAGTTGCTCGATTTGCAGGTCTGCGAGCTTAACCTTCTGCTGCGTATCGATCATTTTGGCTTGCAATTCTGCAAAGGCCTGCAAGAGGATAGGAAATCAATATATTTTGATCAAGTATGGCACCAAAATTATGAAATATATTAATATAAAAAATATATAATAATAATAAAAAAGGAAGCATTAGTGTAGATCAAATTAATGTATATACACACACAGATCAGTCATAACATTATGACCACATTAGTTTAGACCAGCCTTTACTAGTAGCACTAGTGTATGGGCGCATTGGTAAATGCTCATCCTATCATTCGGGGATTGCTGGTTCGATCCCCAGGTGACGCTGTAGCCTCTCGCAGCCGAGGGCCTAGAGAGAGAGCAAAATTGTCTAAGCACTCTCAGCGGGGTGGGATGGGAGGCACCTAGTGCTCTAACATTAATTATGGCTCTGCGGCCAGTCAGGGGCGTCTGTGAGCTCACGCAAACGGAAGGAGCAGATAGCGCTGTCCTCCGAGTGTTATACTGCCCCCAACGGTGCGTGAGCAAGGAGTTTGAAAAGATGCGGTCGGTGACATCATGTGGTTCGGAGGAAACGCGTGATAGCCTGCGACCCTCCAGACTGAGTGGTGGTAGTAGCCTTAATGTGGAGCCCCTAGTGGTGGGGAGGAATTGGACGCGACTAAATTAGGGAGAAAATCGGGGGGAAATCCAAGAAAAATATAATAATAATAATAATAAAAAGAAAGCATTAGTGTAGATCAAATTGATGTAAAAGTTAACGCTGGCTCAGATAGAAAAGTATGAGAACACACAGTGCATCAATGTTATGGTGGCAAATGGGGAGACCTACTGAATATTATTAGGTGGGTGGTGCGTAATGTTATGTTTGATCAGTGTATAATGTAATGATATTATTACATTAGGAAATGATAAAATATATTACAGAATTAAAATATTTTGTTGCATTTTGCAATTTAAACGAATAAGCTTGWCTCATCACCAAGTATAAATACAGCAATATTAACATACACTGACTAGCTGGCTAACTATGCTTGGATGTGAGCTATCTGAGACAATGTGAATAGCTGAAAAATTAGCTGGCGAGCTGTCAAAGTAATCATCATTAAATAATTCCACATATTATTATTATTTCTTTATTATTATTATTATTATTATTATTGTGAGTGTTTTACTTGACAATTAGCTAGCAACCTGCATTCAAGTCACACCACGACGCTATCCTTATAGAAAAATATCTCCTCTATAAAATATTCCAGCTCAGGATTTTAACACAAATATACAGTTTATACCGTAACTCAGCGTATGTGCAAAAAAAACATGGTTTTAGGACAAATTATAAGTTCAGCTGTTCATTTTATTAGGATTTACCTTCTTCAGTTCTAGGTCTACGGGGGCCGCCATGTTGCCAGAGAGAGGCGGAGCGACTGCGCATGCGCTCTGTAAGCTTTCTTCTCCGCATTCCCATATTGGGGAAAGCAGCTTTTACAGGAATAACTAAAATGCTTATGAAATGTCATGCTGGTTTAGAGACGGTTATTATAAGAAGAGTCAGTAAAATGATTTACAATCCACTCATAAAATGTAACCTGAACTGAATTGTTTAACCATGCTGTGCGTGCTTGTATGTATTTTAATTAAAGAAGTGCTTCTCAAAATATGGACACTGGTAGAATGGTAGAAATAAATACCACAACCCATCTTTATCTAAGATTTTATAGGTATTATAGTATTATTATAGTTTTATTATTTGACTGGTTGCTTGAAGTGAATGGGTTTAAACCAAAACTAGCTTAAAAACTAGCTAGCTAACTGACATACTAACCAACTGACAAAGGCGGCAAACAAGTTAGCTTAGAAGCCTTGCCATATCATTCCCAAATTTGTTCCCAGATTCCTCTAAACGCAATCCTAGGGAGATCATAAGTTGATCAGAGTTCAATATTTCTCAGCACAGACAAATCATAACTGACAGAAGTCATAACTGTCAAAATAAAATCTTAAGCATGCTCAAAATTTGCTTTAAATGTAATCACAAACTAAATTCTTTTGAAATGTAGACACTGACTAAATGCTTTTGAAATGCAGTCACACACTAAATGCTTTCGAGATGTCGTCACAGACTAAAAAAAAACATTGCAGCAGTGTGGAGGTTATTCTCAGAAGGATCCCAGTGATTCTTTTGGACTTTGAAGGTGGTCCATGCCTCTTTGTAATGCATCAGTGGAACAAAAGTGTCCCGTATTCCTACAATTTACGACCTTTTAATTACAATAATTGCTTTGATTATCATGTGTGCCACCATGGTCATGTTGGACTGACTTCCAACCAGTACAAATTATTGTTTGCTAGCTATCCTGAGATATCTGGATTGTTTTTTACATTAAGTAAGAAGGATGATCATAAGAAGGTACCCAAAACTGGGATATCCACATGACCTGACAGGACATAAATGAAAAACGTGGTTGAATGCTATGACAAAAAGTAGCCATCCTTGACACATTGTAAGAGGTTCAAGAGAAGCAGTTGTTGACAAGCAGTAACTAATTGTGAGGTGTTATAGGAAGTCCATAAGTACATTTGGTGTTTGCATGTTCTCCCAGTGCTTGGTGGGTTTCCTCCGGATACTCTGGTTTCCCTTACAGTCCAAAGACATACAGATTTGGTAAATTGGCGCTACCAATTTGCCCGTAGTGTGTTAATGAGTGTGTGAATGTTGATTGGAAGTTTTACCACAGTCATACAAATAGGAATAAACACACTGGTCACCAATGGTCTCCACAGTCCCTAGCTGGACTACAGTTCTTCCCACATGAAGGGTGGATTGTGAATGTTTGTGAATTGTTTAGTTTGGCATGAGTTTGGAAAGATTTTCATGTGCATTGTGATTTTTTGTGGATGATGCATAGATCTTTTGTAGGAGATGAAGCCRTGTGATGAGAGGTCATTGAGTTGAGTCGATGAAGAATTTAAATTCATCACAGGACAGTGTCAGGAATGCTGGTATGGTCCCTTATGAATAAAATCAGCTTGTCTTCTGTCAGTGGGAGATTTGGGCATAAAGAGCCTAAACTAATATGCTTTTTTTGCCATGTGTGTTAAATGTGTGTTAAGGGGGTCTGTGGATGTGTGGCTTAAGAAAACCCTGTCTTAAAGCATGCATGCTTGCTCTGTATGTATGTGGCCATGGTTGCATGGAAGCAAACTATTCACTGGAACCCTTCACCACTTTCTTTTATTGTATATCTACTACTATTACTACTACTACTAAATGTCATTTATCTATGGATGCAGATGTGTAGTTTGACCCATCCTGGACTGCCACCCTAAAAAATGTCACTTTCATAAAACCTGTCCACACCAATGTGTCAGGTCTGGCTTTGTCACGCAAACTGCAATGGTTCTTGATTTAAAAATTGGAGACACTGAATTAGGAAGAGTTTTCTTAAATGAGGGTTTGTGAAATATAATGCCCTTTTACAGGTTTCTATTGGGTTTTATTGCCATGGTTAAGGATGCTATTATGTTTCCAGTGGGTTTTAACAATTTAACAGCTAACAAATTTTGGAGAACATGCAAACTCCATGAACACAGACCCCAAGGTGGGAATTCAACTAGGACCCTGAACATGCAAGGTGACAGTGCTAATCACAACTACTTACAAATAAATTAAATATGGGAACCCAGTAAACGAACATTGCAATTCCCACAATGATGAAGTCAAACTATATTCCCAAAGTCCGTTTTTTTTTTTTTTTTCATTTTCGACCAAGTTAAGGTATGTTAATCACTGGGTTATGCCAAATATGGGTCATGCCAAATATGCCAAATATTAACCACTCAAAAAAGAATGTCACTGTCGTAAAACTTTATTTTCATTTTATTTGACAGTAATGAAGTTGGCAATTACATTGTGTAAATATATTTGTTTTTGTGTACCAGTGAATAAATTAATACTGCTCAAATAAACCAATACTGTACATTACGGRACAAAAGCCTGGAAGAAATAATATCCTTTGGGTTCGACCCTCAGTGGTGAGAGAACCGGTGACTCTACGTGTAATTTTTTCTGCTAGCTGTCAGTAAACATGTTGTACCGTATTGGATTGTGTATTGTGATGATGAATGATAGAATACTGTTGATGCTTCCATATTTTCGTCCAGTAATGTACAAACAAAGTTCCCATCAATTATTATTAATTGGGCTCCTTGTTTTATATTATACAGTCTTAAAAATCATTAAATGGTTTTCAAGAAAAGGTAGCAAATTAAATTTTTAATTTGAATGACCAACTTTTATATACATCAGCAAACAAAAATGCAAAAAAAAAAAAAGAATGTTTGTGGGTTATATCGTAATAAATATCGAAAAACTTCAATAAAAAAAATGAACCTTTAAATCAGAGAACAGTGATGATTTTCTAGTTTTGGCTCGGCACTCCAATTTGAAATTAAACAATGACTGATTACAATGAATGACAATGAATGACTACAGTTAATGATGACCTGAAATGTACGTGGCATCGGAGACATCACTTAAACGCTCGATATCATCCTTAGTGATGCTGTCTCAGCCATAATAATTGATGACATATTCTTTACACTCATGGTTTCATTTCATATCCAACACGCTGGAGTACAGGGACAAATCCACTGGCATGCATCGCTGCTGCATTGCTTACAGACTGCACTGATGCACTGATGTGACAAGCCGGCAGTGCTTTCAGTAAATATACATAATTATTACATGAACAAATAAATAGTTAATATATAAATAAATACACCAACATGACTGACCTCATAGAGCTAAAAAAATCTTTTACAAATAAATAAATATTACGTTCCAACATAAAAAAAAAAAAAAAGATTATAACGCAACTACATTCAGTGATTTTCTTACTTCCTACTGTCTATTCTTTAGAGCTACRCAGACGATCTCTGTTCAGAATATCCTTCAAGTCGTCCTTTGGAGACATACGATGTTCTGGACACTACCGTTTTCCTCTTCAGCATGGACAGGGTGTCTCCGGATGGTAGCCATTCTGTCCACTGAACCACTGGTTGGTGTCTCTGTTATGAAACGACCATTATTAATGATAAACGATTCCAAATTACAGCATAAAGATTTCCATGCATGATTATGTGCCATTTCTGTTCTTACRATAGGAACTCAGGTTAGACTTACTTTGCTTTTTCTTCATCGCTAWGCAGTAACTGGAGCCGGATCTTCTCATCCGTACTGGTGTCACTCTTTTTTTGAAATCTGTAAAGACATATGCACATATGTTGAGACAACTGTAGTGATGGATTACAGCAAAGGTGCCCGTGTTAAAGCGGAAGTACTAACCTTAAGGCCAGTAGGACACCAATTACAGTGAAACACATTAAGGATAGACCCGCTGCCATGACAGCCAGAGCTGTGGTGTGACTGTTGCCTTCAGCTTCTTTGCCAACGGGCAGGATGAACAGGTGGCACCTATCGCCTGAGTATCCTGTCTCACATCTGCAAATATATACAACGTCAGATAACACAGGGGTAAAATGTAGTCATTTATCCTTTGACCAATAATCGT
Organism: Clarias batrachus; assembly: GCA_003987875.1. NCBI lineage: Eukaryota > Metazoa > Chordata > Actinopteri > Siluriformes > Clariidae > Clarias > Clarias batrachus. Next base: position 684,749 of record QMIH01000166.1, read on the forward strand.
AATCATTAACTTGCTTACTTAATGTACAGTAACTACATGTGACTTACATGCAAGAGGTATGATTTAGTTCCGCCAGGTACCGGCAAACGCCATGAATGCAATAATGTCTGTATTTTTCCGTCAGACAAGGGTTCTCCTTGGCTTTGCCCTTCCCTTGACCTTTTATTGCAGTTACTGTGGAATCTTTGGACTTAGTTGAAACTGTAACAGAAAAAAAGGAAAGTCAAGAATAAAAACACAGTTTAACACAAATAAATGCTTTGTTCGTCCTCCAGCAGTATAAACCCTGTATGGATGATAAAAAACCCACACAAACCGAGGAAGAACGCACAATAACCTGAGCTCAGGACTGAACCATGATGTGAGGCATCACCGAAACCCATATAACCACTGAGCTGCCCCACAAATAAACACCGTGGTAGTTAATCCAACACTGGGGACACATCAAATTACCGACATTTGGCTTATTACCAAAGTGAAGAAGGGTTGGGGGGGCGCGGAATCAGATCCTTGGCGGTCATTCAAAGAATTTCCATTTAGTGCAATTAATGATGCCTACTTAAAGTAGCCGCCGTCATGTCATTTTCATATCACACGTATCGCCTTTCCCTCTGATTTAGCTGAACATGAGCTAGAATACGGTGTTTAACAGAGCTTAGATTACTAATCCACTTAATCCACAAACAAACAAAAAAATCAGGATCAAATCTGCACTTTTTTTTAAGGTTAATACACCTACATCTGCAAGCCAGACTTCGTTATTATGGCTTTATAATTAAGTGCATTCATAATCGTGTAAAATGTCTTTACAAATACTGTGTAAAATAGGAATATGAAAGAAATCAGATGTTTTCATGAATATGGTGAAACATCACATGTGTTTCTTTGAAAAAATCTGGTATTAGTGATCAATTAAGAATGGAATGAAAATGTAAAATAATGTAGATTCCGTCTGGGTTTTGCGCAAACAGACTGGTGGATCTATCTATCTATCTATCTATCTATCTATCTATCTATCTATCTATCTATCTATCTATCTATCTATCTATCTGCAGGATGGGTAATCTGACAGTTTACAATTGTTTACAAACAATTAAACAAATAAATAAACAAACTTAGAATTGGATCTTACCTCTGGTATCGTCGTCCTCATATTCCGCAGATATGTATTCCTCGTTACTGTCCTGAAGGTGGTCGTCCGTCCTGGTATCATTGTTTTGAGTCTGACCTCCAGTCGAAGCGAGCCGAAGTTTTTTCGCTGTCACTGCAGGGTTCGAACCGCCATCCAGGGACGTGCAGCCACATAGCTGGAGGGAAACTGCAAACACGGGTGTCGGTTAGCAAGAAAGTCATTTTGGAAAACGGTTCGAAATATCAGACAGACAGTCAGTTTTGACCAGTGAAACAATGCCAATTGAACAATAACAATGAAAGATTTTTATGCAGCTTTTATTATTATTTTAAGAAATTATAATCATAATTATTTTTAAAAAAATCTAGAATAGACCCAAGGTTTTGTGCTTAGATATAGGAGTAGCATACCTTTATTATTTAAAAAAAAAAAGAAAAAGAAAAATGATGTGCATTCTTATAAGTATAGTGTGTGTGATAATTAATAAGCAATAAGTTTTACATCCTTGATGATGTGTGTGATGATTTACCCTGGCGAACTTCAGCCCTAAACAGCACTCTATCAAGTCACTGGTATTTTCTTATCTTTTTTATTTTAACAATAATGATATGAAAAGTTGTGTTAAAAAAACACACACACACACACTCACCAATACAATAAAGGAAAACAAGTCCTAGTCGAAAGCTGTTCATATTCCAAGTGTGTGTGTGGTATCCAGAAGTGGTCCAGGTGTCCAGAGCTCGCAGTGTGTCCAGCTGACTGAGCCGAGAGGAGCAGAAAGTGCTTGTCAGTGTCAGTGAGAGAGCTGCTGACAGAATGCAACACTGCACCGCCCCTGCTCGTACATAGCCACCACTGTACACTTCCTCAATCAAACACACCTGAGTAATCATTACGCAAACTGATAAACAGATAAATAAATAAATATAAAAGGCGTGTTTTCCGAAGGTCCTCCGGGTAACTGGCGCACGGCAATAAAAACAGACCGCAAAGACATTTCACCCAGATTTATCAGCAACATTTATAGTAGTATAATACTGAACAGTGTAATGTTAGTGTACGAGAGTCAGAGTTTGACCACRGAGCGCCACCTTGTGCTTAAACTTCAATCGAACGCAACAGAAATTTCAATTATCTGGACAATTATTGTAAATTGAATTCACAGAAATTGTCTGAAAATTCTGTGTCTACACTGCATGGCCAGAAGAATGTGAAGCTGTTACACCCATGTGTGCCTGATGACTATGATTAGGATTGAAATATGATTAAATATAGCGTACATTATGATTAGTGGCCGTGCACCTCCAGGGTTCGATTCCCGCCTCAGGTCTGTGTGTGGCGTTCGCATGTTCTCCCCATGTTTGGAAAGTTCCCTGCAGGTTATCTGGTTTCCTTAAGCTAATTGGCCTTCCCAAATTGCCCATAGTGTGTGAATGAGTGTGTGAATGTTGACTGGAGGTTCTACCACAGTCATAAAAATAGGAATAAACACAATGGTGTGATAGATTGGCACCCTGTCCAAGGTGTTTCCCGCTTCATGTCTGGCATAGGCTCCTGTACATGATAAGCGGGATAGAAGACAAGATGAACACAATGATTACTAATTCATATACACTAATCAGTTAAAACTATTAACATTCGGGTTTTTTGCATGTTTTCCCCGTGCTTGGTGGGTTTCCTCCGGGTACTCCGGTTTCCTCCCACMGTCCAAAGACATGCAGGTTAGGCTAATTGGTGTTCCCAAATTGCCTGTAGTACATGACTGAGTGTGTGTGTGTCTGTGCCCTGCTTTGGATTGGCATCCTGTCCAGGGTGTACCCTGCCATGTGCCCCAAGTCTCCTGAGATAGGCTCCAGGCCCCCGCGACCCTGAATACAGGATAAAGCAGTATAGACGATGAGTGAGTGTTTCATCGTTTTTTCTATCGGGTCAGACCAGACAGGCTGGCGTTTGGTCCCCTTGAGCATGGGTGAAGCTGGGTTGCTACTATATAATTGATATTCAGCATTAATGTGTTAATGTTGTGACTGATCCTTGTATAGTGTTAGTGTTAAAGACCAAAAGACACAAATAAATGCTACATTTGTTCTTCAACAGTAAATATTGAAATTAAACATTCCTTGTGCTCCAGGGTCAGCAGCCTGGGGATATTTGCTCATGAACATTATTTATCTGCATCACACTTAGTCATGGTATAAAGGGTGAAAAAGGGATTTGATTTTATATATATATATATATATAAACTGGCAGAGAACCTGTTCCAGAGACACTTATTAAATAATTAAATCAATTAGCAGGCACCAGGCATGCCTATATCTTTCATAGGACATCTTTGAATGTAACATTAAGTAGTAAAACGTGTTTATGTTACTCCTGTTTATTCCTTCATCATCATGTCCCAGAATGCTTTATCCCTGTCAGATTCTGYCCATATTTATATTGTAATAAGGAAGTTATACTTGGAACCTGTTATGACGTAGCACCACAGATAAAATTTCTCTCTCCCAGTGCTCAGTTTCTTGTTACAGGGAAATCACAAAGCTCTCAAGCTTTAAGTTGCAGAGCTTTACCTCCAATTGTTACTGAAACTCCAAAAGACTAAATGACATCATTAAAAAGTGAAAAATCTACATTAAATTGAAATTCTGCATTGAATAATAACAGACATCGGTGATAACCACAAACATGTTTATTTCAGAAATCAGTGACAGACTATGGAAAAGGAAGACATGCCTACAACAACTGAAAAGATTAAAAGATCTAGATTTATATCAAATTTGGACAAAAGAGATTTTCCAGTTATCTTTTTTCCACAACTCACTTTATAAAAATCCATAGTCAAAACAGTTATGTCGAAGGCATTCTATAGCCTCTGTACTAGACATTATAATGGTAATATTTACAAGCATAAACTTGGCTCGAAGGTTAGAGCAGTCAGCATGAAGGCAGAAACCCCATTACAGCCTACTGGTTTGGCAGATTCACAATACAAAGGATGGAGACACTGATTGCAGTGGGAACACTCAAAACGAAGGGCCAGGAAATGGGTCAGATCCTTTCCTCGCTCCTCAAAAAAGGATTCAAAACCTGTAGCCATTCTGGCACATTTCATTTCCCAAAATGTCTCTTTGTGTGCCTTGGCAGTTGTCTCATGCAGGCTCTTACATGCCCCAACCTCCACCCATGCTCATGCCTCCGTTCATGCCCATCGAGCCTCGACTGCCACCATAATAACTGCTGCTCTGGTTACCTAAAAGAAGATAAAAAATAAATAAATAAATAAATAAATAACACAAAGGGAATGATACATTACACCAAAGAGGCACATAACGAAGCTGGTTAAACTAGCTTTAGACAATTGTTCTGTTCTGATTAGATGTATAAAAGAATGTGTTTAATGGGAAGACGGTGTTTAGCCAACACTTACCATAGTCATTGTATCCCCCCATGCTGGACTGGTTATTATAGCCTCCACCGTAGCCACCTCCCATATTTTGACCACCATGCCCATAGGATGACTGGTTACCTAAAACAAAGAAAAAAAGACTTTGATAAACAATGACATCTTACTAGTTATATCCACCCCATCATAAGTAGAAACATAACCCCTGTATAATAACGGACAAACTAAATGTAATGCTAGATCCAAATCTTCGACTATCTACACAACTTACCCATACCTCCCATGTGGCCTCCATATCCTCCGTTACTGCCCCTTTCTGTTGAGTTTAAAAAAAGCTCAACATAACGATGCTCTGAAGAGGTAAAAAAACAAAAAAACAAATTAATTATGAAAAAAAGTAAGCAAAACTTAAAAACATAAATCATTTAAATCTGATCCTATTTTAGCACTACGTACGCATATTAGCCTTATCCTTGGACATGGCAGCGACAGCGTCCTCATGTGTAGCAAACTCAACATCTGCTTCTCCAGTCACACGCCCGTCTGGACCCACCTCGATGTGTACGCGCACCGGGTTCAGAGGAGAGAAGAACTGCRAAGTATGATAGAAATAAGTAAATATCTCCCGAGCAATTAATAATTTAATTACTGGAGAGTGATTGCCACTACTATATCGTGTAAACTCGCACATCCTTACAGTGTAGATGTCGTTTTCTGTGGCGCGGTATGGCAACCCTCTCATATGCACACAATGTCCAGTTGTGCTTGAGAAGTTGGAACCTCCGTCTCGGTAGTGCCCGTCCGACATTCCTGAAGGAAGGAAAAATTTGAACATTTCACAAACTCTCAGCAAATTACGTTTAGTAATTACATTAGGGCCAGCTATTAAAACAAGAAAGAAAAGTTGTTAAATCACTAGAAAACTTTAAAGCCAATTTGTCAAGATGATCTGACCTCCACCGTATCCGCCACGCCGCGACCTATCGAAGGATCCTCCCCTGCTCATGCTGTTATAGCCGCGACCACCCCCGCTGGGCCGGTCATATGGGCTGGGTCTCTGCATGCTCATGCCTTTACGAGGAGGCTCGTAATGTGTACGTACTTCAGCACGGCTGCTCTTGAAGATCTCAATGTACCTACATGTCCATAGGAAGATGTCAGTGCAACGTTTTAATTAGAACCTTAATAAAAGGCATCATAAATACACATTTGCACCTTAATTTTTGGAACAGAACTATTTCTTGCTGTTTGAAGTTTTTGAATACCACCTTTTGCACAAAACATCTCCAGATTTTAAGGAASGCATCAATCAGAAGAGCCATTTTGCGGCCCTTATGAAAACGCACGTCTTTTCGTTTAACATCCAGAGATTCAGACGTGCGTAAAAAATGTGCGATGCCCAAAAATAAAGATTTATATATGGCATATAAGTAAAAAAATTTAATTTATCAACTGAACTCTGGTTAAAAACCCCGTACACCAAAATAAAACAAATCAGGTTTTGTTTTATCCAATACTTATAGGAAAAAAAAAACGTGTCTAACACAGAATTTTTGTTCTCATCCAGGCTTTCTGTCTGCAAAGACCACGTTGATTGGAGACAAAACAAAAACGATGCAGTCTGACTACATCAAGCAACTGGTTTTATGTGTGTTAGGTCTTTAAAGCAGGCACAATGTTAAGTGTAAAAAAAAAATAAAACGACTTCAAACTAGCCACTAATCAAAATAAYTGAGGACATGTAAAAGAAAGAAAAAATACATATATACAACCCATGAATGTGGTGAAATTCCTCTTCTGGAGACGTGTGCATGTCGATGACACTTGTGTGGGTTAATGATGGATAGTGTTAACACATTGCTGGCCAGTTGTCCAGGCACAGGTTAAGTCAAGGCTCTGACTTACCTTCAGAAAGGGCACTTTAGTCACGACTTGTCTTAATCTGTGCCTGGCAAACAGGCGTCATTACTGAAGTCAGTGAATTCCACAAGAAAAGCAGCTGAACCCGCCAACCATCCCCACCTGTGCCCTATTCTTTCCTTGTGTTTCTTTAGAGCCTTTTCAGCTATTTCCTGTGAAGCAAACTGCACGAAGGCCTCCCCCGTACTCCTCCACATGTAGTCCACCGGCAATGTTATCCCATTTGGCACGATTTCCAACCCTTCAACCCAAGGACAGATAACCCCAGCAGGGGACACATTAAATCACATGCCCATTCACACGGTTCTTACTTTTCATGTTTTCTTTTTTTGACATTAACATTAATAATCATCATCACAATAATAAACCATACACACTGACATCTAAAAGAATTGAAATTGATTAGAAGGTTATAATAGGTTGATCAGACAACCTAACATTTGTATTGTGTTTTGATTGACATTATGTACAATTGTCCAGCTCAACGGCTGGATTCCGCAAAATAAAAATAAATCTTTAAGGAAAATCAATGGAGTTAAAACATGCAAATGGTCAAGTAAGTATCTATGTCAGTTAAATAAAACATTACTCTGTTATTAAAAATATCTACGCATTTAGTCAATAGCAGCAATGACACCGGAACATACCCGAGAAGAACTGTACAATTTCCTCCTTGCTGCAGCCAAAAGGCAGGCCACGAAGTCGCACCAGCCCGTCGCCTTCTGTCTCTGGACCATTTGGACCGGTGTGTTTAAGAACCCAGTCCATTTCCACATTATTGGACTTAAATACTGTATGAAAAAAGACAGCAGGATAGAAAAGGATATAAACTGAACATATAAAAAACAGATGTTAAATGGAGTGCAGGCGCTTCTAGACAGGAGACGTTTATTAGGCCTGAAAACTGTGGTCAGGGGTGCACTTCCAAATGTGTGAATTAGGGGTTTAAAATGTCACTTTCTTTTGCTTAATCTAAATGACTACTTTTTCATATGCAGGAATGTCTAGGAGTGTTAAAGAAAACAATTACATTGTACATATAGGATATATTTAACGCGGTGGTATAATGACTAATTCTAAATTGAAAATCATATGCTTTTAAACATTTATTGATGGGATTTAAGATATAGTCACACATCTGTACCTTTTAAGTTTTCCATACAAGTTTCAATTGCTGAACTTATAAATGGTTAACCTGCATGCGTGTGTTAGTTCTGTAGCACAATGCTTTCAACTGGGTTTGATTCACAAGAAGGGTTCTTACTAGATGGAAATCAGCAGGGACCACACAGTAGGATATTATCGCAAGACATAGGTGCCAATTCCATTAGTATTATGATTTTGCWAATATTCTGATTTTATAAATATGTCAATTCTTTACAAACACCAAATTATTTACTCCTACATATGACTACATGCAATTATTCCATCGCAAAAGACTAATGTTTATTACAAAGAATATACGAATGGTCAAAATACTGTGTAGAGTCAATCAATAATTTAAGGTTTTTTAAAATTATTTTGAGGCTAAAGACAGATACCAAATGGTGATTATCTCAGCCTAAGTCTCAATCACAATGTATGTGTGTTAAAAATACTTACTGTGTGATTAAGTTACAACTATACTTACAGCTTTTTTGTTCTCGGGTGTAGGTGAAGTAATTACAACTTTGATTAAGTTTAAAAGTAACAAATAACTTGAACAACTATAATATTTTCTGTGCATGTTGCTAATTGCTAGGCAGAACTCAAATCAAATAATAKCTGGAATTTTTTATTCAGCACAGTGTGCCATTTTTCCTCTCTCCCTCTCATGAAAAAATGTACAATAACAACATGATATCGTTCAAGGTAAAAATATGTAAAGAGTAAAATACACACACACACAAAAAAAACAAAATAACAAAACAAGATAACCAGAAAAGCAAACAAACCAGGTTCTAATCAAATCAATCCTGGGTCATCAAAAAAATGTTCACTTTTGTTTAGTGTTTTTAAAACGTCTTAACATGTAAATAAAATGACATCAAAATCTGCTGGAAATAGTGAATAGCGCATGAATGAGTCAACAATTAGGAGTATTTTTTTCTTTATCTACAAGGCTGTCCAAAATAACTTGTATAAAGATTAAGCAATTTTTGCAAATACCTTCCACATATCTGTGTCCCATTGTTTCTCTGTCTTTTTTGAGAGCAATCTTGAGGTCATCCTCAGACTCCAGTTCCACAAACGCCTCTCCGCTCGGTCTGCCTTCTCGGGTGTAGGTGAAGTGGATGCTTGTCCCATTATTAGCCACTTTGCAATCTGGAGAAGAAAAAAAAAAAACATGTCTTAACCTACTAATTAAACCATTTATTTCACCTTTTTTTCTACACACACACATCTATCTATCTATATATATACACACACACACACACACACAAACATTTACCAAAAGTTAAAGGCTTAGATGTGATTCCCATGCTACCACACCATGCCCCCCCCCCTCCAGAAATTGTGCTGCTTATTACATTACACAAAAAAAGTTAAAACTATATAAAAATGTGTGTGATGTCATTCACACGTTCTTACCAGAGAAGAATCTGGCCACTTCATCGACGGAGCAGGACCAGGGCAGACCGCGCACTCTCACCACAAAACCCTCATCTTCAGCCATGATTAACACAACTCTGTCAGCAAACACACGTCACAAAACTGTAATAAATAATCCATTTTTTAATCACTAAACAGAATTAAGCGCGGCTAATTAACACAACAAGCTAGAAAGTTTTAGTTTAAAAATGCTACTGCAGCTAGCATCAACAGAACAAAGGCTAACAGCAAATGGCGCTAAGCAGGAAAAAAAACAAAAGCCAGGCCTCGCAAAAGAAACTAAATCGAAGCGCTGGTGTCTCAAAAAGAAATAGTTCGACGCAGCACGCAGATATGTCTAAATGTAAAAATGTTTGATACTTATTCTTGCAAATAAAATGATATAAATATTAAATAAACCAGCTTACCTTAACGGTTCGCTCTTGTTCGGCGTGCTCGACTTCCTCTCAGACAACACTTCCGGTTTGAGGCGTTCTTCTTCTACGCCTTCTGTGTCTCGAGAATGAATCGATTCTCTGAGGCAGCTCGACCCCCATTCCTTTCCCTCCCCCATTCATTCATTCTTTCTTTCACCTTTAGCTTTGAGCACACAATGTGTGAAAATCATTCCTCATGCTCCCAGAATCATTCTTTCACAATCTGAATCCTGGTATATCCCTGTACCATCAGAAACGTAATAAATAAATACATTTATACATTTTAAAAACTGCATTGAGGTGATAACCTAGTCATTTAGTATACCCAATGACTAAAAATGTGTTTTTCTCACAAGTTTTCTCCTCACAAAATGCCCAACAATTTGGAACAATTAACTAATTATGGTTTGAAATAAATTAAAAAAAGAATATTTTCCCCCCAGATGGTTTGACAATAACATATGTAACATTTTTTCTTTATTTGACAAATCTGGCAATATGTTGACATACAAGCAGTTCCTGACTCTCTATGGACTTCCAGTAACTGCTAATGAATTGAATCTATTAATGAGAGCTATTCGCCATGGTTTAATTGTTCTCAAGAGTCACCTAGCCTTTGGTCCATATGAGATCAGGCAATCTAAATTACTTTTAGATGGTATGGATACAACAGATAGGAAATGCAATAATAAACACATTTGCCGGATTTTCCAAACTCAAAGAAGAATTACTCAGAGAGGGAAATTTTATTGGTGATAAATCCTGACTTATGCCTAATAAATACTGCATTTCTAAAAATAAAAGATGTTCATTTTAAGATTCTCCACAAGATTTACCCTGAATCTTTATCTAGATATTTGGAGGTAGAGAATAAATGTACTTTCTGTGATTAATAGGATGAAATTCACTTCAAAAATTCCTTTATTGAAAATATTTTTTTATTATTATGAGAATTCTGTATATAAATTTCTTGAATTTGTATTTAATTATTTTAAAAAATGCAAACTATTTTATATATAAACAAATAATTTGAATTTAAAAGGAACAATTGTATTTCCCACTTTTTCATAATAGAATTGACCTCACTTTTGAATTCTCCTAAACTAATTCAATGTAATAAAAAGATTAATAGATTTCTACATTACTATGACATTTCCTTTTATCACTTTGAGTAATGTGTCTCTTGCTACATCGTTCCCACTGTTTATACATCATATCTATCCTTTCATGTCTTTTACCTAGGGTTAGGATTAGGACTGCCATATTTATAGTTTTTGTCCTTTGTGTTTGATTTGTTGTTATTAATGTTTTTGTTGTTGTTGTTGTTGACCTGTATTTAAGATGTTTTGTATTCTTTTTGTATTATTTCAATAAAAAAAAGAAAAAAGAAAAGCTTCCAGGAGCCCCCTGCTGGACTGATCGAACATAGGCGGTCATAAAATAACCAATACACATGTTTACTTTGTTCCTTTTGCGTTTATACATTAACGTTTTATACATTAACCATAAGACTTTATAAAAACACACGCATAACATAGATATATTATGTGGAATATCCTTTCAAGAGAATTTGGGGTAATACTAATACTCTCCCAGGTCGATGTGCTCCTGCCCTCACTGGTCAATTTATTACGTACATTCAGATTAAGTCCAAGATTGGATTTGGGGTTTCAAATGTGTAATCATCTATAAACGAATTGTAGATTATATGTCCTGTAACTGGTGTGACTACTGTGGTGGAAACGTGTATACAGAAGTCTTGTATTATGTTGCATTTCATGTGATTAAATATATTAAATAATTCATTGTGTCGAAAAGGTATGGACGCTGCGATGATTGCAACCTGTCAACAAAGTAACAAATAATGCTTTTTTGTTGTTGTTGTTGTTAAAATTAGCTATTGATTATGTGATCCCAGTGCGCCATCTATAGGACAACGCGATGCACAACCTTTTAGCATAATGCACATTTATTTGTGGCAATATTTTCGTGTAAACAATCGCACAGATACAAAATGCATTATGATGTCTTTAATGATTAATGTTTAATGACTAAATGTTTTAATAGAAAAAAAATGTTTCTGGAGGATGCGGGCATCGATCCCGCTACCTCTCGCATGCTAAGCGAGCGCTCTACCATGAACATTTTTATGCATTAGGCAGGGGAGGTTGTGGATCCAAAGGTCCCAGGTTCGATTCCCGAGTATGACT